>OY987321.1:18826001-19426001 GCA_963920655.1 Geranium rotundifolium
ATGTATAAATAACTGGAATTGGGAAACTTTCAAATTGTTGAACCGTTATATAAATTTATAATGATGAGTTGTAAGAAGACAAAAAAATAATTTTCTCCACGGCTCGTAATTATCAAGAAATTAACAGAAAACCAGGCACAAGACCCATATATTTATGTCCTTTTCATGTCCTCCATTTCTCAGCAACCAAACAGAAGAATGAAACCCCAAAAACTAAATAGAAAAGGGGGGAAATATACAAAATAGAAAAACTAAGAAACCCATTGAGAATAACTCGACTTGAATAAACCCAAACCTTCTGTTTGGCTGCTGAGAAACTGATAGAGCCAGAAAAATGAAAACTGTACACCTCTAGGTCCTTGGTCTCCTTCACAAGAATATCTATAAGCTAAAAAAATCATTTCAACTGCAGAAACCCACAGAACTGTATCATACCCAGTTGGGTTTTGGAGGAAAAGAGCACAATCCTAAAACCCCTTCACTTTCCTTCTGATTTCCCAGCAACCAAACAGACCAAAGAAGCAAAAGTGTGATGAAAGAACTTCGCAGAGAAATAAAAAAATGATTACCAGGTGACTGAAAAGCCAGAGCTTCAGAGCAGAAAATGGTATGTTGTGTCAGTTACCATGATCAAACAGAGAAATAAATTTGGCAGTGCATGTGAGAGAGAGAAGGAAGGTGAAGAATTAAAAAGGGTGTCTAATTCAGAGAGTGATTAAGTGGCTGGGAGAGACTGAAAAGAACACAGCCATGTTAATATTGTGTGAGAGAAGAGAGTGGTTGGTGCTCATAAATTAAAAACAGAGAATGGAAGGAAAGAGAAGCAAGCCACGACAATGGGAGAAAGTCAATGCTGTGCCTCTCTCTGGGTTTTGCTCCTCCAATCTAAAAATGATTATGACCTCTCTCTTCCTACTTTTATTTTTTAATTTGAAAATATAAGTAACTTAACTTGCAAGAATTTTCCTTTTTAAAGTTATTATCACTTATTTTGGGTGTAGAGACTTGTTATCTCCTTTTATAAAAGTTTAGAAACTTGTAATTCATTTTTGTAACATGAACTATTACAATTAAAAATCAAAGTATGTTTTTCAAGTAGTCAAACACATATTATTATTATTTTATTAAAAAACAAAATTTTCACCTGTTTAGGGATGGCAAAAATACAAAACCCGACGGGTAACTCATAGACCCAACCCAATAAGAAGCGGGCGGGTCAGTAATTTTGGGTAACGGAACGGGTAATGGGGCATACAAGCGAGTATCTAGTCGGGTCAAGGTCGGGGTCGGGGTGACCACTACCCGTCCCGCCCCGCCCCGTTGTATGTTAAAATAATAATGATATTATATTTATATTTAAAAGAAAACATTACCAACTGATTAATCCTAATTAGGGTTTCTCAAAAACAATTTATAATCAAGTTACGAATTTTATTCGTTTGTTTCTATATATATATATATATATACTTCTATGTTAATTTTGATTTTTTGCGCAAACATAATCTACTGAACTCTCATAATTGGTTTTGGTTGCACAGTGAAAAAACATCTCACACTTCAAATATATTTTACTATATCATGTTTTATGTATAAATTTTTTTATTTGTATATAAAATTAATTGAGATGATCATATAATGCAGAACGGATTGTAAGAGAAAATTTGAATAACGTCTGATTTCGGGACGGGTCTGGAACTTGCAAATTACCCGTACCCGTCAGGGCGGGTTTGAAAGAAAAATATCGGGAATGGGACGGGTTCGGGGCATTGACTTAATTTTTGGGTTGGGTCTGGAATTACTAGACCCGCCCGAAACCCGCCCCAATGCCATCCCTACACCTGTTAAACTTTTAAGTTGTCAACTTTTTCAATGGTGGCTATTGTTGGTTTTGCTTCAGGTGATATATATCACATTTGATGGTTGGAAGAGAGACCTGGTTCTGGCTATCTTGGAAGTTTGAGGTAGTGGTGAATTTTGTTCTTCGAATTTCTAATTTGTATAATGTTTATAGCCTCTTGCTTGTTCTGGTTGCTAGAGCTTCCATTCAAGATTGTTATGCTTTAATAAAGCTCTTTTTCTTGTGGATCAATTTTTTTTTGTCAAAACATACTTTAGTTGTTGGTTTCTCTCTTTTATTTCCTCTTTGTTCATGTCATTATTTTGCTATTGATATTTAATGATATTATTGGTCATTTAAATAAAATTAACCCTACAAAAAAATGATCCAAAATAGGAAGAAATGTGTGTTTATTTATTTGATTAAGAATAGACTGACAAGCAACCAATTCAATCATTCAAACCCATGAATAGACCCATAGTTTGAGTGGTCCTGGCCCTCCTGCTATCTTCTTAATTAACCCAAAACTATGAATAAAGAGTCACAAAGTAGATGAAATCTTCTTTATTTTATTATATTATCATATATGAAACTAATTGACCCTTTTGGATTAATTGTTTACTTGTTAGCGGGTAAAAGATAGAAAATAAATATGTACCATAATACCCCCTCCATTATATTGGGTTATTTTTAATATCTCGTGACATTAATTAGAAGGAATTTATACAAATTACAAGAAATGAAAGATTACAAGATTTGAGATCATTTTTGTTAGACTCTTACCTCTAAAACACTATGAGTTTTTTCACTATTTATAAACGTTATGAAAATTACAATCATCGATTCAAGTTAACAATCTCAACTTGGTTTATTAATAGTTGAGCATGCATGGTAAATGGTAATGCAAGAGTTAGTTTGGAGTGTATTTTGCAGCAAAGAGAAATGGGACCATGGACATGGTAGGTAGAGCTATGGATAGATTAGTGATGTCATTGGTGATGACGTGTGTCAAGGCCCTATTTTATAGAAAGGACCTGCAAGCAACCAACAAGGCATTGACATGAATCAGATCAGAGTCATTATTTTACTTGAACTCAAAAAGAAACAAATTGGTCCCTCTCTCTCTCCCTTCCAAAATATGTATCATGTTCATGTATGTCTGTTGGAAAAGGGTATTTTACCAAAATATATGTTTTTATTAAAGTGTTTATCTATCTAGGTTGGTATTTACCAAATTAGGCTCTACTTGACACACGGCCATCTATGAGCTGGACCATTTTTAACTTGGACCGACTTGGCCTAATAGACCGGTTGATTCACTATCATAGAGCTGCTAATTCGTTTGAGTCAACTAATATTGCTTTTCAAATTTTCAAATGTGTTTTTGAAAAATAATGTAATATTGACACACTTTGGATTTCAGTTGAGTTAATTGAATGTTAACTTCTTTAAATGAAGCTACTAAATGCATGTCATGAACTTGTCGATTCGTTTATGTGAATGAATGCATACAACTTTTCAAAATATGCTTACATTAAGTTGTTAATTGCATGTTATAAACTTGTCATTTCGGTTGAGTAAACTAACACATTAAATCTTTTTAGAGTATTTGAATGCAACAGTTAAAGGTATGAATATATTTGTCAATTCATTTTAGTAAACCAATGTACTTTTATCTTTTTTTAGAATTTTGTTATTATGATAGACTTGTCCATTTGATTACGTGAATTACTACATTTAAATTTTTTAAAGAGCATTTCAAAAAAGTAATGTGATATTGTGATATACTTGTCAATTCTTTTCAATTTTCAAGAGTGTGCTTGCATAGAGTGTTGTGAGATTCTCACAAACTTGTCATTTCAATATAAACCAATACATTTCAACTTTTTAAAGGTCATAAATGAAGTAGTGTGATATTGGTGTTGGGCCTTTATCCAATACGTGGAGGCTCAAAACTCAGGTGGTTACTAGCCCGCATGGAGGAGAAAATCTAATTGTTATCCAATAAAAGGGGAGCCATAGAGAGGAGAAGGAAAATGAAAAATTGTCTAATTCAAAAGAGTAAGAGAGAGAAAAACGTGCATAATTTTTTCAAGTATTTAGCATGTCCAGTCAAGTGTAATGGTCCGATCGGAGGTTGATCCACCGTTGGATCGAGCTGATATTTAGACAGTGCATTTGGGAGACATATTACTACATTTCGAACAGTGAAATTTTGTTTGGAGGTCTTAGCGATTTGATACAATTTTCTGATAGTGTGTCACCAATTCGGTGAGATTTCTCTACGTTTTCTTGTAATTGGGGTTTGAGCCAAGGTTTTTTTAATCTAGAGGATAGGGTGTACCTCTAATTGTATTTGGAGAGATGTCGTTGTATCCATTATATTGATAGTGGGTATTAAGTGGTCTCGAAGGTTCTGTGGTTTTTCCTCGCTCGTTTTTGGGCCCGTAGAAAGTTGTCCACAGGCACCCGATAACGCGCAAGTGCACGCGGTCGTTACAAGTAATAATTCCTGGTAAGCACAGGGTCGAATCCACAAGGACCAATAAGGGTTAATTCAATTTAACTAATGCTATTAAGTGTAATTTAAAATATTCAATTTATAAAAATGTTTGATAATTTATAAAATAGAAACGCTTGGGAGAGACTATTCAGTAGAGAAAACCATGGATGCTAGGCCACTGAATTATAATCATGTCACAATTTCGGAATGAATTCTCATGCACACACTTGAATCCTATGCAAACATTTATACTGACACCACCTCTCGGTATTGGTGTCAGCCTAGACTCGAGATGTTTGATCATCCCTCTCAGGTAGATAGACACCACGAGTCTGCATTAGCACAACAATAATGGAATCGGGGTTCCGAAGAGTTGAACCCCGGCAAATTAAAGCATGTCTATCACCCACCGGCCTTCTCAGACACGACAACGTGACTCAAACAAGTAATCAATATTCGTCAATACCAATCACAAGCATTAAGTACTTTAATTCACCCAAAAGCATGCATAAACAATTCAATCCATACTTATAAAATCATCACAATTCAATTCAAGACCTAGCATCCATGATCAAGGGTATTTAGCCCATGATCATGGTGCTAGAACCAAAATCCATAAAATTAAATATAAAAATCGAGTTTGAGAAGTAAGAACGAAGAACCCTAAAACCCAAAAGCTTGAAGAATATGAATCGTTGAATCCCTCTCGATTGTTGCTGTGTAACTTGCTTGATCTTAACACTTGAATCGCCCTTGAATTGGATTCGAGCTCCTCTCGAAGTCCCCAATCCTCTCCTTGGTTGATTTGGCGTTTTACTCTCTGCTCTCCCAAACTATGGTGCTCAATTGTCGCGTGAAAACTCTAATTTTCGGCCCCCCAAACTCAGAATTCGTGTTTGGCTTTTATATTTTTTTTCTGCATCTGGGAGGTGTAACGATCGTTACAGTAGGTGTAACGATCGTTACACCATCGTTACAGCTCCGTTGCAACATCGTTACAACTTTCTGTCTTCAAATTCTCATTCGAATTGATACATTATGGGCCCAAATCGGAGTTCGGATGAGAACTCTACGCCACCCGAAAGTATCAAACAATTTTCACACTCTTCCAAACCTCTAATGAAAAAACTTCCTTCACGAGAATTGTAGCTCTTTTTGTCCTCTTCAATTTAGATATAACAATTGCTCGATTTGAATTTCGGATGTGGAAGTTATAGCACTTTCAAGTCAGCTGGTCTGCAATCCCGATATCTGTTTTATTGCTGCTTTTCAGTGCTGTTTTGAGTTTGAGTTTCTTCCCATGAAATTTAGAGAAAACTTCCTTCTAGAGAGTTGTAGATCGCCGAGTTATCTTCAATTTGATCTAATTTTGGGTCACCTCGGATTAAATATGAGGAAGTTGTGGTCTCTGAAAGATTCTGCTGCGATTTTAGCTCGGTTTTGACCCTTTTCACATGTATTCTGCATATTCACACCAAACATACCCGAAGACGTAAAAGTGGCATAAAGATCAATAATTTAGCACATCGAGGGTGAAATAACACCTAAAATTTGGGGTAATAGATATCATAAACGTACATTTGATGCGACCGCATCACTCGTGTTGAGAATGTTTTCCACGCTAAAACATTACTGTAATCATGTACTTAGTTCTTAAGTGTATTTTTTTATCGAGAAATAAAGTTATCGGGTTCTTTTATAAAAAATAAAAGGCCCCATTTGTAATTTTTGCTTTAGGCCCCAACTCGTGTTGAGCCGGCCCTGTAAGTTGATAACCCTAAAAAGTCCTTGCAACATCGACGATTGATTTGTCATATAATTACATCGATTTTTAGAATTTTATACCACATGAATCAGAGATGGTGAAGAATTAGGCAACGTTGGTGGTTATCACAATAGGTGCAATAATTATCGATTTTGGTGATATATTTAATTTGATAAAAGTAAACTCATTAAGTTGAAATAAAAATAATAAACAATCGAATATTTGTAAAAATATGAATACTAAAATTATCTTTGAAGGTGACTCCACATGACATCGGAGAGATTTTCGTTTTTTATGTACATGTATAGATTGTCATTACGAATTAAAATTAATCAGCTAGTAAAAATAATTGATACATAATATATAGCAAAAATATTTGACACATAATCGCATTAAAATAATTGATACAATACATATTAACGCAAATAATTTTTAAATATGTTTTTACAGATATTAAATATTCTTTTTTTAAGAGAATAATTAAGATATGGGAAAAGGACACTTTTGTGCACCTAAATATACACTTTTGACACTTACATACCCTACCTTTTTTTTTCTTTTTTTTCCATACTTTAGTTTCATTTTGGGACAGTTTTCTTCAGACATTTCAAAATACCGAAAATACTTCTGAATTGAGCCGGTTCAATTTCAACCAGATTCAAATTATATTTTAATTAATAATGAAATTACTTTTTTACCCTCAATTGAATAACGAAATTATCACACAATTTAAGGGTATATTGGTCTTTTCAAATAACAAATTAAAAATTGAAAAGTAAATTATTAAATTACATTTTTGCCCCTCTCTCCTCACTGTTCATCATCTTCTCCGGCAGCCCAACCACCCATCTCCGCCGCGTCTACCGTCCGCCTCTGCCTCCGGCCCTCCGTCGCATCGTATCGTCTCCGACGCATCCCTCTCCCTCTACGACCACCTCCACCTCAACTTCTCCTCCTGTATCCCTCGCCCCTTTCTCGATGAACTCGCCTCTGAAACCCTAGGCTCCGCCGCCAACTGTGGATTTGCATCATAATCGGCACCACAACAAGAGTAGAGGAGCTGGCGCTTCTCGACGAGGAACATGGCGGTGGCGCGCGATGTTGGGCGGAGAGGATGCAGATCTCGTAGAGGAGCTCGGCGCCGCCGGTGTCGAAGGAGGCGACGACGTCGAGGTCGATGGAGGATTCGCTGAGGGAGTCGCAAACCCTGGAGGCGACGACGAGGTGATTCTGCTCGTAGAGGAGATGCCGGTGGCCTGGGGCGACGACGAGGCGGTTCTTCCTGGTGGCCATTGATGGAGGCGGGGACGGGAAGGATTTAGGGTTGAAGGTAGAGAGGAGGGGCATTCAATTGAAAATTTGATGAACATGTGAGGGTAATTTCGTCTTTTTACCCTCTTTAAAAGTTGGACCGGTTCTCTCTATCAGACTAGATTTAATTTTGGTTCAACTCAGGGGTAATTTCGGTATTTTTAAAATTTTAGGGGTAAAGTGTCCAAAATAATATTCAGGTATGGAAAAAAGAGAAAAAAAAAGGTAGGATATGTAAGTGTGAAAAGTGTATATTTAGGTGCACAAAAATGTCCTTTTCCCTTAAGATATTTTTACTCTTTTTTTATCCGCAAATTGTATCAAGATAGTAGAAGGGTCTTGATATTACCACTTGACTCTCTCTAACTCAACAAAAATTGGAAACAAATGCGATGTACTGCAGCATGACTCGAATTCAAGATCTTCGAACCCAAAATCCAAGTGTTTAACTTAATTTAGATGATACTCATTTTTGAAAGAAATCTTTTTTCTGAACCAGCTGGTCCAACATACAAATGGTCCGATTCATAAATTGCCACATGGCAAACAGGGAGAGTCTAGTTTGGCAATACTTTAATAAAAACATATATTTTGATTTTAAAAAAAAAGCAGTTGGAAAAGGGCACTTTAGGAAGAAGGAAAGATATTTGATAAAAGTGTGTGTGTTTGCTTGGTGGTTCAATATTACTTGATCCTACTTCTTTCTTTCCCACAAAAGTGAATGGCCAAGTGCTGTGGGGAGGTGGAAAGAAGCATTCTTAATGCTTTTCTGCTCAAACTCAACTTCATCTTCTTTTCCTTCCTTAGGACACTAACTTTAACCATTCCTTCCTTCCTTCCATACAATTTCATACATTACATTACCATCTCTACGGATGATATCAAAATTAAGCAGTCTTCTTTTTTTGTATAAGAGATTTACTTTATTAGAAAAGTAACCAAACATTGTTAATAATAGGAATATTATTAATGAATTGATAGTGTTGTGAATTACAAGAGACCTCTATTTATAGAGGTGATAGGAATCGAATAGGAAACCCTAATACAAGAAAGAAAAGGAAACATAAATATAATCTAACAACTCCCCTCAAACTCAATGCGGTGAAAGAAGAATTGAGTTTGAAGAGGATCCCAATGATGACAGATGTTTGATGGCTGACGACGTACTGGACTAATCATAATATGTTCCAGTCTTTTTCCCTCCTTGCGAGTTGGAATCTTCAAAAAAGGATTTCGTTGATGCTCATCAATTCTCTCACGTGCGATTTCCAAATTACGGGATGTATTTTCTGAATTACGGGATGTATTTTCCGAATTACGGGGTAGCTTTTCCGGATTTCGGGATTTCCGAATTACGGGATATATTTTCCGGATTACGGGATGTCCGAGTTACGGGGTAGCTTTTCCGGATTACGGGATTGTACACGTGGACTATGGCCGCTGGCCAAAACAAATGTCATAGAGGACGAAAACAGAGCCAAATAAGAAACGAGAAATCCAAAAAAATAATATTCCAACCAAAGCTAGTTGAGATGCAAAAGAAGGAGAACACATCGAGATTGAGACAAATGGCTGGCGGGTAATTTCTAGTTATTAGAAGAAAGCATAAGAGAGAAGGACCAATAAAGCAATTTGAAGCATCAACAACTCCATCATCATTCTTGACCAACTATCTTCAACCTCGTAACCCAAATTACCGAAGCGGCCTCGGACAGTGTCCGGTGACGGAGCCTCACAAATATTTGCGGAAGCGATTTTGTAGCCTCGCCCACCTATCACTATTACAAATCACCGACGAGTGGGCAAAGCGAAAAAAGCATAATCAATTGAGATTGAATTGCCTCGCCCACCCGTCAGAATCACAAATCATTGACGAGTGGGCAAGGCGAAAAATTTGTAGAGATTTTGCCTAGAATCAATATGGCTCTGATACCATGTTAATAATAGGAATATTATTAATGAATTGATAGTGTTGTGAATTACAAGAGGCCTCTATTTATAGAGATGATAGGAATCGAATAGGAAACCCTAATACAAGAAAGAAACCAACTACCCTTGTTGTTGGCTCGGGCAACCCAATCCTTTTTATTTCTGTTCAAACTCTCAATAACAACAGCACACCAATTAAATTGTTTCACACAATCCACATCAGCTATTGCTTCAAAGTAGTACTGGTTCAAGTAATTACTAGGACGAAAATCAATCATCAGCGTACAGAAGGCAACCAAGAAATTCTGCTTGAATTTTTTACCGCCACACTTCTGGGTCTTCATGTGCTCGATAACTACACTTGGAGTTATCTCCCCATTACTTGTCATAAATTGTTTCCTCCATTTCAAAAGAGAAGGAGTTGCTCCACCAGCAGGTATGATAGGGATCTTTCGTTCCCCACGTGGTATACCAAGGGTGAGAGCCACATCTTCCTCGGTTATTGGCAGTTTCCTACCATCTTTAACATAATGCAACCTAAATTCGAATTGTAACTGTCCACAATCCAATATCCAAGCTGACCATATGTACGATCCAAGCCAAGTTTTAGTATATCCCCAAACCCAATATCTATGACAGCCTGCTTCTGCTCCTCACTGAAACCGCTAATAGCAGTGTATAACTGAAATGGGGATGATCGAGTGTCAATCCTGTTCAACTGTACTTCAGGTTTTTTGTTCTGCACTAGCTTGACATTTATTCTTCTAGTTTTTTTTTGTCTTACAAGCAGTTTTCTTCTGGCTATCATAAACTTCCATGTCCTCTGGATCGACAGCCTCTATTACAGTAGCTAGAGTTAAACCATCTGCACTTGTATCTCTAATATGTTCCGCATCTTTCTGGAGTTTTGCCTTCTTGACTACTTCACTGATTACTAGATTGTCATCGAAATCTGAAGATTCATCTATTAGACTTTTTCTTGTATCAACTTCATCTGCACAAGAAACCAAAAATTCATACTTCAGACAAGATTCTGAATGGCTTTCATAAAACATGAAACATCAAACAAAAATCTGAATGGCTTTCATAAAATAGGAAAACTCAAACAAAAATCTGAATGGCTTTCATAGTTGAGACAAAATTCAAGCAATTGAAAGATCAAGTAAAACATTAAAGAGAAACAGTCAAAAAACTCATGAAACGAAGATCTGTTGGTTCAAACTAAATCAGACAGTTAAACCTAAAATTCGAAACAGATATCACCTAAACGAACACTTAAATAACCTAAATAATATCAAAAACAAGTCATAGAGGACACAAACTTGTTTAATTGCAGCTAAATTAAGTACATTACACTAAATACACAGGACGATGAACTAGGGTTTAGTAACTCAAAACAACTTCAATTTTTACTTGATTTCCTCTTCTTCGGAATGTTCATCGACATATCAGACTTTCTTTGCCCGATCGATGATGATCCTTGATTCTTCATTATGTTCACTGACTGGTTTTCTAGTTAGGGTTGTTGATGGTCAGAGGGAAAAGAGAATGAGATCAACAACGAGAGGGAAGCTGATTTGGGGAAAAGGTAACTCGGGCCCTTTAGAACCAATATCGGACTCAATTTTGAAGTCATATTAGAATTACTTTAAAACCATGTGAAATAGACATAATTACAATTCGTGCCACCGCTTAATCGTGTGGCCATGATTAAAACTTATATGTAAACCGTTCGATCTGTCTTGATCGTGTGGCCATGATTAAACCATATGTAAATATAAATACAGTACATGTCAACTTTTAAATTATGAAGTCAAAATCAGACAGTTGAGCTCGAGCTGTTCGTTCTAGGTATATATCGACAGAGATCGAGCTGATCAACAACGATCAAATTAATCTTCTCCATCATGTCAAGTTCATCTCCACAAACGACTAGTGAAAGTAATCTGTCAACAATCACCAATCGAAGTATTTCAGCTCTCAGAGATCAAATACCGGAAACGATTACGAATCAAAGTCAAGCAGCATCATCAAGCTTGAATTTGAAAATAATCTTCGACCAAAACGGTGAGATCAATCTCTCAGACATATATCTTGAGTAATTTGAAATTTTGATCAATGATTTTTGAATAATATGAAAGGTCTTCAGATTTATGTGTATGTTTATCTCTGGTGAATAACATATTTGTTGCAAGTGGTTCAGCTTGTATGAAAGGTCTTCAGATTTATTTAACATGTTTCCATCTATATGAGAGGCATTCAGATTTATGTGATCTTGTTTTGAATAATATGAGAGGCATTCAGATTTATGTGATCATGTTTTGAATAATATGAAAGGTCTTCAAATTTATGTGTATGTTTATCTCTGGTGAATAACATATTTGTTTCAAGTGGTTCTGCTTGTATGAAAGGCATTCAGATTTATGTGATCATGTTTTCATCTGTATGAGAGGCATTCAGATTTATGTGATCATGTTTTCAATAATATGAAAGGTCTTCAGATTTATGTGTATGTTTGCCTCTGGTGAATAACATATTTGTTGCAAGTGGTTCTGCCTCATGTTTTCATCTGTATGAAAGGCATTCAGATTTATGTGATCATGTTTTAAATAATATGAAAGGTCTTCATATTTATGTGTATGTTTATCTCTGGTGAATAACATATTTGTTGCAAGTGGTTCTGTTTGCATGAAAGGTCTTCAGATTTACATGTTCCCTTTTATGATGAATAATGTAGGTGTTTCACCAACAAAAGCGCACTCTGTGTTCACCAACATGGTAGGTGGATCCGAGCATGTCGGTGCCACTGTTAGGGACTTCCTCAATTTCCAGCGAGAACTGAAGGTGTATGTTAATGGGAGTGATGTCCAGATGGTCATCAATGACTTTTATTTTGAATTTGACCAAGATGAGAACAATCGACTTACACGACTGTTCTGGATAGATGGAATCTCGAAGAGAAACTATCTGCGATATGGTGATTGTGTATCATTTGATTCTACTTATTCAACAAACCGGTGAGTCTATGTGCTCACAACTCTGTCCTTCCATTTTTTTGTTTGGATTTTACTTTTATGAAAGGTCTTCAGATTTTAAAAACATGCTTGATTTGTGTGAAACAGATTTGCCAATACCTTTATCTGAATGAATTGAAAACTTATACGCTTTATTCACATGAAATGGTTTCTAGAAAAACTGTCTCAATCTAGTTCTTCAATGCTTTGACAGGTTTTCAATTATCTGAAGGTCTTCAAATTTTGAAAATATTTCTATTGTTTCACTGGTTTGCCAAATATGTGTGATTGGTGTGATTCAGATTCAGATTCTTTTTATCAAGGTATTCACTGGTATTCTGTCAATTCACGGGAATAGACAATCATGAGATGAGCATAACATTTGGTGCCGGGTTCCTAACCCATGAAGATATTCCTTCATTTGTATGGTTGTTCAACTATTTCAAGAGAGCAGTTAAAGGTAAACAACCACTATGCATTATCACAGACCAAGCTTCAGCAATAAAGAATGCACTCGCCCAAGTGTTCCCCGACTCAAGGCACAGATTGTGCATGTGGCATATCATGCAAAGGGTAACACAAAATGTAAGTATGAAAAAAATAATTTTTTTAATTATGTACATAGTCAATTTTCACTCTCAGAAAAATTTGAAGATAAACTTGTTAATACAGGTTCAACGATATATGCCAAATTCAGCAGAATTTCTGAGAAAACTCCGCTCCATTGTGTGGTCGAGTAAACTAAATACGGAAGAGTTTGACGTCTGTTGGAAATCACTAATGGAAGAGTGTTCTGCTGAAACTGTAAAACATCTTGAAAGCTTGTTTGATTTGCGTAGATTGTGGATACCAGCATATTTCAGAGATTGGCCGATGGAGATATTAATGCGTACTACCTCACGTTCTGAAAGTGAAAACAGTACATTTGGATGTGACAGACACAAAGTTTTGAGTCTGTTTCAGTTCATGGGAGAATACAATAATGTTGTCAAGAAACAGAGAAGTGAACATATGAAGACAGTCACACAGTATGCAGTAAATGCACGTCCGAGTGAGAATGCATTTTGTCTTTTGGAGACACATGCTTGGAATGTTTTCAGCCGAACCATTTTCTATAAGGTAAAAGAATATATAATGGAAGGCATTTTTGGTTACAGAATAAAGAATATTATCAAGAGACAACATTGCAATGTATACATAGTTTTTGGCGAACTTGTAGACAAGTCAGAGTATGAGGTATGCATGGATTTGGAGACCAATCATTGCATGTGCACTTGCAAAAAGTTTGAAGGATGGGGAGTAATTTGTCCACACATATTTGCTGCTCTTAATTCTGCAAATGTAAAGGAGATCCCACGTTCGTTAATATCTGAGCGTTGGTGTAGGGAGACACCAGAATCACTAGCATTGGGAGAATATGGTGGCGTCTCGAAGCACAGAAACAAGAATGAGAGCATTATCAATATTGAGACTTGGACAGCTATTCGCACAGTACTAGAAAACCCAACAACAACATACGCACAACGGGAATCAATTCTACAAGCAATAAAAAGCCATCAGAACGTTGCAAGTACAAGTTCAGCATCTTCATCCAATTCTACTAGAATTTCAATAGAAGAAATATCAGGTATTCCTAAACCACCAGTGGTGAAAGTACATATTCCAAATGTTTGCAAGAATAGAGGACATGTTGTACGGGAAATGAGTGAAAGAGAGAAGGCAATAACAAAGGCAATGAAGAAAAAAGACAATCACCGGAGATGTGGATATTGTAAGGAAGTTGGAGAACATAATTCAACAACCTGTGGCAAACGTAAGAGGGATGAGCAGAAGGCAATTAGAAGTTTGAGTAATAAACTGTTTCACACTTTAGATACTAGAGATGTTATTAGTATTCAGTATGAGCAAGAAAATTATGTCCAACTGTTTTATTATTCAAAATTTACAATATAAGAAAATGAATAGCTTGATGTCTATTACTTTCACAGCATATTATATTTACAAGTAGGCCCGGTGCAATTCAAAATCTGAAAGGCTTTCAAGTCCTTGTTCAGAATCTGAAATGCTTTCATGTAGCAACTGTATTGGAAAATGTGAAGGTCTTTCATTTAAATCTGAAAGCCTTTCAGATACACGAGGGGTCCTGTTCAATTCGAAATCTGAAAGGCTTTCAGGTCCTTGTTCATAATCTGAAAGGCTTTCATGTAGCACAAACAATCTGATAAAAAGTGCAGATGTATTATAAAAAGCTTCATTTGGATCAGTATAACAAAATAGAGACAACTGTATTGGAAAATGTGAAGGCCTTTCATAAATCTGAAGAATGTGCAGACTTGTTCAAAATCTGAAGGCCTTTCATTTAAATCTGAAAGCCTTTCAGATACACGAGGGGTTCTCTTCAATTCGAAATCTGAAAGGCTTTCAAGTCCTTGTTCATAATCTGAAAGGCTTTCATGTAGCACAAACAATCTGATAAAAAATGCAGATGTATTATAAAAAGCTTCCTTTAGATCAGTATAACAAAATAGAGACAACTGTATTGGAAAATGTGAAGGTCTTTCATAAACCTGAAGAATGTGCAGCCTCGTTCAAAATCTGAAGGTCTTTCATTTAAATCTGAAAGTCTTTCAGATACATGAGGGGTCATCTTCAATTCGAAATCTGAAAGGCTTTCAGGTCCTTGTTCATAATCTGAAAGGCTTTCATGTAGCACAAACAATCTGATAAAAAGTGCAGATGTATTATAAAAAGCTTCCTTTGGATCAGTATAACAAAATAGAGACAACTGTATTGGAAAATGTGAAGGCCTTTCATAAACCTGAAGAATGTGCAGACTTGAAAATCTGAAGGCCTTTCATTTAAATCTGAAAGGCTTTCAAGTCCTTGTTCAGAATATGAAAGGCTTTCATGTAGCACAAACAATCTAAAAGACTGTGAATGCCTTTCATATACCATAAGAGAGGCATGTGAACAGATCTGTTCAAAACCTGAAGGCCTTTCAGATCCAAGTCGACCAGACAAATAAGGGATCCAGTGTGTTGAAAATGTGAAGGCCTTTCATATACCATAAGAGAGTCATGTGAACAGATCTGTTCAGAATGTGAAAGCCTTTCATATACCAGGAGAATCTGAAATATTGAAGAGGAATTCAAGAGAATAAGACAAAACAGTGGATATTTACATTTGAACAAGATTTCTGAAACACACTCGAAAAAAATGAGTTCATCAGCTTATCATCACAACATGTTTCATGCCATAACAATTACATATCATAGAAATGACATAATAGAAAAATTACAATATTTGTGTGACATTGTATTCATCGACAACCAATTGCAGTTAAATATTTTCTCATAGACTTTAAATTCTTTTCGTCGATTCTAAATGTTTTGCCTATTCCATTGTAAAAGCTTTCAACATCTTCTAAAATTTTAGCGCGTTCAACATTTTGCTCCCAAGTCAACAGCTTAAACGAAAAGCGCACGCGGAGAATATTAAGTTGAGCTTCGTGCTGTGAAAAAAAATACATATTATCAGTAATAGTTTCCACTGTCATTTAATCATTTTAATGTGTATATAAGCAAATAAATTAATGAATAGACATACATCCAATTTGTTTGTAGCCAATGATGCTTTCCACTCTAAATTTCCCATGTAGTTCTCCATCACCCACATTGCGAATATTGCAGAATTGTCAAATTTTTCTGAGAACGCCCAAGGGATGTTCAATAACGCTGGCTGTATATTTTCAAAAGATTGAGCCAATTGTATACTAAGCGTCTTGAAATATTCCAAAATAACTTTGCACTGCAGGATGTAATAAAAAAAGAATTAGTTATAAAACAAACTAAAGTGAAAAAGAAATAAATTGTTTATGTGTTTACCATTCTTAAAGGTGCTTCCTTGTATCGTTCGAAATCACTCTCTTCTGAAAACATGTTATCAATTATGCGTATGACACGTTTCTTCACTTCAAAGCATAACAACCACACATGGTTATTATTACACACAGGAACCATAATCTATATGAAACAAAGTACAAAAACATACAAACATCAGAAGTAGATAAAAACTGTGCAGGGTGATTTCAAAATAATTATCATTAAAATCATATCCATTAAAGAGTTTGATACTGACCACAGAAGTGCTCATTGCTACTTCTTTGAAATTAAAGAACGCATTCGCACGTCTTAAAACCAATTCAGGATCCCATGAATCTTCAAAAATATTTTTCTGCAAAACAAAACAAATAAGTTAAACATCTAATATTCATTCCCAATATAACAAAATTCAAACAAAGACTAGCTAGTGCAGTAGTACTTACGGTACACTCTGGAGAAAGAAAAATTCTCTTTGGAGCATATGGGTTTCCATAATGCTCATCATAGTTCAAGAACCTCGCCCACATGTGTATAACATTTGTATCAGCACAAACACCTGACTGTAGAGTTCTTACACTGGATAATGACAGAGTCTCATTAAAATGATTAACCACAACAGATTTCCTGCAACATATCATGTCGTATTATTACTGTTGTTCAACAATTTAACACACAAGTAATAAAACATATATTTTTTATTTGTATACTTACTGTAAGTTACGTTCACTGCTATTCTGATTGAATAGCCACTCATACAGCAGCTTCTCATAAGACTTCAGTGCTCTGGTGATGTTAGTGCTGCGTTCACGATATGGAGACAAAAACACAACAGCTTGAGATGCAACTCTCTTCCCTAGTATTGGTTGTACACTGCTAACATTCTTCGGGTATGAGGCAGCACATTCGTCTGATGAAGTAGTAACACTGTCATGTGATTTCTGTCCATTATCATCTTCTTCTTCGAGTATAAGGTCCTCACCTGATGCAGAGCATAATTTCTCAATAGGTGTAGAAATGTTAGCTCCGGAATTAAGCTCCTTGAGACCAATCGCAGCATCTTGCTCATTTTCATCCTGTGTGATTCCAAGACTAAAAGACGGGAAATCAGGTGTATCAAAGTGGTCAACGTCAACGTCATTATATTCATTGATAAAAGCTTCTGATGTTTGTTGTGAACCGACAATGACTCTTCTTCTCTTATAGGAATCGAAAACATTTAAGTTCTCTGTTGTTTGAATATCCTTCACAACACTATCAATTACTGCATCGATGTCCACATTTTCTTCAATATCTGAAACACTTGTTGAACATTCTGTTCTATGGACCCCATCAGTTTTGTCAGCAATTGAAATAGGAGAATGATGAGTACCTTCTTTCAGAGAAGAAAATAGTACATGACAAGCTTGCTGAACTGCATCTTCAACAACAACATCTACAGGACAATCTTTCTTCCTAGTTTGCACAATGCCCTCCAACCAATTATAATCATTAAAATGAGCCCATCCTTGAACCATTACACATCTGGCTTCTGACATGATTTGGATCATCTTCTGATTCACTACTTCCATTTCTCTTATGACGTCTTGAATGTAGATATCAGTTAGAGTCAAGAAGATAAACAGAACAAAAGTTCAATTGAAACAAATTTATAAAATCTGAAAGGCATTCATATAATACCAAACTTATCAAACCAGTGAAGGACAACATTACATAGTTTGAAAGGCTTTCATATAACTAAAGAACATGTCAACACATTGAAGAACAAACCATTCACATACACCAAATACATATCATAACAAGGAGAAAAAGAACAGAAAAGCTTAGCAAAAAGCTTATATAGATTGCTTGAAAATATACACACACAAAATCAGTCAATACCTTCTCTTGCGAAACATCTACAACCACAACAAGTTTGTCCATACCAAGTCTAGGCAAAATAGTGCCATTTCCAAATCCTCCACTTTCAGCTTCTGTCTTGAGTCTTTTCTTGGCAATTTCAGTTTCCCATCCAGTGATGCTTGGCAATACACGAGGGACTTGATAGTTCTCAGAATAGACTCGATCGAGATAGAACACTGACAAAAAATAAACTGAAGTAAGTAAAAACAAGAACTACATTTCATTATTCGTAATATTCTGTAAAAACCAAACATTCAAATGAATTTGAAATATCATACCGTCAAGAAATTGATTGGACCATAATACCAACTACCCTTGTTTGTGTCCCGGGCAACCCAATCTTCCTTGTTTCTATTCAAACTCTCTATCGCGGTAGCACACCAATTGAATTTTTTGACGCGCTCAACATCGGCTATTGCTTCAAAATATAATTGGTTGATGTAGCTACTTGGACGAAAATTAATCATGTAGCTACAGAAGGCAACCAAAAAATTCTGCTTGAATAACTTGCCGCCACCCATCTGGGTCTCCATTTGTTGAAAAACTTTACTTGGAGTTATAGAAGCTTTATGCGTCAAAAATTGAGCCCTCCATTCCATAAGTGAATCAGTTGTTTGGTCATTCTGTAGCATGGGAATTTTTTCTTCACCACGTGGTATACCCAGGGTCGAAACAACGTCTTCTTCTGTTAATGCAAGTTTTCTGCCATTTTCAAAAATAATTGCCTTCAGTTTTGAATCGTAATTATTAACCAGCCAATATCCAAGTGGGCCAAAAGTCCGATCCAACCCCAGTTCAAGTATACCCCCAAACCCCATATCAATCACATCTTGCTTCTACTTCTTACTGAAAACTGAAATAGCATAATGTAACTTCTCCGGGGATGAACGTGTGTCGATTTTGTCGAAATGCGGTTGAGGGATTTTGTCCTTCCCTTTCTTTACATTCTTCTTCTTAATCTGTTTGGCTCTACCAGCACTTGTCTTTTGCCTGTCATCAACCTCCATCTCCTCTGGTTCCACAATATCAGGTACAGTAACAATAGTACCAGCAGTGGCACTAGTACCTTCCCCCTTCTCAATTTGTTCATCAATGTTTTGTATTCTTGCCTTTTTAATTACTGCACTGATTACCAGATTGTCGTCAGAATCAGACGATCCTTCAGTCGCAACTGGCCTTGAATCTATACACAGAATCAAATAAATTCATCAAATCGAGCTACAACTTGTTCAATCGAACAATGACATGCAAATGTACTGGTTAAAATTACATCGATAATTATATCTATAAAGCTCGAAATAGACTAAAAATCACAAATCCTACAAAATCACGAGCTAGGGTTCACTGAAATTGATTTATTAGCTGTCAATGCTTACCGGCTTTCCGCTTTCGGCGCACTTCTAACATCTTGTCAGAACTTTTTCCAAGGTTATCAGAGCCTCCGCGATTCTTCATTCTCTGATGAATTATTTGGTTTGAATTCGCTCTGAATGTCGTTTCCAGAAATCGCAACTAAGAGATCACAGTAACCGCCAATATGCACAATTCGAATACATAACTCATTTCCAAAACAACGATAAAAAGACTTAATAGCCACAAAAGTTGGAGAATATTACAAAAAAATGCCACTGCCTAATCGTTCACAAAATATGAACGCCTTTCACGTACTAAAAATTTAGGAAACATATGAAAGCCTTTCACATTCTACTCGTCCAAAAATCAGACAAGTAAGACAAATTTGTAAAATCTGTAGGCCTTTCATATAAACAAATTATTGACTGCAACATGATTTCTATAATCAATTTTCAAAATCTGAAGACCATTCATATAACATAAAAATTTTCAAATTGAGGGACAACAACATTTCATCAGGTTCTCTGTGATACATTATATGAAACTCAAATGTAATATTTAACAAAAGAATAAGAATAAGGTATCCATCCAAAAAATCAGATAAGTAAGAAAAATTTGTAAAATCTGTAGGCCTTTCATATAAACAAATTATTGACTGCAACATGATTTCTGTAATCAATTTTCAAAATCTGAAGGTCATTCATATAATATAAAAATTGTCAAATTGAGGGACAACAACATTTCATCAGGTTCTCTGTGATACATTATATGAAACTCAAATGTAATATTTAACAAAAGAATAAGAATAAGGTATCCATCCAAAAAATCAGACAAGTAAGGCAAATTTGTAAAATCTGTAGGCCTTTCATATAAACAAATTATTGACTGCAACATGATTTCTATAATCAATTTTCAAAATCTGAAGACCATTCATATAACATAAAAATTTTCAAATTGAGGGACAACAACATTTCATCAGGTTCTCTGTGATACATTATATGAAACTCAAATGTAATATTTAACAAAAGAATAAGAATAAGGTATCCATCCAAAAAATCAGACAAGTAAGAAAAATTTGTAAAATCTGTAGGCCTTTCATATAAACAAATTATTGACTGCAACATGATTTCTGTAATCAATTTTCAAAATCTGAAGGCCATTCATATAATATAAAAATTGTCAAATTGAGGGACAACAACATTTCATCAGGTTCTCTGTGATACATTATATGAAACTCAAATGTAATATTTAACAAAAGAATAAGAATAAGGTATCCATCCAAAAAATCAGACAAGTAAGGCAAATTTGTAAAATCTGTAGGCCTTTCATATAAACAAATTATTGACTGCAACATGATTTCTATAATCAATTTTCAAAATCTGAAGGTCATTCATATAACATAAATTTTTTCAAATTTAGGGACAACAACATTTCATCAGGTTCTCTGTGATACATTATATGAAACTCAAATGTAATATTTAACAAAAGAATAAGAATAAGGTATCCATCCAAAAAATCAGACAAGTAAGGCAAATTTGTAAAATCTGAAGGCCTTTCATATAAACAAATTATTGACTGCAACATGATTTCTATAATCAATTTTCAAAATCTGAAGGCCATTCATATAACATAAAAATTGTCAAATTGAGGGACAACAACATTTCATCAGGTTTTCTGCGATATATTATATGAAACTCAAATGTAATATTTAACAAAAGAATAAGAATAAGGTATCGATCCAAAAATCAGACAAGTAAGTCAAATTTGTAAAATCTGTAGGCCTTTCATATAAACAAATTATTGACTTCAACATGATTTCTGTAATCAATTTTCAAAATCTGAAGGCCATTCATATAACAAAAAAATTGTGAAATTAAACTATTTATATACAGAACAATGATTTCATATACATTTTGTATCTACAAAGTGTTCAACTGTAATACATCTACTTGAATCTTCTCAATAAAAGAAACAACTTAAAATTGTACAATTTATTTCCTCATATCCTCAATTATCTTGAACTGACTACCCCTCACTTTTGAAGAACTCTGATATTTTTGATATATCTATGGCCACATTATATTCTTCTTCCAAGTGAGTAATTGAAAAAGGAAACGGACTCGAAGCCTTTCTAATTGATCAATCTACAGAAACACAACACAAAATGTTGTAAGTAATTCATATATCCAACAAAACTTAATAGTCATACAGCATAATCAGTAATACACATATACTTACGTTATCTTTCTCCAAAAACGTTTTCCAATGATTAAAACCCATATAGTTTTCTTCATGCCACATAGTGAAAATTCCACAGTCATTACTATTTGATATTGAAGCCCATGGCAGTTCTACAAGATCATAATCAACTAGCCTCATTTCTGCAGCAATGGTCTTGTTGTACTTGGACATCAATTCACAGAAACACTCATGCTGTCATACAAAAAATTAGTTATAAATCATGACAACATCTAGTACACAAAACCTAAAATAAAATTCAGTATTAATACACATACCACATAGTTGGGAACATTTTGGTAGTGATCCAAAGGCAATTGGCGATTGTCCAAAACCTCAAAGCTGAACTTTTTAGTATTGAAACAGGTTAAATAATAGTGGTTGGACTGCCAAATTGGTACAAATACCTATAAAAGTTAAATCTGTAAGCCTTTCATATATTTGACAACAAAATACAAAATTTAGTGGAAAAAAGACAGTTCAAGTACCAAATCAATTTGATCAATTCGGAGAAATAAATCTTTCAATTGCTTCTGTGCAGCATCTATCCATTCTTTTCTTAAAGTAGTTGTTAACTTTCTTGCCCGAACAAGTGGATCCTGCAAAACAAATAACATTACTTAAAACATAAAACTTTTTATAACAAATCGTAAATTACTTCACGGATTGTTAATATAAGTCACCAACCGACATATTACAGTATAAAAATAATCGAGAAGGGGCAACATTATCCCTGTATCTTTCTTGCTCGTTCAGGTACAAAGACCAAGCATCAATTACAGGAATATGAACCCACATATTGAACTTGAGGGATTGGAAATCATCACAGTAGAGAGAACATCCTGAGATCTCTTCCTTCAAAAACTCATTTTCATCAACAACTTCCATAACCCACGAATACAATCTCTCTTCACAACAACTCAAATCAGAATGGAAGTTTGTTCTTTGATTGCAAAACTTTGACAGCAGAATCTGAGATGGCACAACTTCTACTTCTTCTTCAGGGTTTTGTAATTTCAATAAATCATCAATTCTAACACAATCCTTCTGCACAACATCTGAATCTGAATCAGTTTCACTGCGCATTTCAATTTCTGTTTGAATACTATGACAACTTGGGCTTCCACCAGAGCATCCAGCATGTAAACTAAAGTCCAACTCCTTCACAGTAGTTTCCAAGCCAAAAAAGTTAACAATAGTATCTCCAGGTACTCCAAAACAGTCACCCAAATTATCATCTCCAAAACAGTCTTGCGCAGCAATCAATGCTTCCAGATATTCCGTTGGTGACATCCCCATGTTCTTCCTTATGGCGTTCAAGACATCATGGGGTGTTTCCAGAGGAGTAGATATTTCCTCCACATCAAAAACACCCAAGGAAAAATTTGGAGAACTCTTCTTCTTTCTATTACAGGAAAGAGTCTCTTTTGCAACAACCAATGCAGAAATAACAGAGGGTGTCTTCAAATAAGCTTCATTATAAAATCCTTCATCACATCTGTCCTTGTGAATCTTGTCCTCTGCCGGTCTGTTCTCGTGATGTTGTGATTTATGCCCAGAAAACGAAACATCAACCCGGGACAACAGTCCGACAAGTTCTTGAACATAATCCTCAACTTTTTTCCTCACACACTTGATTTCTTCAATCAGATTCTGTATACATAAATGAATAAATATGAAAAGATGGAAAACTGTATGAAAGCTATGTATCGAAATATAATATGAACATCTTTCATATAAGTGAAATCCAACAAACACTCATAAAACCATAAAAGCTATGTATGAAAGGCTTTCAGAAAACTAGAAAATCTATAAAAAAAAAAATGGTGAAGTAGAATTCAACTGCTTCTACCAAACACACTTCAAATAATAACCAAATCAGGGCTCTCAAAACTGTATGAAACTACACACAAACATGTATCAAAATATAATATGAACACCTTTCATATAAGTGAAATCCAACAAACACTCGTAAAACCATGAAAGCTATGTATGAAAGGCTCTCAGAAAACTAGAAAACCTATAAACAAAATGGTGAAGTAGAATTCAACTGCTTCTACCAAACACACTTCAAATAATAACCAAATCAGAGCATGCAAAACTGAATGAAACTATACACAAACATGTATCGAAATATAATATGAACACCTTTCATATCACTGAAATCCAATTAATCACTTATAAAAATATTAACGTTATGTATGAAAGGCTCTCATAAAACTGAACAAATGGAAGACAAAACTGAACATATGAAGAAAAACATTCAAACAGTATCTTCTATAACAATAAAAGATATAAAATTCACACTGTAGTAGACAAAATAAAATCCTTACGTTCATTGCAGCATCTTTGGCTTGTGAACGCATGTCCACTGGATCTCAACCCTCTCCAAAATCAAAGAACCCTTTCCAAATCCCCCCTGTTTCAGCTCCTCTCTCACACGAGTCTTTGCAAACGCGTCAGTCCATCCAGTAATTGTTGGAAATATACGTGGTACAGAAACATTCCCAACAAAATCAACTCGATCCAAGTAAAAAAGCTGAGACAAAACAGATAATACTATGTCAATCATACTCATTTTATAAATATGAAAGCCTTTCAGATACACAAAAACATATCAAAACAAAAATGAAAGACTTACCGTCAAAAATATGAGTGGACCATAGTATCTGCGTTTAACGTTACTTAGTTGAGAGTTCCAAATGTAACTATTTCTTCTCAAATTTTCTAGTATAGGAGAACGCCAATTGAAGTCCTTAACAACTTCAACATCTGCTATAGCTCCAAAGTATGACAGGTTTGGATAACTACTTGATCCAAAATCTATAAAACTTGTGCAAAACATGACGAGAAAGTTCTGCTTAAACAAAATACCCCCTTCCTTCTGCCTTTCCATGGCATCATATACATATGAACTATGGATTTTTTCACCAGTTCTGCTGAACTGTGACCTCCACAACTGAAGAGCATCGCCTTCCTTATGACCCAAAATAGGGCGATGACCACGAGGTATACCAAGGGTACACTGAATATCTTCTTCTTCAATCACTAAATCACGACCACAATCCAGTCTAATTGTTGCAAACTGAGGATTCAGATTCTCCACAATCCAGTACCCAAGAGCACCTTGAGTATGACTTAATCCAAGCTGTAAAATACCTTCAAAACCCATCTCCTTAATATCACTCCTCTGCTTATCACTAAAAACTTTCATGCTGCAGAAAAGACCTCTTGGAGACGAACGAGTGTCTATACATTCAACATTTGGTTTTTCTTTTATAGCACAAAACTTCTTCAAAATCTGTTTCGTTTTCAAAATAGGCTTCTCTGTTCTAAGCTTCTTTGTCATGCACTTCTTTGTTGTCTCTTTGAGGGGTAAGTCATCCACATTACATTCTTCTGTAGAAATCGGAAAAGGAAAGCGAACATATGCTCCAACATTTCTCTTCTTCTTCATAACAAAATCAATAGTTTGGTTGTCATCAGAATCAACTTCACCTACACAAAATATCATTAACAAATATGAAAGTCATTTCATTATACCTTAACAAATGTTTAACACAAACATTTCTCTGAAAGGCTTTCATATAACGCAAACACATATCATGTTTATATACAAAAAACCAGTTCACAGAGACACATTTAAAAAAATGAAAGGGAATTCAAAAAATATGAAAGGCTTTCATATAACACAAAAACCTATCAAACCAAGCCATAGTGACACTAAACAGGTGTTCTGCAAACACATATCATGTTTATATACAAAAAACAAGTTCACAGAGACACATTTAAAAAAATCAAAGGGAATTCCAAAATTATGAAAGGCTTTCATATAATGCAAAAATCTGAAAGGCTTTCACGTGCTTGTTCATAATTTGAAATGCTTTCAGACACACGAGGGGACCCCTCGTGCGACGAGGGTTTTCAATTATATGAAAGGCTTTCAGACACGCGAGGGATCCTCTTCAATTGTTAGTTCGTTATAAGAAAGGCTTTCATATTAACGCAAAAATCTATCAAACCAATAGTGACACTGAACAGGTGTTCTGCAAACACATATCATGTTTATATACAAATATATGAAAGGCTTTCATATAACGCAAAAACCTATGAAGGCCTTTCAGATACATTCTGTTCAAACCAAGCCATTTACACAATCATGAAGACCTTTCAGAGAAATAAACTCCAAGCAAATTAAGCAATAATTACTTGTCTTCTTCGTCGCAATGCTACGAGCCTCCTTCAACTTCCTCTTCTCCGATAATTTGGCCATCACTGCAACAGAATCAACGGCACGATACAGAGATCTCGGTTTTCAAAAATCGCAACCTCTCGCAAAGCTCGAAATCGACTACTGATGCAAATCGCCTTCCCCAAATCGGAAATCACTCACAAATCCCCTTCCCAAAATCACCTCCTATGTCAATTCGCCTTCCCAAAATCACTAATCACTCGATCGATCGATCGCAAATCACCACCTCTCGCAACTCAACTCAGCACAGATCAGAAAACTTCTTGAAATGACGATCATACCCCTGCACATGTTGCCGAAAATGCGAAATGACGAAAAAAAATTCCAACTTCAACTTATTTACACCTCATGCCACCGCGTACATCTTGACCGTTGGTCATATAATCGTGTGGCTGAGATTGGTCCCTTGGTACCTATTTATAGCCATGGTTTTCTGCTGATTTTTTCCCGAAGACAAGCATGATGTACATCCCCAGAGACGATGGAATGGGCTCAATGATTGAGACAAGCCTTGCTTTCGGCCTCAAATACCGAATGATATCTTTATTTGTTACACGGTTTGTGAAACCCAACGATTTCCATAAGGCCCAAGTTCGAATGACACTGTTTCGTGAATTATTAGAAGTGCCTTGTGTACTTGAATACCCAATACGCCTACAATTAGAGCAATTAGTAGGCTTCAAAATGTATTCAACCTTCACCGTACTAGTTAGCCCATCTTTTGCATTTTCTCATCGATTTTTTGTTTGAGCGTGAATCAACCATTTCCTTTGCTTGCTCGTGTCGTTGCTCGATCAAACACAACCGCACTGCTTATTTTGAATTTGAACTAAACTCTAAGAATTGATAGATAGCAAGAAGTTACGCGTCACAATATATAATTCAGGAAGTTCTCTAGCTTGATTTGATTGGCTAATCCGAACAAACAATAAAAACGTCCTAAGCGGGATAGATGGATTCAAGACATCGATATTGGGTGAAGTCTCTTTAGTGGAAAGATCGTTTGAGAGTGTGGGAGGAGACTTAGAGCGATAAAAGGACTTGGACTACTTTTTCCGGAGCCAGCAGCGACGATAAACCAAGGGGTCGGGGGACCTCAAGCGTCGACGCCATTTCAACCTGGATATGCCAAAAAATTTCCGCAGCAAAATATTGAGCTCATCTGAAACGGACCTAACCTCGGTAGGCTCATTAGCCAACAAAGGGTCAAGCCCAACAATATTAACCTGAAGCCAACCTACTGATTTATGGGGTGGGATGTTGAAGATGAAAATTGTGGAGGCGAGAAATGAGGGATGAGAGGGTCGGGGGTTTGGGGGTCAGAAGAAGGATTCATTTGGGTTATATTTCATGTATACATGCAATTGACGCACCTTAATTTAAAGTGAACTAAATACCTCGTCTACGCAAAAGTGAGCTCCCAAGTAAACATTTGCCAATAATATAAGAGAATACAGTACACTTCACACACCATTTCAATGATTCATAAAAATTCGTCACCATTGTTCCATGATAGCTTAAAAAGTCTACGTAATGACACGATAATCATGTATAACTTATAACAACTCGCTGAAAAAGCTCTTTATTTATAAATGTTCAAAAAACAAACTGTTTATCTACTGCAGAAGAAGCTATTCTATAACGTTTATTGCACTTGTCATATGTTGACTTAACCGGCGGAACTCAAGATCGGATAAAAGGCCGACCCCTCTTAGTTTCAATCAATTAAAAAAACCATCGTCATCTACATTATTATTGTTGAGATTTGGGATTATTCAAGAGAAACCTCTTTGGGTTCAGGTAGAAGCTGCTTTCTTGCAGTAGTTTTCAAGCCAATCCATTGTAACACTCTTTGGCCTCTCGAGCGGCAATCCAAGAGCTCGATCCCATATCAACTGATCAGGCAAAACCCAATTCAGATAAATTTAACATACATAAAAGTAAGATTCAATGAAAGAAAAGGTGGATCTGCCATACCTGAGAGCAAATACCAATACTCCTTGATACGCCAAAAAGAACAGTGTAATATCTGTTCACAGTGAATTACATGAGTTAGTGTCTCTCCAACTGATAACAACATGAAGCATCAATTCTCATGCAACAACTCCAAAAAGAAAATTGATATTTGGTACCTTGCTTCTGTCAAACCAAAATAGTTCAGCAACACCCCACTGTGAGCATCAACATTTGGCCATGGGTTTTTAACCTGCAAGAACAATAAGATCAGAATACCCATATAACTAGTGAGAAGCTCTACCAGGGTTGAAAAGTAGGGCAGGTGGGGATCTAGTGTAAATTCTAGAATTTAAATGTGCCGTCAAAGTTGGATACAATGTCAATGATCAATATAAACCATAAAATCCCCACGTAATGAAAGAGTTGAGTCTCACATTCAGACAAATTCAGATCGTACAGGGTATATTATGGACACTCCTGGATGAAGTAAGCCTAACTAAGAGAGTAATAGTTTAGCAGTATTAGGTAAGTAATGATTCAATGTATGCATCTGAATAAGATACCTTTCCCAGCTCAGTGAGAATAGGAGGCACCACTTCATATAGCTTGGAAACCTGCCTCAGCAAAAAAGATGAGTTAGCATATATAAGAGTTAACTACAGGAATGACAGTTCTGCATTCACGATCACACTAAAACCATTAACAGATTGTAATAATTACACAACTACTGACCAGCTGGAACAGTGGATCATCAGGTAAGTGCTTCAATGCAAATTCTCTCTGACACATGTATCTTGGGTCTGTTTTACGCAAAACACCATGTCCAAATCCAGGAACAACCTGAAGTAGTACAGGGAAAGATATTAAAAGCAAGACAACCCTAAGAGCTTATGAAAATGAACTTATATTGAAGTAGACAGATAGGTATGATGCACAAGTGAATAATTTCTGAGGAATGAAGAGGGGAGTCGAGCACAAACACAGCCATTTCACAGGAGAATCAAGAATAGCAGGCACAAGATATGTAAATCAGGAAGACATGGCATAAGAGAATAAGGTCACTTTAAAAGGTACAAATTGACCAGAGATTATATAAAATAACAGAAATTACAGTACACCTTCTAAGTGCAAACCTTCCTTACTATTCGATTGCATAAATAACCCATTAAATCCAGGAGGAACATATGCAATCCAAATATAATTAGAGAGAAGTCAAACCAACTAAAAGCGAGAGGATTGATGAGTTCAGTTAGAGTGTATTGCTCAAACACAATTAAAATTTTGTAGCTGCCAAAGCATGAGATCATAGACCATAAAACAAGTAATCATCAAATGCAACCAAGAATCTAAACCCAATGAAACAAAACAAAATATGGTCATAACAAAGTATCACAAGCAAATATGAAAAAAGAAAAATGTGGAGCACCTGAAAAGGAAAACAAAAGGTACAAGAGTTACTTCACAAATTTAAATTTTAACAGTTCACAGGGATAATGGGAATCTGATATAACAAAGACAACCAATTCGGAATTTTTCATCAAACAAAAATGATACAAATGTTTTTTTATCAGCAACAACTCGGGAAATCCTAATCTTCCAGTCTGTATTAAGATTCAAACTCAGGACCTCATCTATTTAGAGATGAGCTTCTTACCACTTGGCCTAACTTGTGCCTAACTTGTGTTGGTGATACAAATGTTTTTACCGATGTAACTTTAAAAGGTAGCTATGTAAGGCTCCACCATTTGGAATAGAACCATGACTCGTTTTAAATTTAGTATAAGCTAAATTGACACAAAGTCTAGAATACAAACAGAATAACTTATGACATTACCTTGCCACTATTTAATGTTTTCCAGACATATTCTTTCAAATGCTCTTTGGATATGTTCTCACCACATTCACCCACAACGGACTTGATCCAGAGCAAAACTTCCTGCAAAAACATTATATACAATATTATGACAGGAAGATAAATCATCTTGCAGGTTAAATCCATGGAATGCAATCCAGTAAGAAACTAGTAACGCCGTAATTATGACCATCAAAACAATATAGAAGAATCATATTATGAAACTTAGCATGAGTCAAGGAAAAATAATTATATTTCTTTAAATTATAACTAGTAAAAATAATTATATTTCATACATATCAATGTGCATGCATGCCATATCTAAACAAATGAACCAATCCAATTATGAGCGGTGTGTAAGGCAAATGTAACTCAAACAGGAATGACCGTGCTTTATGAGTTTCAATACCTAACTTTTGATACTTTTTTGTTCAACTTGGCCAGTTAATAGGATTTACAAAGGAATTACTTTTCTAGTGTACCTTAAGAGTTTTAGTTAAATATTGTTAACTAGAAAGCAGAAAATGTTCGTTAGGAACACCAAAAGAACAAATAGTAGTAATTACAGCGAAAAACTGCTAGCAAGTAGCAACCCATTATTTGCATCAACTGGTTTTTATCCAAAGCAATATATCTACTTAGGAGGGTCAACCAACAATTTGTTCAAAAGAGAAACCAAAAACCCCAAAATAAAATTTGTTGCAACATAAGTTCAAAATATACCTGGTTAGCTAAACCATGTAGTGGCCCAGCTAAACCATTTAATGCAGCCGCAAAAGAAAGATAGGGATCTGATAGTGCACTTCCAACCTGAATTGAGTGAGAAAATATTAATGATGGATATCCTACTAAACTAGAGGCTGTACCATGAATTTACTAGAAGCAATTTCGAAGACCGATGTACCATAATTTAAATGTTCTCAGTATAATTAATCATGTGAAAAAAATGAAAACAACACTGAGAAGAGCAATTATGTATCTAGGGCACTTACTAGGTGGCCAGTATGAGCGCTAACATTACCACCTTCATGATCACTGCAATATGTAACTCCATAGTATTTCCAGTCAAAGAGGGTTCTTCTTGGTATAAATATAAAACAGACAGCTGAACTTTAAATCGTCACAGTATCTCAGCTAGAAAGAATGATGCTTACGTATGGATGGTGACATAAAGCCTCATAAGCTCCTGCATCTGAGGACTGTCAAATCCCAACATGTGTGAGAAATTTGCGCCATAGTCCAAAGAGTCATCCAAGGGTATAGCTTGACCATCTTTGTATATCCTTCAGCACAACAAAAGTATATCCCAATAAGATTGACATTTTAAAACAAACACTCTTATATATAGGCTAAAAATATATAAAGATAATAACGGTGGGCGACATATAATTATGAGACTAACTGGAGAGCATGGACTGGTTTGCAGAAATACTGAAAATCAACAAAAGTTTTCCATATCATATAGAGGTAAAATAAAATTTTCAAAACAACCCGTCCAACACCTTCATATTCATAGAATGTGCCCAAGTGCAATCAGGCTAGATATGATAATGGACCTAGTTACCATAATATTACTGACCTTCGGTAGATATAAGCTGCAACAAGTGGCAGTCTAGCAATCAAATTTAGACAATCTTCGTAGGTAGGTTCCCAGTACCTAAACATTTATCGTTAATACAGACATATCTGAGTAAAATCAGTAAAGTACTACCACTCATAATTGCCTTACTTTGTTTTATGAATTCCCTTCTCATAAGCCTTCTGAAATTCACTCTGAACCTGAAGAAAAAAGCAAAATGTTATATAATTTTTAACTTTCAAAAGAAATGAATTATCCATGCAATAAGAGAAGTTTCAAAACTTATCAACATGGGTGCAGGAAAAATATTAATTGATAACCAATGTCTCATGCGGATATGGCATGGCATGATACAGACACAAAGACACGAAGAGCAGTTTAAAATTATATGCACATGGGTGCAGGAAAATATTAGTTGATAACCAATGTCCTATGTGGATATGACATGACATGATACAGACACGAAACTTTCATGAAAGGTGGGATGTGGCATGTTAATTCATCAATTGGTTGCTGAAATTGAACTAATACATCTATGGAAGAGTTGCCAAATGATTAACTGACTACATAACTCAAATGTCAAAGAAAAAAAAGTGTTCCCAACTTATACGGCTAGTATGAAGTTATTTCACGAGACTAAATAAAACAAACACATGAACAGGCCAAAACAAAACCAACATAATGTTGAAAGCATGCGCGTGCACACACATCTTGTTGAGGATGACATTTACAAACCTGCAGTGCCATAACACCCGCAGTGAACTGAGTCATTGGATGAGCAGAGACAGGGAGTGCATCAATTGCCTTGTACACATAATCTGCAATCAAAATGACAAGTAGAAAAATAACTAGCAGTATCACATATCCACTGATAAAGTATAAGGAGTCATTTGGGTTGACGTCAGCGGAAGTTAGAAAAATCATACAGGTGTTATGCATTGAACAGTAAGATAATAAAACCTAATCCAATGAAATCTTATATAAACTATTCAGTCCGTGAAACGAAATAAAAACATTTTTACAGAGAACTAATGTACACATTTTCTTAATAAGTATAATCAATTAACAAGGCTATAGAATTCTAGTTAAGACTAATAGAAGTAAATAAGAACCGTAGGGACTCAAAAACTAATTTAGTAGTAACACAAAACCTGGAACAGTTGCGCGACTGCACAAATCCTTGGATAATGCAGCTACTTGCTCTTTGCTTGGTACCTAAATAAGCGAAAGATAAGCAAAATTAAAAGGCCAGAATTTTCTATTATCATGACATAAACAGGTTTAATAAGTAGCTGAATAACATGTCCAAGTTTAAGAAGCAAGCAAGTAGTTGTCTCTTGTCAGTGAACACACTCAACAGAATTAAATAGGGTTCATAGTACAGTAGTTCACACATCTTCTTTGCCACATTAAGCCTCAATGCAGTACAAAGTGTGCTGAGATTCGAAAGATTCCCAAAGGGGTGAAATATTACCCACCTTTCCAGTTAGAAGAAGCCAAAGAAGGCCCTCTGGCAAAGGCTCTCCACCAGGCTTTGCAGCTGGTAGCAACTTCTGGCACTCTGGAATTGACAAGCCCCTAAAGCGGATTCCCTAAAACACAGTAAGCCAACTTTCAGATCTTAAACTACCACAACTGGCTTCATCCCATACATTCTTGACCCAATCATTATATTGGTTTGGAACAAAAGATTCCCCATTTCATAATGTAATTTGTGCAGAGTTTCAACATTGAACAAATAAATTACATACCTCATCTGGGTCGAGTAATGAGGTTTCCCAAAGCAATCCTGTCATTCCTCTCATACCACCAATTACCTTCCAGTTGTAATGTATGGATCACAAAATCAGAAGTGGCACCAAATACATTATTCTTACTAAGATAAATGGCAATGACACTAGTGGGAAAAAAAGAAAAGATCAGAAATTACCATATCCACAGTGATATTCCCCAATTGAACCTTCCCATATTCCGACCTAAATTTCTTCAGGCGATCCTATAACCCAAAGAAGATATTTAGACTTAGAAGATAAATCTTCATAGATCAGTGGTGGTGGTGGTAATCAGAAATATTCAAGAATGCCTAGCAACAATGCATATTTTAGATAGATAGATATATTAGAAACCTTCTGACCAAATGCCTATAACACATTCAGGCTTCTATAAAACAAAGAATTTATTGGGTACAATTCACAAGCATAGACAAACTTGTAGAAGTGACTTGATCAGATAGAGTAATACTTTAAAGCACAGACTTGATACAATAGTGGACTTGAAATATTTTCAGTGCTAGGATGGATACTTACTCAATCATCTTGGTCTACCAGAATAGCAAATAATGTAACAACAAATAGAAAGCAAATAGCACTAAATGAAAGCATGTTTTACAGAAATGAGCACAAATTCGATCAATACTCTAAAGCAGAAACTCAAACATTATACATCTAAATTGAACTCAATTAATTCAATAAATCAATAGCAGAGAAGGAAATACATATGAGTATAAAAATCTCCATTTAAAAAGAAGGAACTCCTATACCAAACCTGTTGTTCTGGGATCATATCCTTCAACTGAGAATGAAGGTCCTGTGTGGAAAAAATATTGTATGAGAAAATTTTGTCAACAAAAAATCAAAACACGGAAGAAAACAAATGCACGTCCAAGGTAGCCAAGTGCGGTAAGACATTCTACACCTTGCAGTCTTACATGACAACGTAAATGAACATTTTCTCAGCTATATTAATAAAACAACAGTACAAGAAAGAAAAAACAATCGAAACCCATATTCTGATCAGGGGGGGGGGGGGGGGGGTGTGATTATCAATACTACAAGGATGATCGCAATAAATTCATGAAATTAAAACATGCACATTTAGTGTACCACTTGCCAAGAACTGCTGAATCTAACAACTATAGCAAGCCATCAAAAGTACTAGCTGAACATAAATATCCTGATGCTCAAATGTTATATAAATGATGTATTTAAACCTGTAAGCATTCAATTCAGCTACCAAACAGTTTCCAAACCCAATTAATCATCAATACGTACAACAAAAGCAAAATCACAATAGCTCAAAACTACACAGCTAGCGTAAATAAAAAGATTACCAGATCAGAAGAGCTTTGCATTTGAAGCCATCGCACGGATTGACTGAGGCTCGACGGTTTGCCCTGCAACAAAAATCCAATCGCTGAGCTAAAGAACAAATCATGCACGACTCAGAAAAAAGCAATCGGATCAAAAACTCACAGTACGAGAACGAAGCTTTGCGAGCGCAGTCACGCCCCTGAAGAACGACATGGTTCACGACCTGGCTTCGGCGGCAAAACTGTTGGCCGAAAAGTAGGCAAAAATGAAATCAACAGAAACGAATTGGATACAAGTTTTGGATTGATCGTAACGACAACGAGAGATGTCAAAATGAAATTGAGAAGAAGAAGAAGCGAATCGTACCGAGAGACGGTGTGGAGATCTGTAGATAGTTTTGGCTGTAGCGAGTGCGCAAAACGGCCCTAAGTACGAAAAGACCAACCAAGGAACCAAAGAGGCAATAGTCCTTTTTTGACACGTTATCTATTTTTGGGTCAAACCCAAATGGGCCATTTGATTGGAGACTTTTATTCCGTAACAAATAGATTGAATATAAATTGTTTAGAGGAAATAATACTTGGTCATTCTCTATTATATTTATTACGTTTTTTACCCTAAACTTTTAAGTCACATAATTTATTATCTTTACCTTCACTTACTACAAAATACACATATTTTCGTTAAAAATAGACAAAAAAATTCGTTAATGCACACCATGTCGTTGGATGGTTAAGGTTGTCGTTGGTTGCCTTAGAGAATTTAGTGCCAACGACCCGTGGCTTTGTCCTGCGCCCAACGACAAGCGTGTAGTGGTTTGGTGTGTCGTTGGCTCCCTTAGCTCCACATCTTGTCTTTGCCCTCGATGTCCTACACCCAACGACTAATTCCAATGAAGTGAGGATCATTAGATGTCTATCGTTGGATTCCTGAAATTTAGCTTGAGCCTCTGCCTGTATTGTCCTGCACCTAACCACTTGAGGGCCGGTGTTGTAAGAACTTATGCCTAGGCGCCGATTAAGCATCCTACTTGCCAAACATTTTCAATACTAGAAAACTACAAAGATAACACTATGAGTTTTTGCAAAAAATGCATTGTATATTAAGATCATCTGCAAAAGTGCAATAATATACAGAGAGTATTTTCAGGACTATGAAAATATTTCAAAATTTTCCTTTATTTTAACAAAGTTATACTGACTGTACTAATGCGAAAGGATTTTGACATCCCTCCTAAGTTAAATCGACACATTTAAACCCTATTTGATCTTGATTTTAGGTAGTTTAGAGCTAGTTTATACCATATGAGTTTTGTTTGCATATTGGACAAAATTGCAAGAAAACACGTCACTTTGGAGTAATTTCGAGCGAGCTTAGGAGCAAAATCGGGAACGAGTCGAAGTAACTTGAAGCCAAAAGGAGAGAAAAAGGCAACCCACGACACCAAGCAGTGACTCTTAGATCATTTGCTTGAGTCATTGATTGCAGGGAAAAAGACAATGTCTTTCTGCGATTGGGCTTCAAAGCCACGACACCACGGGAGTTGGCTGATGTCGTTGGATGCATAATAATAAAACAGGGCCCTCGGGTTTCACCTTATGGAACCAACGACACCAAGCCACGATACACATTGTCGTGACCTTGTGTCGTTGGTTGGGCTCTAATTTTCACACGTAGATAAGTCATGACACCAACCCATGACCCACGTGTCGTGGGATAGAACCAAAGCCGAATTTCTACAGAATTTTGTCCATTTTGTCCTATTTTATATTTTGGAATAAATATCTCTTTGATACTCACATTTCAGGCTTAGCCTCCTCCGGGGGAGTCTCTCAAATTAGTTTTAGGTTTAGGGTAGAGTAGAGTAAAGTAGAAGGAGGAGAAAGGAGGATAACTGGATAAGCCATGGAGGTCAATACTTAGAGGTTGAAGATGAATGTGAAGGGTTGAAATATTATCCGAGATTGGTAAATGAGGTTGAAATCATATCAGTGAAAGAATCTAATGGGTACACTTTAAAACTTTAGAGCCCCACTCTGAAGTTAAAGGTTCCTACTAGGCTTTTAAGTATGATTCGTAGCAGGGACAAGATGTCGAACACAATGTTGTGACAATTGGTTCGACAACTTGTCTGATCACAGGTAATGGATAGTAAATAACGGAACAGTAAACAGAAAATACACAATATGCTTACCCAGTTCGGTGACTCCGCACCTACGTCTGGGGGCACTCTTCCTGTGGAAAAGTTTTCACTATTTGGTAGTCAATAGTACAATTTCAAGCATCAACTAGCTATCACACAAGCTATTGTCCTAAGCTACTAGAGATCTCACCGTGAAGAACCTCGACCAAGGACTCCCCCTGTCTTTGAGAACGTCTCAATTCCATCATTCGAGCAAGCCTATGCTCGGCGTAGTTTGTCTTCGACAATTTCTTCTTGAGTCTTCAATCACGAACAAATACCCACAAATCACAACACTCAAACCCTCACATGTCGATGTATGTGATCGCCACCGTTCTTCTAAAGATAGTCTCCCAATCCGCCAGCCTTGCATGGTTAAGAGCTTTGAAATTAAGCACATAGAACGTGTGAATTGCTATAGGGGTAGCACCTGCTTTTCTAGCAATTCTACATGCCTAATTGTTCCTTAACTCCAAATAGGCAATACAATTCCAAATAGAAATTCCTTTGCCTCCTTGCGTTATTGGCAAGTTGACAGGTTGGCGTTGCCGCCTTAATTGGCCTTGCTGACGTAACTTTATTCCAGCTGGAAGTTGCCTGATCTTGTATTAACTCGTTTTCCCTTTGTCCCACGTTTCTGAAAATCAAACAGGAAAGATCGAAAACTTTCCTGATCCTGCGAGCGGTATGTCACGCCAAATGTGTTGCAACATGTTGGCTGATATCTTGACCTTACGCTAAAAACAATCTCCCCCTTTGGCAATTTTTTAGGCAAGCATAACTTCATAATCTTCACAGTAAACTTCCGGCAAGCAACATCTCCAGCTAACACGATCATCTACATCTATCTTCATCAGTGGCACACAACGGAGCATAACTCTTTCTCCTTTATCTTCATCAGTGGACACCTTCGGCTTTTATAGCAGCTACACGAGTAGTCTTGACATTAGATTAGGTTTCCTCTTCAGTGTCGTTTCGCGTCTTCGAGTACTTTTCTAATTCCACAAGACTTGGGTTTCTTCTGCAGTGCAGTTACGCGTTTTCGAATACTTCCCAACGATATGTTGGAACATATGTTGTACCACTTAGAATGACCTATATTTCCCCCTGATTGCCTCAAAAATGGCAAAGGGTAAACAGGATCGCACATCAATCGTGTAGGAGAAATAAAAATAAACCAACTCTAAGGCAGAGCAACATAAACGCAAAAAGATGTCATTTCTGAACACAAGTCTCGAGACATGTTACCATGATACCTCACCCCCTGATTGCCTTATTGATATCTCCTTCTTGAGTTTAGTCAGCACCTTCCCATGCACTGAATTTTCTGGTCACTGAGCTTCCTGCAATCTCCTGATGTCTCCCCAGATGGTCTGACAATATCTTTAGCATGCTTTCCTTTAAACAACTTGGTGTTGATGAAGAGAGCACTAGGTCGCTTTCCTGGTACATTGGTGGGGCGCACAATAGCTGTGAGGTAGATCAATCGAGCTAGATCTTTCGAAGACCAGACCTCTTCTCGACTCTAGAAATTTTCTTAACAATCGAGTTCATGATAGGAACACGATATGTAGATGTGACCTTCTCTCTTCCCAGGAAGTCATTGATTGCACCAGTGGAGAAATCGAAATAGTGTCCTCGCACACACACTTTTTTGAACTCGGGGTCTTTCGGATCATCAAAGGCAAGAGACAGGTTTACCATAAACTCTTTTACCAGAGAGGGATAGAGTGTACTAACATTTGAGACTGTCTTGAGCAGCTGCAATAATTCTGGAACGAATTAGGTTTTCCTTAACCGTTTACGATCTTGGTTTCCCAATTTCTTATCGCCGAATATCTTTTCCGAATATCTATCACGACATGTAGCTTTCCAGAATCATAACATAATCAAGATTTTCCAAAAGTCTCAAAAACAACTGGAGATCCTCCAGATTCCTAATCGCAATCGATCTACATATTTAGGAAACTTTTCAAAACTGCGACGCACAAAATGTCAAACAAGATGTTGTGACATCACATTTAACATCTTCCCTTACCAGATGCTCGACATATTTCCCAATACCTCATCTGGTTTTTCGCTTGCTTGGCTCCATCTTAGAACTCCATTCTCTGTGTGAAAAGACACATTGTTCATAGGAACAACAAGAACATTCTTCGGTGGCTTCTGGCCTCCCACTGATTTCTTGTTTTCATGAGCAAGGGGCGCCACAAGATCTTCTTCTTTCTCTTATGGTTCTCCTTCCTCTTTAGGAGTAAATGATACATCAACAATAGGCACAACATCCATTTTCTTGTTCTTTTCCTCGATAGGATTCACAACTTCCTCTTCGTGCAACAAAGCTTGTAGATCATGAACCATGAGATTAGGAAACAGATTAGGAAGAGTCACCTCCCTCAGAGTTACCATTTTTGTTCCCCTCACCAACTTCATTTTCTTCAGCTTTATTTTCTTGGAGAAGTAGAAGCATCTGCATCAGTATGAACAAGATCTGTACATATAAATGAGAAATAGGGTCTCGATGTCTTCTTGAGCATGCTGATCTCCTTACTAAGCTTCTCTCTCGATATTCTCTTACTTTCTCTCTGAGAAAGAGTAAAAATACAACATCTTCATCACTTTGAAGACCATCATCATCAACGATATTCCTTTCTCCATCAGTATCAGTGCTTTCTTGACCACATGAAGTCAGAACATCTTTCCTGACATCTTCCCCTTCATCAATTTCTCTCAAATTCACTTGAGTCGAGGAGATTGGAACATCCTCTTTCACATCCTGATCCAGACTATGAGAATCTTCGACCACACCCTTAGAATGAATTTCTTGACCAACAGCAGGAGACTCTAACACACTCAGATTTCTAGGGTTCGTATCCACATGCTCAGATGAAATTGTTTACCTTGAGCCTTTGAACATTGAGTTGATTCAGAGTGAGTTCCTTCCATGACATCCCCACCTTCTGCTTTTTCGTCGCCTAATGAGCTACTGACATTGAGACGAGCTGAAAGATTTTCCATGGTAATTTTATCTTCAGATGGACCTTGTTTTGAACTAGGCCCATATTCGATTTAGATGTCTTCTTGGTCTAGAGAGGAGAAACCAAATCATCAAAGCTCCTCTCTATTACTTAAGGATTATTGAACCATAATACAGAGTCCAAGGAATGACCTAAGACTCTCAAACCTGTTTGCATCCATGGTTTTTGTAAAAATATCAGCTAGCTGCTTTCCGGTGTGAATATACTCCAGTTTGATCTTCTTCCACAAAGTTTCGGATGAAGTGTGAAATTCTTAATTGTAGCCGAGTCAAGAAGTCGAACACAAAGTCGTAACTTGTGGATCGACTACTTGCCTAAAACGTAAATCGCAAGTAAAACAGTAAACAGATGATAACGACACCAGAGATGATTACCCAGTTCGGTGACTCCGCACCTACGTCTGGGGGCACTTTGCCAGTGGAAATGTTTTCACTATTAGGTAGTCAATAGTACAACTTCAAGCACCAACTAGCTATCACACAAGCTATTGTCCTAAGCTACTATAGATCTCATCGTGAACAACCTCGACCAAGGGCCTCTCCCCCTGTCTTTGAGATCCTCTCAATTCCACCCTTCGAGCAAGCCTATGCTCGGTGTCGTTGTCTTCTTTGACGGAGTTGTGAATCTTCAATCACAAACAAAAACCCTAACCGATCCAAACACTTCGTCTTCGCGACTTAATGTTTGATCGGGGCAAAGATCCGTTCTGGCGAATCTTAATTAGACTCTCAACACGCCGATGGTGCACGGTTAAGAGCTCTGAGAAATCTTGCAATTGTTAGAACAAGAACGGATGATCTGCTAATGGGAAGACAAGGGCTTTTTATAGCAGCTCACATTCCTAATCCTTCCTGGATTAGGAACAGGAAAGTCAGGCAAGTTGTTGCCGCCTTCCACGACAGCTGGAAGTCATCTTACCTGTTCTGACTTCCTGAATAAATCAGGCAAGTAGAGTTTCTGCCTATTGCTGACGTGTAACTGCCAGCTGGAAGTCGTCTGACTTGTCGACGTCACTCTCTTGCACTCTAAGTCTTCGTGGCGCCTTTCTTCTTTCGCTCCAAGCTTCGTCGAAATAGGAAAGCTTCAGATCTTTCCTAATCTGGATCGCAACAAGTCGCTCCACATGTCATGTAACATGTTGCACGACTTCTTACATTTGCGCTAAAAAATTATGCCAACAATTAAACGTAGCAACAATCTCCCCCTTTGGCAATTTTTTAGGCAAACACCGTTTTAAGCCCATCGTCATCTTGTGGCAGTTACGCATAACAAGTGATTTATCTTGTGGCAGTTACGCACAGCAAGTGATGTGACTTCTTACTCCAAGCAGGCACATCGTCGTCACCTTGATGCAGTTACGCACACAGTAAGTTATGTGACTTCTGATGCGACTTCTTGTGCGTCTTTCTGGTGTATCTTCTGGAGTGGCTTCTGGAGCGGCGACTTCTGGTGTATCTTCTGGAGTGGCGACTTCTGGTTTATCTTCTGGAGTGGCGTGGCTACTTCTGTGTGCAACTTCCGGTGTGACTTCTGTCGTAGCCTCTGGCGTAACTTCTATCTATCTCCCCCTGTTTGTCTAACAATATTGCCAAAGGCAACCATACAATGAAATTCGACTAAACAGTAGGGTAAAAACCAGCTCACACCATGAGAAAAATAAACAGCTCAAACATGAGCAAATATCCAAAAATAAAGTCATAGTGTGCGGAAAATTAACTCGGACATACCCCGAGGATTTAAGAGTGTTTGGAACAAAATTATCAGAGTGAATCAGAAAAATACTTAAAATGAAGTGGAGTCTTCAACATCATCTTCAGCAGCAGGAGCAGAGCGGAGGTCATTGAGAAGAGCTTCACATGCGACTTTGCGGGTTGATAGCATCGCAATTGACTTCTCCAGATCATCGATCATTTCCACCAATTCTTCCTCCATCCTAGTGCCAATTGGTCCTGAGGGTCGAGAGTTTGAACCAGCTCCTGATGCTTTGGCCATGGGAAGTTCGAGGTCCTTCAACTGCTTCCCTTCGAAGTTCTTGAGGCTGATAGCAAGGGGCAGTGGCTTCTTACCCGGAATATCCGATTCTCGAACAATGTGAGGACATTGTTGGAGAAGGAGACCGGTGATCAATGAAGGAAACCCGATAGGAAGCTTGATGGCGCATGATTTCGCATGCTTGTCTAGATGTTCAATAACATATGCGCCAAAATCAAGAGAAGATTGCGTACCTATTTGGTATATGAGTTTCGCCCATTCGGTTTTGATGCTCGACCCATGTGTAGAAGGTGCCCAATTTTCCAGGCCAATGCGGTAGAGAATTGAGTATTTTGCTGTAAGCTCAGTAGCCGCAATGGTGTCTTTTACGGGCCAGACCTTCTTCCGTCCTCCAGTGATCTCGACCGCTACTTTGTTCAAGTGCGGGACTTCTGGAGTGACTTCTGGGTCTTCTCTGCCAAGATAGGCATTGATGGTTGAGGCAGATATTTCGAAGCATTCTCCCCGAACGAACACCTTTCTAAATTCAGCGTCTTCTGGATCATCAAACTCGCTTGATAGGTTGACAATAAACTCTTTGACCAATGCTGGATAGAATGACCCGATGTTTATGACCGTATTGGTTAGGCCAGCTCTTCGGAGAAATTTCACGATCGAGTTTATCCCCTGCGCCTCTGTGGAAAGCTCTCTTTCTGGATAGATCTTGCGCTGGTATACATACTGCCACTTAACTGCATTGTCTACAGAGTGGAAGGAGACATTATCTGTGGGAGCTTTAGGCACATTCTTGGGGAGTTTCTGCCCTCCCATTGCCTTTCTGACCCGTGGTAGTAAAACAAGGGTTTCTTCTTCAGATTCCTCTTCTTCTGGAGCAGACGTTGCTACAGAAGTTAGTGACTTTCTTCTAGACTTCTTCGACTGTTTAGAAGCAGATGCTCCTCCTTTCTCTGTGGTTTTCCTCTTTGGGGTCAATCTACTCGGTAGTTGAGGTTCTTCTTCTTCATCGACCAACCTTCTTGTTGGTAGCTTCCTTCTCTCAAGCCTTTTAGGCACAACTTCTTCTTCTTCCATGGCTTCTGCTACATCTCCTTCTTCTATAATGATAATGTTCTCTACATGTTGAGCAAATTTTGGGATGACTTCAGTTTCTTCATTTATCCCAGGTTCACTGTCCTGGACTACAGGTGGGCTGTCGGCTTTTTGCAAGACTTCTGTTGGTGTGGATTTTTCTGGCGTAGGTGCAGATATTTGGGGGCTAGACTTATCTCCACAGACGGCCTCATGGTCCTCAGGGGGGAGAGTTCCTTGAGCCTTTTCAGACGCCTCTTTGTCTATGATGTTTTCTACAGAAAGGGTAGTAGAAGTACCTTGTGGTGGCGTCTGCGAAGTGTGAGAGCCTTCCTCTTCTAGGTTGGCAGCTTTGTCCTTCTCTTCAGTGGAGGTAATCGCCTCCATTGGTCCATCCTTAGGTTTCGCCGATCCTTCCCCATGCAGATTTCTTCCACGAATCTTCACTCCATATTTGTTTGTCGTCGATTTGGAGGCCGACAACTTCTTTGCAATCACTTTTGCCCTCATTTTTGCTCGTAGCGTCTTGGAGGCAGATGTTATTCGTCCGCTTCGGGTACCAACCATTTGGCAGAAAGCTTGATAGGATTTGCTCTTGAGCGGCGAGAACAAAATCTTTCAGTTGCAGACTTTTGATTTGTGGTGCCCTAGCGATTTCAAAAAGTAGAGGAGATGCAGAGCCTTTTCTGCGTGGGAGTTGAACAGAACGATTGCTGATTGGTTGATTGTTAGAGTGCAATCATTCTTTTAAAATTCAAATAAGACTACTGGGCTTTTGATAATAAGATTTGGGCCCGGCTTGATATTGTGGACCCTGGTTGGTCCTGATAAAGAGAGAGTAAAATCAACTAAAAGCTCTCCCTCTTCTTGCTTGACTTTTGGTTACTCCAGACAACAAAGTCCAAGAGATGACCTCAGACTTTCAAACCTGTTAGCATCTAATGCTTTTGTAAAGATGTCAGCGACTTGTTTCTCGGTGGGTAAATACTCGAGCTTTATCCTTTTGTCTTCTACAAGCTTTCGAATAAAGTGGTGCCTGATATCAATATGCTTTGTCTTGCTATGTTGCACTGGGTTTTTCGAGATATTAATAGCACTGATGTTGTCACAGAACAAAGTCATGACTTCTTGCTTGACTCCATACTCTGCCAACATTTGTTTCATCCAAAGAAGCTGAGTACAACTACTTCCGGCTGCAATATATTCGGACTCAGCAGTAGACAAAGCAATACAATTTTGCTTTTTGTTGAACCAAGATACAAGATTGTTCCCCAGGTAGAAACAACCTCCAGAGGTACTTCTTTGATCCGGTGTGCTTCCCGCCCAGTCAGCATCACAATATCCAACAAGAGTAGGAGAGGTATCAAAGGAATATAGCAAACCCAATTCAGAGGTTCCCGAGATGTACCTTATGATTCTCTTGGCATGAGCTAAGTGACTGACTTTTGGATTGGCTTGATATCGAGCACAGACTCCCACGGAGTAAGCGATGTCGGGTCGACTTGCTGTTAGATAGAGAAGACTTCCTATTATACTTCGATAAAGGCTTTGATCAACTGATTCTCCCATCTTGTCCTTTGTGCATTTGTCATGTGTGGCAATAGGAGTTCTCTTGTGTGAGGCCTTTTCTAACCCGAACTTCTTGACAATGTTCTTTGCATGTTTGCTTTGGGAGATAAATATTCCGTCTAACATCTGTGTAGTTACGACGGTTTTAGAGATTGGCTGATTTTTAAAGGAACCGAAGAAACATGTTACAAAGAATGTCGAGGCATCTTCTACGACATCTTGTGTGACATTTTGGACGGCATCTCGGCAAACATCCTGATCGACAGAAATCAGGAAAGTGCAGTTTCGGCAGAGAAGCAAGAAAACGATTAGGAAATTGCAGAACGATTCCTAATCTGAAAAGGAGAAAGACGGCGATTAAAGAGGAAACCCTTTAGGGTTAGTACTCATCCACGATTGCTATAAAAGCTTAGGCTACCCCCTTAGCAATCGTGTGGTTCTTTATTTGTTTCCTAGCAACAATTTGCAAGGTTCTTAGGAGTGAAGGTTTGCGGGCTGAGAAATTGCAGATTGAGCTTAGGATATTGTGTATCACATAACTATAGAGAGTTAGGTGATTGAGGGTTTACTGAAGTCGTGAGTTTTGACTGCACGCAACCACCAAGCTTGAAGAAGACTTGAAGACGACAGAGCAAGGCGATTGCTCGAAGAGTGGAATCAAGACGTTCTTGGATTCAGGGGGAGACCCTGAGATAGATTGCACTGTAAGACGTAGCATAAAGTATAGATCTAGGAGTGATCACAGGTACTTGTATGTTCTGACGGATTACTGATAAGTGAAATCTTTCCACTAGGCTGAGAGCCCCCAGACGTAGGTGACGTTGCACCGAACTCGGTAAACAATCTCCTGTATCATTACTTATAGCTTTATATTTACTGTCCTGCATTATCTACGCAAGAAGTCAGACACAACGTTATAGCATTCTGTGTAACATTGTGTGTGGCATTTTGCACGACTAGCTGATCAGAATTTCAATTGCTATCAGAGGGGGCACCTATAGCTTTAGGTGAAGGTCCTAAACAAATATTTTGATCAAGATGGACAATACCAGAGAAGGAGGATCCATAAATTGACCACCTGTTCTAGATGGAAGCAACTATGGCTATTGGAAGGCTCGAATGTGTGCTTTCATGAAGTCACTAGACAATAAGACATGGAAGGCTGTACTCAATGGTTGGAATGCACCACAACTCAGTGACAGTGATGGCAATCCTATCGGCCCAAAACCAGAAAAAGACTGGACTGATGATGAAGATGAAGAATCACTGGGAAATTCTCGAGCTCTGAATGCTATCTTCAATGGTGTTGACAAGAACGTATTCAGGCTAATCAACACATGCACAACTGCCAAATCAGCATGGGACATTCTGGCCGTTGCATATGAAGGAACAACTAAAGTTCGAGAACAAAAGCTGCAATACCTGACTACCAACTTCGAAGCCCTCATCATGAAAGAAGACGAATCAATTGCAGATTTCAATGTTCGTATTCGTGATCTAGCCAATGAATCATACTCTCTGGGAGAACCAATGTCTGATGAAAAATTGGTAAGAAAAACCCTGCGTGCTCTTAGCCTTAGGTTTAAGATGAAGATCACAGCAATTGAGGAAGTTCATGACCTCAAGATCTTGAAATTTGATGAGCTGATGGGGTCTCTAATGACCTATGAGTTGTCTCTACCCAACATCGACAAATGGAACAAAGGAGTTGCTTTCAAAAGCTCAACACACAAGCAACCAGATCCTGAAGATTCCGATTCTGATGAAGACATCGATGCTACAATGGCCCTTCTCACAAAAAATTACAACAAAGCCATGAGAAGATTTAGTCGAATGGGTGGACGGAATGTCACAGCAAATGCCAGAAACAAAGCTCCACAAAAAGCTCAAATTGGAGGTAGTCTTGACAGACCAAACAGGAGTGGGGAAGAAAACAAAAACAAAGGACTCAAATGTCATGAATGTGAAGGATTCGGCCACTTCCGTAGAGAATGTCCAAATTTTCTCAAACAACAAAAACGAGGATACAATGCCACCCTATCAGATGATGACAATGAAGATAGCGGATCTGAAGAGGTAAGCAACTTTGTTGCATTCACTACTACTACTCCTGCATGTAATGTTGATAATGCTGCCACTATCAATGATGATCCAACTCCAAATGAGAATTGGACTAAAGAGCAACTAGTCGAGGCATCCAAAGGCTTGCATACCAGATGGATCAAGGAAACGCTGATACTTGATCAACAAGGCGAAAGGATTATTAGTCTTACCAACGACAAGTCTAGATTTCTAGAAACGATCGTGGAGCTGAAACGAGAGATCACCAGACTTAATGGAGAAATTAGTCTCATGACTAAATCGGTAAAGATGATGAATCCTAGCACAGAAAGCCTTGACACGATTTTATCGGTGGGAAAACAGTCCAAAGATACGACGGGACTAGGGTACACACATGCTGTCCCCTCAACGGCAGTAACAAGGTTTATCCCACAACAAACCATGGCGGACAAGAGACTACTGGATGCCCCAACAAATCCTACAGGACAACCAACAACAAAAGCCATAACATCGTCGACAACTTGTTCTTGTCAAGTAACTACCAGAAGACATCCTCCACGCAGACAACAAAGCTACAGAAGACCAGTTTATCAATATCAATGGATATGTCATTACTGTGGTCAACCAGGTCATATAAGACCTTTTTGTTTTCAACTTCTTGAAAGGAAGCAAGCTCAGCTACCACAAAAGAAATATCAAAGGCATCTCTCATCTCCTCCGAAGACATCCCGCCTTGAATGGAGACCTAAGAACATGGTCTATCGAGCTAATGTTGCATATACATCCTTAAGTGCTTCAACAAACAAGGACTGGTATCTCGACATTTGATGCTCTCGACACATGACAGGTACTCCAGATTTTCTCTCTGATCTTAATTTGTATACAAACTGCTTTGTTACGTTTGGAGATGGGATTCGAGCTCGAATTATCGGAAAAGGAGTACTTAAGCATCCAGGAGCCACCTGCCTGACTGAAGCATTACTTGTAGAAGGACTTAAAGTAAACTTGATTAGCATCAGTCAGATTTGTGATCAGGATTCAGAAGTGAAATTCACGAAAGAAGCCTGTATAGTTAAAGCCTGTATCGAAGCGACCAAGTGCCTTGTCTCCAAAGCAGAAGAAACCAAACTATGGCACCGAAAGCTTGGACATCTAAATCTTAGAAGTATGCAAAAGGCAATCTCAGAGCAAGCAATCACAGGAATTCCAAACCTGAAAATAGTAGAAGGAAAGATCTGCGGAGAATGTCAGATTGGTAAGCAAACCAAGATGTCACACAAGAAGCTACAGCATATCACCACCTCTCGGGTACTTGAGCTGATACATGTTGACCTCATGGGACCAACGAGAAAAAGGAGAGGCAATTGGCAAAATCATCCGTCTTCGAAGTGATCATGGTCGAGAGTTCGAAAATAGCAAGTTTGCAGAATTTTGCAACTCGGAAGGGATAGCTCATGAATTCTCGCCACCAATCACTCCCCAACAAAACGGCATTGTTGAGCGCAAGAACAAGACTCTACAGGAGATGGCGAGAGTTATGATGCTGGCTAAGGACATACCAACTCACTTTTGGGCAGAAGCACTTAACACTGCTTGCCATATCCACAATCGAGTCACTCTCCGACCAGGTATGTCAGTAAGTCATTATGAAATATGGAGGGGTGAAAGCCCAATGTTAAGTACTTTCATATCTTTGGCTCCACTTGTTATATACTGGCTGATAGAGAGCCTCGTCGAAAGCTTGACCCAAAAAGCAATGAAGGCATCTTCCTTGGCTATTCAAGGAATAGTCGCGCATACCGAGTCTTCAACAAACGAACCAAAACCATGATGGAATCAATCAATGTTGTTGTTGATGATGACTACGAAGATGCCTCAGAAGATGCGACGGACGAAGACGGAGCTTATACTCCCAACAATGTCAGGAAGAATGCCATTACTGAAGTCAGAGAAGATGCTAGCAGCAAAACAGAAAAAGATGATGCCAGCCTAAATGTCGATCATGACGAAGGAGTTCCTGAAACCAGCAACAAGAATCCCTCGCGGAGAATCAAGACGAATCATCCTATCTCTGGAGTTATTGGAAACTTGAATGAAGGCATACGGACCCGGTCAAGAACTCCTGAAGATTACAACGAGATGATAGGAAATATTTGCTTCGTTTCAAAGACAGAACTAAAAACATCAACGAAGCCATCAATGATGAGTATTGGGTCAATGCTATGCAAGAAGAGCTGATTCAATTTGAGAAGAACCAGGTGTGGGAACTGGTGCCCAAACCAAGTGAAGGAAACATCATAGGCACTAAATGGATCTTCAAGAAAAAATCCGATGAGCTTGGCAACATCACTCGCAACAAAGCCAGGTTAGTTGCCCAAGGGTATACTCAAATTGAGGGTGTCGACTTCGATGAGACCTTTGCTCCTGTGGCAAGACTTGAAGCAATCCGTCTCCTGCTAGGGATATCATGCCATCTACAGATAAAGCTCTACCAGATGGATGTCAAAAGTGCGTTCCTGAATGGGGATCTCAATGAAGAAGTATATGTGTCACAACCAAAAGGATTTGTTGATCCTCACTATCCTGATCATGTGTATAAACTCAAGAAAGCTATTTATGGTTTGAAACAAGCACCAAGGGCTTGGTATGAAAGGCTCACAAAATTCCTCATCCAAAGCGGCTACACTAGAGGGGGAGTCGACAAGACCCTATTTGTGAAGAATGAAGACGGGAATTTAATGATAGCTCAAATCTATGTCGATGACATTGTGTTTGGAGGGATGTCAAGCAAGATGGTAGAGATATTTATTCAACAGATGCAATCAGAATTCGAGATGAGCATGGTGGGAGAGCTTACTTATTTTCTAGGCTTCCAAATCAAACAACAAAAAGATAGCATCTTCGTATCTCAGAGCAAATATGCGAAGAATATTGTCAAGAAGTTTGGGCTAGAGAAAGCCTCACATAAAAGGACACCAGCAGCTACACATGTCAAGCTAACTAAAGATGATCTAGGAGAAGCTGTCGACCAACACTTATACAGAAGCATCATCGGTAGTCTTCTCTACCTTACTGCAAGTCGACCAGATATTGCCTACTCTTTAGGAGTATGTGCAAGAAATCAAGCTAATCCTAAGGTTAGTCATTTCTCCTAAGCCAAAAGAATTATTAGATATATCTCTGGGACTACAGACTTGGGTTTGTTATATTCATTCGACACATCCTCTACCTTGGTGGGGTATTGTGATGCTGATTGGGCTGGAAACACATCGGATATGAAAAGCACATCTGGAGGATGCTTCTTCCTTGGCAAGAACCTCATATCATTGTTTAGTAAGAAGCAAAACTGTGTTGCTCTTTCCACTGCCGAATCGGAGTATATTGCTGCTGGGAGTAGCTGCACACAACTACTTTGCATGAAGCAGATGTTAGTCGAATACAATGTCAGACAGGATGCCATGACTTTATATTGTGATAATGTTAGTGCTATCAACATCTCCAAAAATCCGGTCCAACACAGCAAGACCAAACACATTGATATTAGACACCACTTCATTCGAGAATTGGTCGAAGATAAGAAGATCATCCTAGAGCACATCCCTACAGAAAAGCAACTTGCTGATATTTTCACAAAGGCGTTAGATGCGAGCAGATTTGAGGATCTCAGATCATCACTTGGTCTGTGCACCATCAACGAACAGTAAGAAGTTGCAGAAACGGTTGAGAGGAGTTAGTTGGTGCCTCTTCATGAACCGGTCTAAAATCCAACGAATGTCATTGGGCCAAGCATTTCAAAAGCCCATATAAAAGAAAAAGGAAAGATACGCTTAGACGCTAAAGAGATTTGAATCGTTTTTCAAAACCTAGTCTGCCTCCTTTATGTGTTTGCTCTCATCTCCTCCACCATTCACTTTCTGCGAATCTCACAAACAACAATGGTGAAAACTCGAAGCACAGTAGCCCTAAAGAAAGCTGAAGCAAAAGGCTCCAGAAGCAGCAAAGCGAAAACAAACAAGCATGGAGTGCGGATTAAAGGGCCAAAAACCCTGAAGAAATCAGAAGAAATCACCAAGGATGCTTCACCGGAGAAAGCTCCAATGCCAGCATTCACTCGAGTTCCCAAAAAGTCTCGGACTGGAAGCACCGCATTCTCAATGTCTGACCTAACTGGACCAGAAAGAGAGAATGATCTTGGCCAGGAAAATCGAGAAGCCTCCATGCAAATCGTCGCAGTTCCAACACCAACTAATATCCCAGGTAACGATTTCTCTGCCGATACTTCTAGGAACAGTGATTTGTTGGAATCACTGCTGGAAAACCAGGACCCACCTCAAGAAGGTGTGGTAGAAGAACTAATAAGGCCGGAAGAAGAAAAGGAGGATCTGACTTCGGTCAGCCATGGGTTGGAACGCATTGCGGAAGGAGAAGGAGGAGAAGAAGAAGGAACAGATGTCATGCCAAAAGCCACTGAAAAAGTTGCTGTAAAGGATGAAATCGCTGACTCGGAAGAAGCCGAGGAAGAAGAAGAGAAAGAAGAAACCAGAATCGGAGAAGAAGCTGAGGAGAACAAGGATGCCACCACCAACAACACAGAAGAAAACCCTCTGGATGCCAGAGAAGATGTCACGGAAGAAGCTGCTGAGACGGCACACACAGTGCTGTCGTCCCTGAAGAAAAAAGTTCTAGAAGAAAATGAAAGTTTGGCTGTTATGGTTGGAAAACTAAAAGAAACAAAGAAAAGAAAGGAGGTTAAGGATGCTGGAGGTCCCAGCAACAAAAAGAAAAAGTTGCATGTCAAAGAAAAGGGGAAGAAAGTGATCGCGACAAGGAGTTTGATGGATGAAACAACTGATGATGACGTTGAAGAGGTTCTTGCTGAGGAAGGAAAGAAGAAGAAGGCCCTGAAGACGGCCAAGAACACCGTGAGTGTAACTTACGACAATGTGTCGTTTCACTCAGCAGACGGTGCAAAGAGGTGGGAGTTTGTGTTTCAAAGAACGGCGTACCCAGAGAAGACACTGTCTTCGGAGCTGCTTGGGCTAGAGGCCATTGTACAGCTCCTGGAGAAGGCAGAATTAATGAGAACCGTCTCAAACATTGGTAACCACTATCCCCTCTTGGTTAAGGAGTTTATTGCAAATCTGCCTACCACGTTTGGTACCCCATATGCTCCAGAGTTTGATAAGGTATATACCAGAGGTATTCGCTTTAACATCTCCTCTGACATTATCAATGACTTCCTGGGAAGGAAGAGGGTTCGATCTATGCCACCACCCGACCTAAGCAAAGTCCTCCGTGAGATCACCGGAGATAAAAACAGAACATGGCCGTCCAAAGGCACTGTGGCAGCATCAGATCTGACTTCCAAGTACTCCATTCTCTTCTGGATTGGAGTGGCAAATTGGGCTCCCTCGACCCACGCATCATCCATCAAACCTGAGCTGGCAATACTGATCTACCAAATAGGTACTTGATCTAAACTTGACTTTGGGCAATTTGTGATTGATCATCTTATTCGCCATGCTGGATCACTTGCTGTGAATATTCCCATTGCCTTTCCATCCCTTATCTCTGAACTACTGGTACATCAACACCCTGGAGTGTTGAAAACATCGGATAAGGTGGGCAAAAGAGGAGGACTGATTGTGGTGAGCCACAAGTTCTTTGAGGGGAAGCATGCTCCTGATCTTGTCAGGCCAGAAGCCAAGGCAAAGACCAGTCGAGCCACAAGTGTCGTCCCTCTAACCAGGACCACCAACAGAGATGCAGTCATGCTTGAACGAGAGATTGCTGTGCTTGACGAGGACATTGTAAATTTGAAGACAGCTCTGAAGCACCTCTCACAGCGCCGAACTCACTGCGCCAACCTGCTGCAATCCATGTCTCCTCAAGGCTCTGAAGAAGATGACACAACCTCCCTACCTAATGATCCAGAAGAAGCTACCCGAGAAGCCTCCACTGAAGTAACAGAGACTGCAAGTTCCAGCAGCAGCTCTATTTAAAATTTCATGAAACTCTCTGACTCTTGAACTACTGAACAACTTTTATTTTTGTAATATTTGGTGAACAATGTATCACACTTACTCTCGACAGCTGATTGAGAGCAAGTGTGAGTTATGTCTGGTTTATTTTGCTTATTTCCCGGATTTGCTACAATATTTTTTTAAGTTTTGGCTCTTTTTGAGCCAGCAAGGGGGAGTAAGATAGATATAGATATACACGCGCGCGCGATGATACAAGAAAGACAAAGACGACGCGACGATACGCGCGCGACGTAAGACTGCCGATCGACGAGATGACAAATGCGACGCAGAATGCGACAAAGAATGATGTCCTTAAAAATAGCCAAAGGGGGAGATTGTAGTTACGACGGTTTTAGAGATTGGCTGATTTTTAAAGGAACCGAAGAAACATGTTACAAAGAATGTCGAGGCATCTTCTACGACATCTTGTGTGACATTTTGGACGGCATCTCGGCAAACATCCTGATCGACAGAAATCAGGAAAGTGCAGTTTCGGCTGAGAAGCAAGAAAACGATTAGGAAATTGCAGAACGATTCCTAATCTGAAAAGGAGAAAGACGGCGATTAAAGAGGAAACCCTTTAGGGTTAGTACTCATCCACGATTGCTATAAAAGTTTAGGCTACCCCCTTAGCAATCGTGTGGTTCTTTATTTGTTTCCTAGCAACAATTTGCAAGATTCTTAGGAGTGAAGGTTTGCGGGCTGAGAAATTGCAGATTGAGCTTAGGATATTGTGTATCACATAACTATAGAGAGTTAGGTGATTGAGGGTTTACTGAAGTCGTGAGTTTTGACTGCACGCAACCACCAAGCTTGAAGAAGACTTGAAGACGACAGAGCAAGGCGATTGCTCGAAGAGTGGAATCAAGACGTTCTTGGATTCAGGGGGAGACCCTGAGATAGATTGCACTGTAAGACGTAGCATAAAGTATAGATCTAGGAGTGATCACAGGTACTTGTATGTTCTGACGGATTACTGATAAGTGAAATCTTTCCACTAGGCTGAGAGCCCCCAGACGTAGGTGACGTTGCACCGAACTGGTAAACAATCTGCTGTGTCATTACTTATAGCTTTATATTTACTGTCCTGCATTATCTAAGCAAGAAGTCAGACACAACGTTATAGCATTCTGTGTAACATTGTGTGTGGCATCTTGCACGACTAGTTGATTAGAATTTCAATCTGCTTGATCTGGAAGCCTAGGAAGTATGTGAGCTCACCGAACATACTCATCTAAAATTCAGACTGCATATGTTGGACGAAACGTTCCACCATCTTCTTAGACTTTCCTCCAAATACAATGTCGTCGACATATATTTGAGCAATCATAATGTCCCTTCCTTTCTTCTTCACAAAGAGAGTTTTGTCTACTCCCCCTCGAATATATCCATTCTGAACTAGGAATTGAGTTAGACGTTCATACCATGCTCGTGGAGCTTGTTTGAGACCGTAGAGAGCTTTCTTTAGCTTGTAGACATGGTGCGGAGAGTCATGGTCTTCGAATCCCTTTGGTTGGGCTACATAGATTCTTCGTTCAGATTTCCATTAAGGAAGGCACTCTTTACATCCATTTGATAGAGTTTGAACCGTAAGTGGCATGCTATGCCGAGAAGAAGTCGTATGGCTTCCAGTCTGGCTACTGGAGCAAAAGTTTCTTCGAAGTCAACTCCTTCTACTTGTGTGTATCCTTGAGCCACCAGTCTTGCTTTGTTTCGAGTGATGTTTCCTTGCTCGTCAGACTTGTTTTTGAATATCCACTTTGTCCCGATGACTTTGACATTGTCAGGCTTGGGTACTAGTTCCCAAACTTCATTCCTTGCAAATTGGACCAATTCTTCTTGCATGGCGCAGACCCAGTACTCATCATTGATGGCCTCTTGTATATTCTTTGGCTCAGTTTCGAAAATAAAGCAAATGTTACCTATTATCTCTTTGTAGTCAAGAGATGCCTTTTGTTGAGTCCGCACTCCCTCATTTATGTCTCCTATCACATCCTGGGTGGATGATTCTTTTGAATTCTTCTTAATGGAGCTCTTTGTCTTATAGGAGATGCCTCTTTGTCCGGGATGATTGGGCTTTCGCCTTCAGACTCTTTGTTGCGCCCATTGCCTTTGACTTCTGGTCTGACTACTCCTCTGACATCTAGTCTGACGTCTCCTGAGAGATTTAGGACTTCTTCGTCCTCGTCACTGGGTTGCTCGTTACTGTCATCGATCACGACATTGATGGATTCCATGATAGTCCGGGTGCGTTTTTTGAATACACGAAAAGCCCTGATTATTCCTGGCACGCCGTATTCAAAGCTTCAGCCCAGAAGTGCTGCGGGATGTCTTTGGCTAACATCATGACTCTTGCCATTTCTTGAAGAGTGCGATTTTTCCTTTCAACGATCCCGTTTTGCTGGGGAGTGATGGGAGCAGAAAATTCGTGTGCAATTCCTTCAGCATCACAGAAATTTGCGAAGCTGATTGTAGTTACGACGATTTTCGGATTGGCTGATTTTGAAGGAACTGAAGAAACATGTTACAAAGAATGTCGAAGCATCTTCTACGACATCTTGTGTGACATTGTTGACGGCATCTCGGCAAGCATCCTGATCGACAGAAATCAGGAAAGTGCAGGTTCGGCAGTGCAGCAAGAAAACGATTAGGAAAGTGCAGAACGACTCCTAATCTGAAAAGAAGAAATACGGTGATTAATAGGAAACCCTTTAGGGTTAGTACTCATCCACGATTGCTATAAAAGCTTAGGCTGCCCCTTATCAATTGTGTGGTTCTTTATTTGTTTCCTAGCAACAATTTGCAAGGTTCTTAGACGTGAAGGTTTGCGGGCTGAGAAATTGCAGATTGAGCTTAGGATATTGTGTATCACATAACTATAGAGAGTTAGGTGATTGAGGGTTTACTGAAGTCGTGAGTTTTGACTGCACGCAACCACCAAGCTTGAAGAAGACTTGAAGACGACAGAGCAAGGCGATTGCTCGAAGAGTGGAATCAAGACGTTCTTGGATTCAGGGGGAGACCCTGAGATAGATTGCACTGTAAGACGTAGCATAAAGTATAGATCTAGGAGTGATCACAGGTACTTGTATGTTCTGACGGATTACTGATAGGTGAAATCTTTCCACTAGGCTGAGAGCCCCCAGACGTAGGTGACGTTGCACCGAACTGGGTAAACAATCTGCTGTGTCATTACTTATAGCTTTATATTTACAGTCCTGCTTCATCTACGCAAGAAGTCAGACACAACGTTATAGGATTCTGTGTAACATTGTGTGTGACATCTTGCACGACTAAGCTGATCAGAATTTCAATTGGTATCAAAGGAGGCACCTATAGCTTTTAGGTGAGTTCCTAGACAAATATTTTGATCAAAAATGGACAATATCAGAGAAGGAGGATCCATAAATCGACCACCTGTTCTAGATGGAAGCAACTATGGCTATTGGAAGGCTCGAATGTGTGCCTTCATGAAGTCACTAGACAACAAAACAGGGAAGGCTGTACTCAATGGTTGGAATGCACCACAACTCAGTGACAGTGATGGCAATCCTATCGGCCTAAAACCAGAAAAAGACTGGACCGATGATGAAGATGAAAAATCACTGGGAAATTCTCGAGCTCTGAATGCTATCTTCAATGGTGTTGACAAGAACGTGTTCAGACTAATCAACACATGCACAACTGCCAAATCAGCATGGGACATCTTGGCCGTAGCATATGAAGGAACAACTAAGGTTCGAGAACAGAAACTGCAATACCTGACTACCAACTTCGAAGCCCTCATCATGAAGGAAGATGAATCAATTGCAGATTTCAATGTTCGCATTCGTGATCTAGCCAATGAATCCTATTCTCTGGGAGAACCAATGTCTGATGAAAAATTGGTAAGAAAAACCCTACGTGCTCTTAGTCCTAGGTTCAAGATGAAGATCACAACAATTGAAGAAGTTCATGACCTCAAGGTCTTGAAATTTGATGAGCTTATGGGGTCTCTAATGACCTATGAGTTGTCTCTACCCAACATCGACAAAAGGAACAAAGGAGTTGCTTTCAAAAGCTCAACACACAAGCAACCAGATCCTGAGGATTCAGATTCTAATGAAGACATCGAGGCTACAATGGCCCTTCTCACAAAAAATTACAACAAAGGCATGAAAAGATTTAGTCGAATGGGTGGACGGAATGTCACAACAAATGCCAGAAACAAAGCTCCACAAAAAGCTCAAGTTGGAGGTAATCTTGACAGACCAAACAGGAGTGGGGAAGAAAACAAAAGAAGCCTCAGTCAGATTTGTGATCAGGATTCAGAAGTGAAATTCACAAAAGAAGCCTGTATAGTTAAAGACTTTAATCAAGTCACTATTCTACAAGGAGTTCGCTCAACAGACAATTGCTATATTTGGTCTCCCGAGACACATATCGAAGCAACCAAGTGCCTTGTCTCCAAAGCAGAAGAAACCAAACTATGGCACAGAAAGCTTGGACATCTGAATCTTAGAAGCATGCAAAAAGCAATCTCAGAGCAGGCAATCACAGGTATTCCAAACCTGAAAATAATAGAAGGAAAGATCTGCGGAGAATGTCAGATTGGTAAGCAAACCAAGATGTCACACAAGAAGCTACAGCATATCACCACCTCTCGGGTACTTGAGTTGATACATGTTGACCTCATGGGACCAATGCAAGTTGAAAGCCTTGGAGGAAAATGATACGTCTCTGTGTGTGTAGATGATTACTCACGATACACTTGGGTTGACTTCCCTCGTGACAAATCAGACACCTTCTCGATCTTCAAGAATCTATGCATCCAAGTCCAACGAGAAAAAGGAGAGACAATTGGCAAAATCATCCGCCTTCGTAGTGATCATGGTCGAGAGTTCGAAAACAGTAAGTTTGCAGATTTCTGCAACTCAGAAGGGATAGCACATGAATTCTCAGCGCCAATCACTCCTCAACAGAATGGCATTGTTGAGCGCAAGAACATGACTCTACAGGAGATGGCGAGAGTTATGATGCTGGCTAAAGACATACCAACTCACTTTTGGGCAGAAGCACTTAACACTGCTTGCCATATCCACAATCGAGTCACTCTCCGACAGGGTATGTCAGTAACTAATTATGAAATATGGAGGGGGAGAAAGCCAAATGTTAAGTACTTCCATATCTTTGGCTCCACTTGTTATATACTGGCTGATAGAGAGCCTCGTCGAAAGCTTGACCCAAAAAGCGATGAAGGCATCTTCCTTGGCTATTCAAGGAATAGTCGCGCATATTGAGTCTTCAACAAACGAACCAAGACCATGATGGAATCAATCAATGTTGTTGTTGATGATGCCTGCGAAGATGCCTCAGAAGATGATGGGACGGACGAAGACGGAGCCTATCCGCCCAATAATGTCAGGAAGAATGCTGGTCCTAATGTCACAGAAGATGCTAGCAGCAAAACAGAAGATGATACCGCCAATAACGAAGTAGCTCCTGAAACCAGCAACAAGAATCCCTCACGAAGAGTCCAGACCAACCATCCTATCTCTGGAGTTATTGGAAACTTGAATGAAGGCATACGGACCCAGTCAAGAACTCCTGAAGATTACAACGAGATGATAGGAAATATTTGCTTCGTTTCAAAGACAGAACCCAAAAACATCAATGAAGCCATCAATGATGAGTATTGGGTCAATGCTATGCAAGAAGAGCTGATTCAATTTGAGAAAAATCAGGTATGGGAACTGGTGCCCAAACCAAGTGAAGGAAACATCATAGGCACCAAATGGATCTTCAAGAACAAATCCGATGAGCTTGGCAACATCACTCGCAACAAAGCAAGGTTAGTTGCTCAAGGGTATACTCAAATTGAGGGTGTCGACTTCGATGAGACATTTGCTCATGTGGCAAGACTTGAAGCAATCCGTCTCTTGCTAGGGATATCATGCCATCTACAGATAAAGCTCTACCAGATGGATGTCAAAAGTGCGTTCTTGAATGGGGATCTCAATGAAGAAGTATATGTGTCACAACCCAAAGGATTTGTTGACCCTCACTATCCTGATCATGTGTATAAACTCAAGAAAGCTCTTTATGGGTTAAAACAAGCACCAAGGGCTTGGTATGAAAGGCTCACAAAATTCCTCATCCAAAGCGGCTACACTAGAGGGGGAGTCGACAAGACCCTATTTGTGAAGAACGAAGACGGGAACCTAATGATAGCTCAAATCTATGTGGATGACATTGTTTTTGGAGGGATGTCAAGCAAGATGGTAGAGATATTTATTCAACAGATGCAATCAGAATTCGAGATGAGCATGGTGGGAGAGCTTACTTATTTTTTAGGCTTCCAAATCAAACAACAAAAGGATAGCATCTTCGTATCTCAGAGCAAATATGCGAAGAATATTGTCAAGAAGTTTGGGCTAGAGAAAGCCTCACATAAAAGGACACCAGCAGCTACACATGTCAAGCTAACTAAAGATGATCCAGGAGAAGCCGTCGACCAACACCTATATTGGAGCATCATCGGTAGTCTCCTCTACCTCACCACGAGTCGACCAGATATTGCCTACTCTGTCGGAGTATGTGCACGATATCAAGCTAATCCTAAGGTTAGTCATCTATCCCAAGCCAAAAGAATTATTAGATATATCTCTGGGACTACAAACTTGGGTTTGTTATATTCATTCGACACATCCTCTACCTTGGTGGGGTATTGTGATGCCGATTGGGCTGGGAACACATCAGATAGGAAAAGCACATCTGGTGGATGCTTCTTCCTTGGCAACAACCTCATATCATGGTTTAGTAAGAAGCAAAACTGTGTTGCCCTTTCCACTGCCGAATCGGAGTATATTGCTGCTCGGAGTAGCTGCACACAACTACTTTGGATGAAACAGATGTTAGTCAAATACAATGTCAGACAGGATGCCATGACTTTATATTGTGATAATGTCAGTGCTATCAACATCTCCAAAAACCCTGTCCAACACAGCAAGACCAAACACATTGATATTAGACATCACTTCATTCGAGAATTGGTCGAAGACAAGAAGATCATCCTAGAGCACATTCCCACAGAAAAGCAACTTGCTGATATTTTCACAAAAGCATTAGATGCAAGCAGATTCGAGGATCTCAGATCATCACTCGGTCTGTGCACCATCAGTGAACAATAAGAAGTTGCAGAAACGGTTGAGAGGAAGTGTTGGTACCTCTTCATGAACCGGTCTAAAAAACCAACAAATGTCATTGGCCATGCATATCAAAAGGCCATATAAAAGAAAAGGAAAGATACAGTCAGACGCTAAAGAAGATTTGAATCGTTTTCAAAAACCTAGTCTGCCTCCTCTCTGTGCTCGCTCTCATCTCCTTCACCATTCACTCTCTGCAAATCTCTCAAACAACAATGGTGAAAACTAGAAGCATAGTAGCCCCAAAGGAAGCCACCGCTTCAAAGAAAGCTGAAGCAAAAGGCTCCAGAAGCAATAGAGCGAAGACAAACAAGCATGGAGTGTGAATCAAAGGGCCAAAAACCCTGGAGAAGTCAGAAGAAATTCTCAAAGAGGCTTCACCAGAGAAAGCCCCAATGCCAGTTTTTACTCGAGTTCCCAAGAAGTCCCGGTCCGGAAGCGCTGCCTTCTCAATGTCCGACCTAACTGGGCCAGAAAGAGAGGATGATCGTAGCTAGGAGAATCGAGAAACCTCCATGCAAATCGTCGCAATTCCAACACCAACAAACATTCCAGGTAACGACCTCTCTGCCGATAACTCTAGGAACAGTGATTTGCTAGAATCACTACTGGAAAACCAGGACTCACCTTAAGAAGGTGTGTAGAAGAACTGATACGTCCGGAAGGAGAAAAGGAGGATCTGACTCCGGTCAGTCATGGGCTGGAACGCATTGCGGAAGGAGAAGGAGGAGAAGAAGAAGGAACAGATGTCATACCAAAAGCCACTGAAAAAGTTGTAGAAGAGGAAGAAATAGCTGACTCGGAAGAAGTAGAGGAAGAAGAAGAAGAGAAAGAAGAAACTAGAAACGGAGAGACCGATCTGGAAGAGGCAGAGAAAAACAAGGATGCCACCACCGATCTGAAAGTTTGGCTGTTATGGTTGGAAAATTGAAAGAAACAAGGAAAAGGAAGGAGGGAAAGGAGGCTGGAGGTCACAACAACAAAAGGAAAAAGTCGCATGTCAAAGACAAGGGAAAGAAAGTGATCGCCACAAAGAGGTTGATAGATGAATCTACTGATGATGACATTGAAGAGGTCCCTGCTGAGGAAGAAAGGAAGAAGAAGGCCCTGAAGACGGCCAAGAACACCATGAGTGTAACTTACGACAACGTGTCGTTTCACTCAGCAGAAGGCGCAAAAAGGTGGGAGTTTGTATTTCAGAGAACGGCGTACCCAGAGAAGACATTGTAGTCAGAGCTGCTTGGGCTAAAGGCCATTATACAACTCCTGGAGAAGGCGGAATTGATGAGAACCGTCTCCGACATTGGCAACCACTATCCCCTCCTGGTAAAAGAACTCATTGCCAACTTGCCTGACACATTTGGTACCCCAGATGCTCCCGAGTTTGATAAAGTATATGTCAGAGGCATCCGCCTTGACATCACCTCCGACATCATCAATGAATTCCTGGGAAGGAAGAGGGTTTGATCTGTGCCACCACCCGATCTAAGCAAAGTCCTCCGAGAAATCACCGGAGATAAGAGCAGAACATGGCCATCCAAAGGGACAGTGGCAGCTTCAGATCTGACTTCCAAATACTCCATTCTCTTCCGGATTGGAGTTGCAAACTGGGCGCCCTCAACCCACGCATCATCGATCAAACCTGAGCTAGCAATCCTTATCTACCAAATAGGTACTGGATCTAAACTTGACTTTGGACAATTTGTGATTGATCATCTTGTTCGCCATGGTAGATCTCTTGCTGTGAAAATTCCCATAGCCTTTCCATCCCTTATCTCTGAATTACTCGTACATCAACACCCTGGCGTGTTGAAAACGTCGGATTAGGTGGGGAAAAGAGGAGGAGTAATTGTGGTGAGCCACAAGTTGTTTGAAGGAAGGCATGCTCCTGATCTTGTCAGGCCGGAAGCCATGGCAAAGACCAGTAGAGCCACAAGTGCCATCCCTCTCACCAGGACCTCCAGTAGGGATGCCGTCATGCTTGAACGAGAAATTGCTGTGCTTGATGAAGATATTGCAAACTTAAAGATTGCTCTGAAGCACCTCTCGCAGCGCCGAACTCACTACGCCAACCTACTGCACTCCATGTCTCCTCCAGGCTCTGACGATGATCACACAAATGATCCAGAAGATGCTACCCAAGAAGCCTCCACAGAAGCAATAGAGACTGCCAGTTCCAACAACAGCTCTATTTGAAAAGTTTTATGAAATTCTCTGACTCTTGAAAAACTAAACAACTTTTATGGTCTGTAATATTTGGTGAACAATGTATCACTCTTGCTCTCGACAGCTGATTGAGAGCCAGTGTGAGTTATGTTTGATTTAGTTTGCTTATTTCCCGGAATTGTTACGATATTTGTTTATACTTTGGCTCTTTTTGAGCCAGCAAGGGGGAGTAAGTTTAAGTTTAAGTTTAAGTTAAATAACGCGCGCGATCACGATGATACAAGAAAGGAAGATAGAGACGACGCGAAGACACAAGACGCGACGATTCGCGCGACGACACTGCCGATCAACGAGACGACGAATGCGACGCAAAATGCGACGAAGAATGTGACGAAGAATGCTGCCCTTAAAAATAGCCAAAGGGGGAGATTGTAGTTACGACGATTTTCGAGATTGGCTGATTTTGAAGGAACTGAAGAAACATGTTACAAAGAATGTCGAAGCATCTTCTACGACATCTTGTGTGACATTGTTGACGGCATCTCGGCAAGCATCCTGATCGACAGAAATCAGGAAAGTGCAGGTTCGGCAGTGCAGCAAGAAAACGATTAGGAAAGTGCAGAACGACTCCTAATCTGAAAAGAAGAAATACGGTGATTAATAGGAAACCCTTTAGGGTTAGTACTCATCCACGATTGCTATAAGAGCTTAGGCTGCCCCTTAGCAATTGTGTGGTTCTTTATTTGTTTCCTAACAACAATTTGCAAGGTTCTTAGACGTGAAGGTTTGCGGGCTGAGAAATTGCAGATTGAGCTTAGGATATTGTGTATCACATAACTATAGAGAGTTAGGTGATTGAGGGTTTACTGAAGTCGTGAGTTTTGACTGCACGCAACCACCAAGCTTGAAGAAGACTTGAAGACGACAGAGCAAGGCGATTGCTCGAAGAGTGGAATCAAGACGTTCTTGGATTCAGGGGGAGACCCTGAGATAGATTGCACTGTAAGACGTAGCATAAAGTATAGATCTAGGAGTGATCACAGGTACTTGTATGTTCTGACGGATTACTGATAAGTGAAATCTTTCCACTAGGCTGAGAGCCCCCAGACGTAGGTGACGTTGCACCGAACTGGGTAAACAATCTGCTGTGTCATTACTTATAGCTTTATATTTACTGTCCTGCTTCATCTACGCAAGAAGTCAGACACAACGTTATAGCATTCTGTGTAACATTGTGTGTGGCATCTTGCATGACTAAGCTGATCAGAATTTCACTGATGTTCTCAAACTCCTTTCCATGATCGCTTCAAAGTCGAACGACTTTTCCAATGACTTCTCCCTTTTCTCGTTGAACTCTCCGACATAGGGCTTCAAAGAGTGAGAAGGTGTCTGACTTTTCTCGAATAAAGTCTACCCAGGTGTACCTCGAGAAGTCGTCTACACATACAAATATGTACTTCTTTCCTCCTAGACTTTCTACTTGCATTGGTCCCATAAGGTCAACATGAAGAAGTTTTAGGACACGAGAAGTAGTAAGATGTTGTACCTTCTTGTGTGACGTCTTGACTTGTTTCCCAATATGGCATTCTCCACAGATTTTTCCTTCAATGATCTTGAGGTTGGGAACTCCAATGATCGCATTTTCAGAGAGAATCTTTTGCATGCTCCTCAAATTGATGTGACCAAGTTTTTGATACCATAGCTTTGTCTCTTGAGCTTTGGACAATATGTACTTGGTTGGCAAAGTTGTGGCTGTTGGGGACCATAGATAACAATTATCAAGGGACCTGTGGCCTGTCATGACTTCCTTCTGTTGTTCGTCTTTGACCGAGCACTTGTCACGAGTAAAGTGGACATCCAGATTTAAATCGCATATTTGACTTATGCTGATGAGATTTGTTGTGAGGCCTTCTACTAGTAGAGCTTCTTTCAGACATGGTGAGTTGGGAAGGTTGAGTTTTCCTTTCCCGAGCACTCTAGCTTTTACTCCATCTCCAAAAGTGACGAAACTATTTGTGCAAGGTATTAAAGTGACCAAGAATGAGATATTACCCGTCATATGTCGAGAGGAGGATCCACTATCAAAGTACCAATCGTTGCTGGTCGAAGCCTTTAGAGTGGTGTACGCGATATTAGCTCGATAGTTTACCTCCTTAACTCGCCATTCCTTACGAGGTTGTGCTTTCTTGATGGTGGTCCTTTGCTTGACAATGCTCCTTCCATATAGACGATTGCAGAAAGGTCGAATATGTCCTCTTCGTCCACAGTGATGACAAACCCAGTTATGTCTTTTGTTCTGGGTTTTTGAAGCGGCCAGGGTAAGAGGCTTTTTGGTCGCTTGGTCAGGCGTGAAGTTAGGAGACTTCTGACGGAGCTTCTGGGAGACAGACTTCTGAGGGACGAAGATGGTGTGCGACGATGAGGCTTATTTCGAATATCCAAGACCTTCCATATTCCTAGCTGGTTTCCCGATCGAAAGTATTTGGTCAAGAGTGTCAGTGCTTGGATTCATCATCTTTACTGACTTGGTGACCTGCTCTAACTCGCTTTTTAGTCGAGCCACTTCCTTTTTGAGATCAACAGTTATCTCAAGAAGTCTTAACTTGTCTTCATTAAGAGTAAGAATGATAGCATTCTGTTTTTCGATTACCTGAGAGTCTTCAAGCCACTTGACGTACCATTCGTTATAAGCGTTCTTGAGGGTCTCATCGGATAACTCATCATCAGAGTCATACTTCTTTGAACTTTCAGCTGGTTGATCTATTGTGGAGGAAGTGAAAGCAATATAGTTACTTGTATACTCAAGGTCACTGTCTTCTTCATCTTCGTCAGTTAGAGAGGCATTGAATCCCTTCTTTTGGTTCTTTAAGACGTTGGGACATTCTTTCTGCATGTGTCCATACCCCACATTCAAAGCACTGAACTCCTTTACCTGATCGTTCTCCTCGTCTACCATCGTTAGCTTTGTTTTCGAGCTTCTGAAACTTGGGCTGCGGCTTGTCTCTGACTTCTCGGGCGACGTTTCTCCCTGTCATCTGGCCAAATCTTTTCATGACTTTGTTGTAGTTTTTGGCCAGCATGGCGATAGTTTCCTCAATGTCACTATCCGAATCAGAGTGCGTCGAGTTCTTCTGCTTTTGAGTAGAACTTTTGAAAGCCACACCTTTATGTTTCTTCTCGAGAAGAGGTAGGGAAAGCTCGAAAGTCATTAATGAGCCCATGAGCTCATCAAAGTTTAGTGTCTTCAAGTCATGGACTTCTTCTATGGCGGTTATCTTCATCTTGAATCTGGGACTTAGAGCTCTCAGCGTTTTTCTGACCAAATCTTCATCGGTCATAGGTTTGCCAAGTGAATATGATTCATTGGCCAGATCCTTGATGCGCACATTAAACTCCGCAATAGTCTCGTCTTCATTCATGGTCAGGGCCTCAAAGTTAGTCGTGAGGTACTGTAACTTCTGCTCTTTGACTTTGGAAGTTCCCTCGTAGGCAACAGCAAGAGTGTCCCATGCAATTTTGGCACTTGTGCATGTATTGATAAGGCGAAACACATTCTTGTCTACTTCATTAAAGATAGCATTGAGTGCACGAGAGGTACCTTGAGCAGCTTCATCTTCTTCCGCGCTCCACTCTTTTTCTGGTTTGATGCTGGTTTGATTTCCATGAGCATAAGCATAGTGAGGTTCCTCCCATCCATTGATGATTGATTTCAAGTTTTTGCTGTCGAGGGACTTCAAGAAGGCACACATCCGTGCTTTCCAATATCCATAGTTTGTTCCATCGAGCACCGGTGGTCGATTTACTGATCCTCCTTCTTTTGAGTCCATATTGGCTATTCCGAAATTTTGCAAGAAAGTCACCTAAAAGAAAAGGTGCCTCCTCTGATACCAATTGAAATTCTGAATTGTAGGCGAGTCAAGAAGTCGAACACAAAGTCGTAACTTGTGGATCGACTACTTGCCTAAAACGTAAACCGCAAGTAAAACAGTAAACAGATAATAACGACAACAGAGATGATTACCCAGTTCGGTGACTCCGCACCTATGTCTGGGGGCACTTTGCCAGTGGAAAGGTTTTCACTATTAGGTAGTCAATAGTACAACTTCAAGCACCAACTAACTATCACACAAGCTATTGTCCTAAGCTACTATAGATCTCACCGTGAACAACCTCGACCAAGGGCCTCTCCCCCTGTCTTTGAGATCCTCTCAATTCCACCCTTCGAGCAAGCCTATGCTCGGTGTCGTTGTCTTCTTTGACGGAGTTGTGAATCTTCAATCAAAAACAAAAACCCTAACCGATCCAAACACTTCGTCTTCGCGACTTAATGTTTGATCGGAGCAAAGATTCGTTCTGGCGAATCTTAATCAGACTCTCAACACGCCGATGGTGCACGGTTAAGAACTCTGAGAAATCTTGCAATTGTTAGAACAAGAACGGATGATCTGCTAATGGGAAGCCAAGGGCTTTTTATAGCAGCTCACATTCCTAATCCTTCCTAGATTAGGAACAGGAAAGTCAGGCAAGTTGTTGCCGCCTTCCACGACAGCTTGAAGTCGTCTTGCTTGTTCTGACTTCCTGAATAATTCAGGCAAGTAGAGTTGCCGCCTATTGCTGACGTGTGACTGCCAGCTGGAAGTCGCCTGACTTGTCGACATCACTCTCTTGCGCTCCAAGTCTTAGTGGCGCCTTTCTTCTTTCGCTCCAAGCTTCGTCGAAATAGGAAAGCTTCAGATCTTTCCTAATCTGGATCACAACAAGTCGCTCAACATGTCATGTAACATGTTGCACGACTTCTTACATTTGCGCTAAAAAATTATGCGAACAATTAAACGTAGCAACAAAGTGGTTTCTAACTTCAATATGCTTGGTCCTGCTGTGTTGAACTGGACTCTTTGAGAAATTGATGGCGCTAATATTGTTGGAGAAAAATGTCATGACCTCTTGCTTGACATCATACTCAGCGATCATATGTTTCATCCAAAGAAGCTGAGTACAACTGCTTCTTTCTGCTATGTATTATGACTCGGTTGTTAATATGACGATGCAGTTTTGTCTTTTACTTATAATGCGCTTGGCTTGTAACAGATGGCTTGCTTTGGGATTAGCTTGACAACGAGCACACATACCAAATGCAATATTTGGACGACTAGCAACGAGGTATATGAGGTTCCGATGATGCTTCTTTAAAGGCTCTGAACAACAGGTTCACCTAGATCATCCTTGGTGAGCCTAAAATAAGTTGAAATAAGGGGTTCGTTTGTGGGATGCATTTTGAAGTCCAAACTTCTTCACAATATTTTTGGCATACTTACTTTGAGAGATAAAAATGTCATCCTTCATCTGCTTGATATGGAACCCCAGAAAATAGTTTAGCTTACCAACCATGCTCATTTCGGACTTCTGCACATGTTGAAAAAAATGTTCTACAATCTTGTCTGACATCCCTTCAAACACAAAGTCATCGACGTAGATTTGGGCAATCATGAGGTTATCGCCTTCATTCTTTACGAATAGAGTTTTATCAACTCCCTCTCGAGTATAGCCATTCTGAACTAGGAACTAGGCTAGATGATCATATCATGCCTAAGGTGCTTGTTTGGGACCCAGAGAACATTTTAGTTGAGCAACATAAACTTCCTCATTTAAGTACCCATTGAGAAATGCACTCTTCACCTCCATCTGGAAAAGTTTGTAGTGGAGATGATTAGCAGTACCAAGAAGAAGTCTGATGGCTACATCTTCATTAATGCCACCAATTTGCTCAAGAATCAGATCAAGAGCAATGTTATGCTTGTTGTCGCCACATTGCTTATTATCCTGACATCTGTAGTACTATGAAGTACTTCATTAGCAAGTATAACACCTACAGAGCCAAGGACATGAGAGTTCTTGAAATTTGGCTCTCCCCCTCCATATTTCATAATCTGGATGAATAGTAACTCTATTATGAATATGGCAATCCATGTGGAGAGAACTGTCTTTGGTCAACATTATCGTTCTAGCCATTTCCTGAAGAGTCCGATTCTTCCTTTCCACAATCCCATTCTTTTGCGGTGTGGTGGGAGTAGAGAACTCGTGAGCTATTCTTTTAGCATCACAAAAATTGGCAAAACTTATATTTTCAAATTCTCTTCTATGGTCACTCCTGAGTCTGACCACTTTGCCAATGCTTCTTCCTTTTTCCTTCTGGACTTTATGGCATAGGGCTTCAAGGCTTTCTACCTGCATTGGTCTCATCAGATCTATGTGTATAAGCTCTAGTACCTGCGATGTGGTAATATGTTCCACCATCTTGTGCGACTTCTTGACTTGTTTATCAATATGACATTCATCACAGATTATTCCTTCAACAATTTTTTGATCTAGAACTCCAATGATAGCTTGTTCAGATAGGTTTTTTTGCATGCTTCCTAAGTTGATATGTCTAAGTTTTTGATACCAGAGTTTGGTTTCTTGTGCTTTGGAAAGAAAACACATGGTGGTTCTAGGAGCTGGGGTAGGGGACCATATGTAACAATTGTATCAAGACCTGAGACCTTTCATCAGTTCTTCCTGATGTTTATTCACAACCACACATTTTTCAAGAGTGAAGTTGAAAAATATGTCCATATCACATAGGTGGCTGATGCTAATAAGATTGATAGTGAGTCCTTCTACTAATAAGGTCTCCTTTAAACAAGAAGAGCCAGGGTAGTTTAGCTTGCCCTTTCCTAAGACCTTGGCCTTCACACTATCACCAAAGGTGACAAAGAGATTTGTACAACGAGTTATGGTAGTAAAAAATGAGCGGTTACCAGTCATATGTCGAGACGATCCACTATCAAAATAACAATCATTGCTGGCAGAGGCCTTTAGAGAGGTGTACGCAATATGAGCTTGATGGTGTACCTCTTTTACTCGTCATTCTTGTCGAGGTTGAGCTTTCTTGATGGATGTCTTGCATTTGATGGAGCTCTTTCCATAAAGGCGATACCATAATGGTTGAATATGATCTCTTCGTCCATAGTGATGACATACCTAGTTATGCCTTTTATTCTTTGAGCTGTCATGATGGTGTTTCTTCTGCGACCGACTGTTTCCAGATGTGTGTGACATCTGTCGAGACATGTTGGTGACAGTCGTTTGGGGGACGAAGGTAGTCTTGGATGTTGAGGGTCCTTTTGAGTAATCAAGGCCTTCCTTATTTTTCGCTAGCTTACCAATGGATAGAATTTGATCCAAAGTGTCAGTGCTTGAATTCATCTTCTTGACTGACTTGGTCATCAGCTCTAGATCCCCATTTAGATGAGAAGTTTCACGTTCGAGGTCAATGATGGTTTGAGAAGACTGGTCTTGTCCTCGCTGAGAGAGTGAATGAGAGCATTCTGTTTTTTGAGGACTTGAGAGTCTTCAAGTCGCTTGATATACCACTCATTGTATGCTTTATTAAGAGTCTCATTAGACAATTCATTGTCCGAGGCAAGTTTCTTCAAGGGTTCAGTAGATGTAGAGGCAGTGAAGGCTACATAGTTACTTGTCTGCTCTGTGTTGCTATCTTCTACTTCCTCGTCAAATTACGATGCAGTGAATCCCTTCTTCTGCTTCTTGAGGTAGTTGGGACATCCTTTCTCCATATTGTTGGAATTTTGTGACCTAGCACAATATATTTTCAATCTACTAATGTAATAAGATTATTAGTTGAAATAAAATCGGCATTCATATTACTAAGTGTTGTAGTAATATCTTAAGTATGATTTGATTTGTATCATTGATGTGTCAACACATAATAGTAGATCTACAGATCAGATAAAATCTTACTTAAGCAGTCCCAGATCAGAATAACTTCATAAGAAGCGACCGGTATGAGACTAGCTCTAAATTATCATGCTCTACTGATCATGGCCAGAAGGGGGCCAGAGTTAGGTCATAGTATCACCAGACAGAGGTGGTATAGGACGACCCGATCATGAGTATGTTACATAGACACAGTCATGAACATACTCATATGTCGGCACATGAAATCACATCCTCAGACGGAAGGATCATTGAGGTCACTATGTAATGAGTGACGAGTTTGACTCAGTCTAACGTCTCCTGTAAAAGGGTTACAATAACGACTGTGATTGGCTCGATCACGAGATACATGAGTTGACTCAATAGATCGCTGAAGTATTCATTCCTCATACGGACGTGTGACCAGATATCCGTTTAGGCCACTTGATGAGTACAACTGAAATACAATAGCATGGCCATGAAGTCGATACCCAGTATCACTTACAATTCAGTTAACTCAAATCAAGAAACATGACAATTGAACGAGGATGACTTGTCTATGCCACGTGGTTGTCAAAGATATCAAGAGGATAAAATGATAGATTCATGTATGACAAGGTTAGGTCGAAATCTCGATAATCACAAGCGTTGGGTAATCATGATGTCTTGCTAGAGGCCACTCATGATGGAAAGAGTAAAATGATAATTTTACTAGTCCGTCGACGTGTCGTGAGCCTAGAGGGTCACATACTAAAGGTTTAGTAAAACGGATGGAATCCTATAGAGGAATCATGAGAGAGACAAAATCCAGTTTGGATTAAACTAGATTAGACCGATTTCGGTTTATGATTAAACCGGAAATCAAGAACAGTTTAGCTAGACCAATTAATTATAATCTAATTAAATAGATTTAATTAATTTAGCTAAACAAGGCCTAGCCAGATTGGGCTAAGCCAGAATGGGCTTCTCTACATTAATTAATTAAAAGTTTTGGGCTTTAAGCTCATTAAGGCCTTTAATTAATTACTGCCTAAAAGGGGTTATAAAAGGGAAATTTTCAGATCTGAAAATTAAGGAAAAATATTTCCAAAACCCTAATCACTCTCTCTTTCTCTCTCACTTGGCCGACCAGCCCTCTCCTCTCTCTCCTCCCCATTTTGCTTGCTTCGATCTTCTAGTAAGGATCGTTGTGAGTATCCCCAGATTGCTCTTCCTGTGTGAACGCTCTTTAGAGGTCACTAAATCTTATTTAGTGACAAAGGGATTTCGAATCAAGGTAAATTATATAATTTTATTCTAGCCTAGATCTCATGATCAATTCATGATCATGTAAGATCCTTATTAAACATGGAACTTTTAGGTTAATTTCTTGTATGAGCATGAAATTAATTGATTGGAACCCTCAAATAATTCCTTCACATATGTCCAAAGCCTTCACATTCGAAGCACTGCACCCCTTTTTATTTTTCTGCTCTTTCGCCTCGTCTGCCATTAGTGTTCTCAAATTTCTGAAACTTTTATTAGGGTTTGTTTCTGACATCCTGAGAGACATTCTTCCCCGCCGTCTGATTGAATCTTCTCATAACTCTGTTGTAGTTCTTGGCTAGCGTAGCAATTTTTTCATCGACTTCGCTATCAGAGTTGGAGAACACTTGTTTTTTCTGATCATGAGTTGAGCTCTTGAAGGCCACACTTTTGTGTTTCTTCTCTAAGGTAGGAAGGGAGAGCTCGTAGGTCATGAGAGATCCCATGAGTTCATCAAACTTCAAGAGTTTTAGATCGTGACATTCCTTTATGGCAGTGATCTTCATCTTGAACCTAGAGCTTAATGCCCTTAGGGTTATTCTGACAAGGTCTTCGTCAGTCATAGGTTTGCCAAGAGAAAAGGATTCATTGGCCAGGTCCCTAATCTGTACGTTGAACTCGGCTATAGTTTCATCCTTATTCATTGTGAGAGCTTCGAAATTAGTGGTGAGGTATTGTAATTTTTGCTCACGTACCTTAGAGGTTCCTTCATAGGCCACAACAAGAGTATCCCAGGCTACTTTGGCACTTGTGCATATGTTGATCAGCCTGAAGACATTCTTATCAACTCTGTTGAATATAACATTGAGTGCACGGGAGTTACCTAGGGCTGCCTCATCTTCTATGGCACTCCACTCCTTCTCGGGTTTGGGACCAATAATACTGCCTGATCCATCAGAATATTGAGGCTCCTCCCATCCGTTGATTACTTCCTTCCATGTTTTGCTATTGAGTGATTTCATGAAGGCGCATATGCGAGCTTTTCAATATCCATAGTTTGTTCCGTCAAGCACGGGTAGTCGATTGATCGATCCTCCTTCCTTTGACTCCATATCACCTAGAAGATAAGGTGTCTCCTCTGATACCAAATAAAATTCTGATTCATAGCAGGGACAAGATGTCGAATACAATGTTGTGACAATTGGTTCGACAACTTGTCTGATCACATGTAATGAAAAGTAAATAACGGAAAAGTAAACATAAGACACACAATGTATGTGATTGAAATTCTGATCAGCTAGTCGTGCAAGATGCCACACACAATGTTACACAGAATGCTATAACGTTGTGTCTGACTTCTTGCGTAGATAATGCAGGACAATAAATATAAAGCTATAAGTAATGACACAGCAGCTTGCATTGGTCCCATGAGGTCAACACATATCAGCTCAAGTACCCGAGAGGTGGTGATATGCTGAAGCTTCTTGTGTGACATCTTGGTTTGCTTTCCAATCTGACATTCTCCGCAGATCTTTCCTTCTACTATTTTTAGGTTTGGGATTCCGGTAATTGCCTGCTCTGAGATTGCCTTCTGCATACTTCTAAGATTTAGATGTCCAAGCTTTCGGTGCCATAGTTTGGTTTTTTCTGCTTTGGAGACAAGGCACTTGGTTGCTTCGATATGTGTCTCGGGAGACCAGATATAGAAATTATCCGTCGAGCGAACTCCTTGTAGAATGGCGTCTTGATCGAAGTTTTTAACGATACAGGCTTCTTTAGTGAATTTCACTTCCAAATCCTGATCACAGATCTGACTGATGCTGATCAGGTTTGCCTTAAGTCCTTCTACAAGTAATGCTTCAGTCAGGCAAGTGGCTCCTGGATGCTTGAGCACTCCTTTTCCAATGATTCGAGCTCGAATCCCATCTCCAAATGTAACAAAGCAGTTTGTATATAATTTAAGATTGGAGAGAAACTCTGGAGTACCTGTCATGTGTCGAGAACATCCACTGTCGAGATACCAGTCCTTGTTTGTTGAAGCACTTAAGGATGTATATGCAACATTAGCTCGATAGACCAGGTTCTTAGGTCTCCATTCAAGGCGTGATATCTTTTGAGGAGATGAGAGATGCGTTTGATATTTCTTCTGTGGTAGCTGAGCTTGCTTCCTCTTAAGAAGTTGAAAACAAGAAGGTCTGATGTGACCTGGTTGACCACAGTAATGACATATCCATTGATATTGATAAGCTGGTCTTTTGTAGTATTGTTGTCTACGTGGAGGATGTCTTCTGGCAGTTACTTGACAAGAACATATTGTAGACGATGTTGTGGCTTTTGTTGTAGGTCGTCCTGTAGGATGAGTTGGGGCATCCGGTGGTTTCTTGTCAATCATGGCTTGTTGTGGGACAAACTTCGTCACTGCCGTTGAGGGGACAGTGTGAGTGTACCCTAGTCCTGTCGTATCTTTGGACTGCTTTCCCACTGATAAAATCTTGTCAAGGCTTTCTGTGCTAGGATTCATCATCTTTACCGATTTAGTCATGAGACTAATTTCTCCATTAAGTCTGGTGATCTCTCGTTTCAGCTCCACGATCGTTTCTAGAAATCTAGACTTGTCGCTGGTAAGACTAATGATCCTTTCGCCTCGTTGATCAAGTATCAGAGTTTCCTTGATCCACCTGGTATGCAAGCCTTTGGATGCCTCGACTAGTTGCTCTTTAGTCCAATTCCATTTGGAGTTGGATCATCATTGATATTGACAGCATTATCATCATTACATGCAGGAGTAGTAGTGGTGAATGCAACAAAGTTGCTTACCTCTTCAGATCCGCTATCTTCATTGTCATCATCTGATAGGGTGGCATTGTATCCTCGTTTTTGTTGTTTGAGGAAATTTGGACATTCTCTACGGAGGTGGCCGAATCCTTCACATTCATGACATTGAAGTCCTTTGTTTTTGCTTTCTTCCCCACTCCTGTTTGGTCTGTCAAGACTACCTCCAACTTGAGCTTTTTGTGGAGCTTTGCTTCTGGCATTTGCTGTGACATTCCGTCCACCCATTCGACTAAATCTCCTCATGGCTTTGTTGTAATTTTTTGTGAGAAGGGCCATTGTAGCATCGATGTCTTCATCAGAATCGGAATCCTCAGGATCTGGTTGCTTGTGTGTTGAGATTTTGAAAGCAACTCCTTTGTTCCTTTTGTCGATGTTGGGTAGAGACAACTCATAGGTCATAAGAGACCCCATTAGCTCATCAAATTTCAAGACCTTGAGGTCATGAACTTCCTCAATTGCTGTGATCTTAATCATAAACCTAGGGCTAAGAGCACGCAGGGTTTTTCTTACCAATTTTTCATCAGACATTGGTTCTCCCAGAGAGTAGGATTCATTGGCTAGATCACTAATACGAACATTGAAATCTGCAATTGGTTCTCCCAGGTATTGCAACTTTTGTTCTCGAACCTTAGTTGTTCCTTCATATGCAACGGCCAGGATGTCCCATGCTGATTTGGCAGTTGTGCATGTGTTGATTAGTCTGAACACGTTCTTGTCAACACCATTGAAGATAGCATTCAGAGCTCGAGAATTTCCCAGTGATTTTTCATCTTCATCATCGGTCCAGTCTTTATCTGGTTTTGGGCCGATAGGATTGCCATCACTGTCACTGAGTTGTGGTGCATTCCAACCATTGAGTACATCCTTCCATGTCTTGTTGTCTAGTGACTTCATGAATGCACACATTCGAGCCTTCCAATAGCCATAGTTGCTTCCATCTAGAACAGGTGGTCGATTTACGGATCCTCCTTCTCTGGTATTGTCCGTCTTTGATCAAAATATTTGTTTAGGACCTTCACCTAAAGCTATAGGTGCCTCCTCTGATACCAATTGAAATTCTGATCAGCTAGTCGTGCAAGATACCACACACAATGTTACACAGAATGCTATAACGTTGTGTCTGACTTCTTGCGTAGATAATGCAGGACAGTAAATATAAAGCTATAAGTAATGACACAGCAGATTGTTTACCCAGTTCGGTGCAACGTCACCTACGTCTGGGGGGTCTCAGCCTAGTGGAAAGATTTCACTTATCAGTAATCCGTCAGAACATACAAGTACCTGAATCTATCTCAGTGCAATCTATCTCAGGGTCTCCCCCTGAATCCAAGAACGTCTTGATTCCACTCTTCGAGCAATCTCCTTGCTCTGTCGTCTTCAAGTCTTCTTCAAGCTTGGTGGTTGCGTGCAGTCTTCAACTCACGACTTCAGTAAACCCTCAATCACCTAACTCTCTATAGTTATGTGATACACAATATCCTAAGCTCAATCTGCAATTTCTCAGCCCGCAGACCTTCACGTCTAAGAACCTTGCAAATTGTTGATAGGAAACAAATAAAGAACCACACGATTGCTAAGGGGGTAGCCTAAGCTTTTATAGCAATCGTGGATGAGTACTAACCCTAAAGGGTTTCCTCTTTAATCGCCGTCTTTCTCCTTTTCAGATTAGGAATCGTTCTGCACTTTCCTAATCGTTTTCTTGCTTCTCTGCCGAAACTGCACTTTCCTGATTTCTGTCGATCAGGATGTTTGCCGAGACGCCGTCCAAAATGTCACACAAGATGTCGTAGAAGATGCCTCGACATTCTTTGTAACATGTTTCTTCGGTTCCTTTAAAAATCAGCCAATCTCTAAAACCGTCGTAACTACAGTGATCGACACCGTTCTTCTAAAGATTCAGTCTCTTAATCTGCCAGCCTCACGCGGTTAAGAGCTCTAAAATTAAGCATAGATAACATGTGAATTGTTATGGGGGTAGCGCCTACTTTTATAGCAATTCTACATGCCTATGTTGTCTTTAACTCCAAATAGGCAATACAATTCCAAATAGGAATTCCTTTGCCTCCTTGCGTTATTGGCAAGTTGACAGGTTGATGTTGCTGCCTTAATTGGCCTTGTTGACGTGTCTTTATTCAAGTTGAAAGTTGTTTGATCTTGTATTAACTTGTTTTCCCTTTGTCCCACGTTTTTGAAATCCAAGCAGGAAAGATAACTTTCCTGATCCTGCGTGCGGTATGTCATGCCAAATGTGTTGCAACATGTTGGCTGACATCTTGACCTTGTGCTAAAAAATATGCCAACACTAATTGTAGCAACAAAAAAAATTAGTGTAATTAGTATTAATTGACGACTTTTGGCTTGATTAGCTTTTCTCACATTTCATGTCTCTAGAAAGTAATTGTTAGGGTAGGCTTGGATCGCTCAACTTTAATCCCTAACTTTATAATGTTGCCCAACAGAGCTTGAGTTGATTTTTAAACCCCATGCAATCACCGGAAGCTCAATTTATGTGTTTGCTAGCTTTGTGTGTGAATATTTGTTTTGTGGATTTTTGATGGATTTTTGCATAAATTCATAGTTACCTAACCATTTGTCTAACTTGCCACGAAAAAAAGTTAACTGATCTGAAAATGTGAAATTTTAGTTAGCTGCATCCGGCTGCAAAAGATGTATAACTAACTGCACCTTTGTGTAATTTACCCTTTTATCAATATGGCTAATTTGTTTAATGTCCATTTACATATCCAAGGCATATTAAATGTTTGACCTATATTTTTAAAGAGCTTAATTCCTATGTGGCTCTTAAAAAGCAGTAAGTTACCTTTTTATCATCATCATTCAATCATTAAGCAATCAAGCCAGTATCATTATAAGCAACATTTGAATATTTAGTAGAAAGACTTGTGTCCTGAACTTCTGAAAATGTGACTTTCATAGCATCTTTAATATTGCTCAGCATATAGAATTTTCTCGATATTTACAATTATGAATGTGATGGTATGGTTTAGTTATGAAATATAATTCTCTCTATCTGGGGCTTGAGATAACGAGTGACTCTTGTTTAATGTGAAAATGACATTTTCTCAATTTAATGTTTAGTGAATTGGGGAAGCATTGATTTAAATGAGCTATTTTTATTGCAGTTTCTTGGTTGGGTGAGTGATCATGGTAATGACTTGATCTATGTGAAAATGTTTTTGGTGCTTTAGTAATTAAATAATGCCTAACATTTGTTTATTAGTATACTTAACTTGATAATCTCATCATTTATGGATCTGATTCATGATCTAGAGTGTTTTGTTTTATTTTGATGCATCATTTATAAATATACATATGGAATTTGTATATTGTTGTTCGAATAATCATGTTGATTATTGATTATCTTTGAATTTCAGGAAATGTAATGTTGTTGTTGGACTTGAAAGTTAGAATGTTGCTGTTGTTAGACTTGAAAGTTCAATCATATTGATTAAGTTTATGTCTTGCTGTCAGGATGTTTTTGTTGACGGATTTTGTAAGCTTTTAAGTTTTTTTGGACTGTATTTGGACACATGGACTGTACTGTTGAATGTTGGTCACTTTTGGACAATATTATTGGTTTGATGTTTAACTTGCTTGGATGTAGAACTGAAAACAGAATCATATTAGGATTGGATTTGGATGTTAAACACTAGAATGAAAACATTATGTGTAGTGTAAGTTATTATGTTTTAAATATAATTATTATCGATTTGCCTGTATTGGGTCAGAAGGCCCAAAATGAGGTTGTCTCTATTGGGGCAAAAGGGCTCAAAAGTATGCCCATTTTCATTAGTCGGTCACCGAAAAAATTGCCCGACGCGAACTGACAGTTTGGTCGGTTATAGTCGAACCGACCGACCAGCCATCGCTTCGGTCATCGGTTCAGAAGGCCGAAAAGCCGAGCTGGTCAGTTCGGTTCGGTTAGGGAACCGTGAACACCCCTAGTAGGTAGGTCATTTCTATTTGATCCCTATCTACCCAGCTAACCCAAGCCCACCTACACTAAGCCCACCCAACCTATACAAAGTGCTAAAGCCCACCCCCGAGACATAAGGGAATCGAACTCTGGCTGAGCACGAGATGTCCTGAACCCCTTGCGCCAACCTGTTCTTAGGTAGGTCATTCATACATAATTCATTTAGTAAAATGAAAAATACATATTAAATCGAGAAGGGATAATCTCACTTAACTATAGATGACTTGACACATTTCTCACCAAACAACAGTTGATTAGATTTTTTTCTTCTGACAGTTGAGCTTTACGTTATGGTCACTAAGACCAGGGATGCCCAGGCAAAGCTTTTAGGGTATGTCTCAAAATCATACCGGGGAAATTGGAGAACAATGAGGTCAAAGATTTGGTGCCGTGGAGTCATATTTTAGGGCATATTGGATTATCCAATAAACCAATTGGGTATATCATATGTATACTGAAGTTGAATTCGGAATGGGCCTAAATTGCTTCAACATTTTGCATTGAAATTGAATCATAACACTAGCTGTGCATACTTTTAGGAGCTTTATTCATTCAGCTGAATTGGTTTAGGTTTCTTCTTTGCAAACACATAAAAATCTGACTATTGTAGTTGCTACAACATCACATCTGAAATTGATTGTTTTATAAACAAAACTGGATTGGGATTTTAAAATCTGAAATATTGTTTTCGTTTGGACAATAAATCTAAAATCGAGGAGATGGGTATTGAAATTACCAATGGCTAGAGAAGATTCGAGAGATTTGACGATGTTGGACATGGACTTGTTGATTGTGGTTCTGGGCTATTAAAGGTTTAGATCAAAATTAAAGAGGATTTGTAGTTATCAAATGAGAGATAGAAATGTATTAAGCCAATTGTATTTACTAATTAGCACAGTAATGCCATGTGGGATTAGATTGCCAATGAATTATAAATTTATTTAAATTAAACGCGGATGAGGAGGCCACAATCGTTGACCATTGGATAGGATGAATATTCACTTCCATGTCATTACCAGACAGTTAACTTTAGTTAACAACAAAGGAATTTAGTAAAATAAATTCTACTGTAGCTCATTTGTTTTAATTTTGAGAAGTAGTTCATATAACATTTATTTCTATATATACTCTCCTCTCACGATCTTATTATACACAACTTGACAATAATTGATCTTATGAATCCTCCTAAAAAAATATATAAATGGACCAACACGCCGTTACTAATAGTGACGGCGCACATACGATATGCGTTGTTAGTAAACAGACGGCGCACACTCGTTGTGCGTCGTTAATATAATAACGGCGCACAATCACACGTGCGCCGTCACAAACACTGACGTCGCCGTCCTAATAGTAATGGAGCGCCGTTGCTTTGGTAATGGTAACGACGCACTTTAAATGTACGTCGTTACTATAGTAACGACGCACAATAAATGTGGCCGTTAATAATTATATATAATATTATTTTTTTTGAAATAAATAATTCAAAATGCATTAATAATTCAAAATAAATTAATAATTACATCCTGAAATTATGAAGACGGGTCAAGATACTCGGGTTAAACAGAGGCAGGGGCGTATTCGGATTAATAGCTCGCAGCTGGTCGTAGAAGTATCACATCATCTGCGTGTTTTGTGAGTTTTGAGACTGGAGCTCTGTAATCTGCCCTGCTTGAATGGATATAACTTCTGCTTGAATGGATATAAAGAGTTCGAAACTCTGTAATCTCCACAGCAGCAGCCCCTGAAGAGGTCGAACGTTTTCGATGTCTTGCTGGTGCCTCATAATCACTCCCGCAACCCCTGATGTGTCGTCCTCGGGAAGGTTGTATATTGATTCCTTTGACACCCTCGACGACCTGGGGAACATGCTTGGCGGCTAGTCGCATGACCTCAATCCCTCAGCGTCGGTCATCTTCTTCAAAGTTCCATCCTCGTTGTAGTTTGCCCGTTTATTCTTCCAATCTCTAAGAGCCTTCTTAATATAACCCTGTAAATGAATTTTAATTGATGTAATAAATTAAAATATTAAAATTAAAAAAATGTAAATAAACTTACACGTTTCGGTGCGAGGTTTGACTCTTCTTATTCCTCCTGCTCATTACTATCACGAGGCTGAGGCCATGGGTTAGCCTTTAGCCAGACCTTTAACTTCTTGGAAACCTTCACTTCCCTAGCCTCCTCCATCCTCTTCCAAACAATTCGTAATGGTATTGGGCAGGTATGGTGGTTTCATTTGTTGTCGCTGTCCCGAATGGTACTCATTTGAGACCCTACTTCTTCCTGAAAAAAATTATATAAAATGAAATTAATTGAAAAAAATTACATTACATTGAAATAAAACATATTAAATATATAATTTGTATATATCTCATTCGCATCAAAGTATTCAACGAGCCAACACCAATGGGGCTTCTTCCCTTTCAGACACTTGGGAATCCCATTACGGTTTAGTCTAGCCGGGTCCACGTACACTTTGTATAACCGCTTCATGTATCGATGAAAGTTCAAAGCTTGTGGGTTGGTGCAGTGTTAATTTGATAATTCTTTTGAGTTGTTTATAGGATCGAGTCAGTTTAAGATCACTTGCATTGCACGTGCATTTATGGGGTTGGAGGTTGGATCTACAAATCTCTCGGGAGAGGCTGACTCCCCATATCTGGTGAACCTCCAAGTTGAAATAACCACTTTTGTATATTTTGTAGCTCAATGACGAGCAAATCTTTAGTGTGGGTTATTGATGAGACTGCATCAATACTTATGTTTAACGCGATATTTTGGTCCCGATAAAGGTTTAGTTACCCTATTGAATTGTATTTTACCGATCTTTATGTCACATTTTGTCTTCACGAAATTTATATTGATAGTCTGCAGGTTCTGAGATAAAAAAGGGTATTTTAGTACTTTCATAGTATTACTGAAACAACATATCAAATCGAAGAGAATTTCAAGATCTACAATTTTGCAGAAGAAAATTTCCGCAAATTCCGATGTCTGAGTCATGTTACAATCTTGTGGACATATCCTAATCAAAAGAGGAAATTTGAGCAAGAGAATTGGGAGAATAAATTATGAAGCTAAGCTGAATTTTTCGGATCTCTTAGATTTGGCATACGATCTCCGTTTTGGGCCCACAATATATCAGAAGAAACGTTTTAAAAAGATCTACAATTGGAGAATAAGGAAGCTGTCAAATATGTAGTGTGCATCAACTAATGTGGTCTCCAAAGGGAAATACAAATTTCCTATTCGTTCCTATAAATACCCAGTTGAGTTTAGAGTTTGGGCATCGATCATTAGGGTTCTAAGATAGAGATCTGCGACCAAAGACGTCCAAGAAGTGTTCTAGGCTTCGAAAGAAGGTCGAAAACTTTGAAGGCGGATCGTGAGCAGAAGGATCTAATGCATCGAAGATCAAGTCATAATTCGAAGGAAAATCGACCGATTTGACGGAATCCAATTCCACCGGATTAGGGTTTCATCGTTTTTTCTTCTTCTATTTCTTGTGAACTTGAACATTGAATGTTGTTTGATTTTTGCATCATGATTGTCGGCTAAACCCAATAATCACAGGTGTTAGAATTTATTACATACATTTTGAGATTTATTATTAAAGTTTGAATTTTTATACATGTATGCTTTTGATTTTGATTTTATATTATTGTATGTTACCGATGAGTGATTTATAAACAATCTCTGTTATGATGTCGAGTTTGAGAGGATCGTTGGATAATTGACAAGTAGAATCATAGTGGGTTTAGAGAGGACTCTTATCCCATTATTGTTGTTTGATTGCTGAATCGTCTTGTCGCTATTTCGAGAGGATAGATGGCGAATCTAGATTTAATTTCCAATAAGGGTCAAAATTTGTTTTATAGGATTTTTTGATTTATGATGTACTCAAAAGTTATTTTTTCATATAAAATCAACTATAAAAACTTTATTTTTTGGTACTCCTAGACCGAACTGGTCACCAACCGGGCCAGACAGTACTCCCCGGCTCTTAATTTTTGAGAATCGGGATCGGAACCATTTTATAATGGGACGGTTCGGTTTTGGAACCTTTATCCGTTTCGATTCTCCGGTTCTACCCGCTAGAACCGATCAATTTTATTTTTGTTTATTATGTGGTTGAAGATGCGGTTGAAGGTCCAAATTAGACGATTTTAATTTAATATTTAGAAAAAACATGAAATTTATAATTATTAAAAATTCTAACAAACAAAAACATTAAGAACTAGTTATTAAACTCAATTGAATTATAAAATTGAAAATAAAATGCTAATAAAATATAAATAATATGTATTTCTCGATTCATTCTTCGGTTCACGTACTCAATCTCTATGATTCATATAAACTGATGGTGGTTCGATACATGTTTATCATACGGTCGGATTTCGGGTACCCGACGGTTCTATGTTTTAAGAACCGGAACTAAACCAAAAATTTATGGTTCTTTCATTTTTAGAATTGGAACCGTTACCCGCGGGTTTCAGTTCTCTGGTTCTAGTTTCGGTTCAGTCATAGGTTTAAAGTGCCCACCCCTAGTTAACAGTGAGAAAATTGGAATGTCATATGATGCTAAAAATTCTTAGGGGTAGTTTTGTGAAAAAACATATATTTTAAAAGTAGTCATGTAAGGTTTACCCTTAAAATAATCATAAGGAGCATGTGGGTCATTTATACAGAATTTATTTTATTGTAAAGTACACTTATTTTCGAAAACATTTAAAATCGAGAATGGTGATACATATTTCTTGTGAGATGAAGTGCATGTATCAGACAAGATAAATTAGCAAAGTAATGCCAACTTATGTGGGGTGAGATTGCGGTGGATTATATACTTAAGGATAACTACATTTTACTGCACTTAATATGACATGTTTCACAACTAACTACACTTAATTAAAAAAACTGTTTTATCTCGGTTAATTATGTATTTTACACTTTAATTTAACACCATTAAATTTTGGACGGTAAATTTTATTTTTATAAAAAAGGAAAAAATACCCCTGGATTTTTTTGTGTATTCATGTTTGACCCAAATTTTGGATTGTTTTGTGTAATCATATTTGGCCCAAAAATACTATGGTATAATCTACATCGTAACGTGTCAAATGAAATGGAAAACCTGAAGAACCATGAATACACACCACATCACTCACAATGGATGCTTAGAATTCATTCAAAACAACACAAAAGCAAGCATGTTGTGACGACCCGAGAGTTTTTTGTTAGCTTTTCGAGGTACGTCTGGTACTTAAGTAATTAGCACTCCTTGTGCACGCCCTAAGTCAGCCTTGATCCTACACAAAACAATGTAAAAACAAGAGAAAAGTAAGAAAACCCGAAAGAGAGTGAAAGAAACTTGAGAACAAGATGTGTAAGAGCTCTTGGTATTACAAGTGGATTTTGCTTACAAGGCTTGAGTGGTTTGGCCAAATGGCACCACCTCTATTTATGGTAGGTTTCTACCTAAATGGACGGTTAGGATTAATTTGTACATTTCACTTTGGAGGGTTAGGATAAATCCTCTAGATTTCTCTATAAAAATATCCTAAATAAAATATTCATACCTATCAAAATATCTTGGGTAGCTTGCTTGGCAAGTTTCGGGCAATTTGGGCAATTCAGGCAAGAAAGATCTAGAGATCTCTCAACAATTCTTAATGGGTTTGGGCCAATTTTGACTAATTTCTTGGGCCCATTTGGCCCATTTTTCCGGCCCGTAACATTCTCCCCCACCTAATCTGGCGACGTCCTCGTCGCTGAACCATCACGAAATTGTCGTATTTTATCTTCAAACTGCCAAAGATCCGCGGCGGGTTCCCAACTTGTCTCACTATTGGGAAGGTCTTTCCATTTCACCAAGTACTCCATGTATGCTGGAACACCCCTCCTCGAGACTTTTCGTTTGGCTAACACTTCCTCTACTTGTTTTTCGTGAGAGATGAATGTTGCCGGTGGTGCCTTCTTGCTCGTTCCTCGATCCAGATCTTCATTGTCTCCATGATAAGGCTTGAGATTGCTCACGTGGAAGACCGAATGTATTCTAAGTTGAGGTGGTAACTCAAATTTGTAAGCTACATTTCCCACCTTCTTAAGGATTGGGAATGACTCATCATATCTCCGAAGAAGTCCCTTGTGTAGCGGCCGATTAGTCTTTAATTGGTTGCTTTGAAATTTCACCATGATCAAGTCGCCGACTCGAAATTCTCTTGGTGTTCGCCTTTCATCGGCCCATTTCTTCATCTTCTTGGCGGCCTTATCAAGATAAGAGTGCGCCACTACGGCCTGCTCGTGCTACTCCTGAGCAGTCTTGAAGGCAATCAGACTACTACCCACATATCCCGATTCCAGCGTCTGCGGAGCAAGTGGTTGTTGCCCAGTTGCAAGTTCGAAGGGACTCTTGTTTGTTGACTCGCTCCGCTGCAAGTTATATGAAAAATTGTGCAATATCAAGGATCTTGGCCCAATCCTTTTGATTTGCACTGACGAAATGCCTCAAGTAAAGCTCTAATAGTCCATTCACCCTCTCCGTTTGGCTATCGGTTTGGGGATGAAAGCTTGTCGAGAAGCATAGCTCGGATCCCATGAGGCGAAAGAGCTCGGTCCAAAACTTACTAGTGAAGCGAGGATCTGGATTACTTATGATGGAATGTGGCAGCCCCCAGTACTTCATGACGTGCTAGAAAAAGAGTTTTGCTGCCATTTCCGCTTTGCAATCCTTTGGTGCGGGGATGAAGGCACCGTACTTCGAGAATCTATCCACGACCATGAGGATCATGCCACATCCCTCTGATATTGCTAGCCCCATGATGAAGTCCATACTTATACTTTCCCATGGACGGGAAGGAATGGGAAGCGGCTCTAGCAATCCACCAGGTAGTCGATTCTCTGTTTTGTCTTGTTGGCAAACCAAGCACGTCTTCACATACTGCTCGACTTTATCCCGCATTTATGGCCAGTAGTAGTGTGCCTCTAATAATGCTCGCGTCCGTCGTATCATGACACTCCTTTAGTAGATTCCTTCGCAGGTTGCCCCACTTTGGAACGAAGATCCGTCGCTTCTTGGTTAGGAGTAGGCCATCCTCTATCCAGAACTCGCGGGTCTTCCCTTTTCTAGCAAGCTCCATGAGTTGACGTGCTACTACATCGTGCTTGAGCCCCTCCTTAATTAAGTTAAGCAGCTCTCCCTCGAGTCGAGTAATAGCCGCAAACTCTCCCACTGTATTGGCTTTGCCCGGCTTGTATTCCAAGCTGTAGTCGAACTCCGCAAGAAAGTCTTGCTAGCGGGCTTGCTTAGGAGACAACTTCTTCTGCAATTGGAAGTAGCTCGTGACAATGTTGTTAGCCTTCACCACGAACTTGCTACCCAATAAGTAGTGTCTCCATGTCCGCAAACAATGCACAATAGCGGACATCTCCTTTTCTTGCACCCTGTGCCCGCTCCGTATCATTAAGCTTCATGCTCTCGTATGCAATGGGATGCCGATCTTGCATGAGTATTCCACCGATGGCGTAGTCCGACGCGTCCGTGTGCACCTCGAATACTTTCTCATTCACGACTGCTTCCTTAAGTTTCTCAAAGGCATTCAGACATTCGTCCGTCCATACCCACGACTTATTCTTTTTCAACATATCCGTGAGTGGTGCTGCGATGGAGGAGTATCCCATGATAAACCGCCGATAGTAGCTGATAAGTCCGAGAAAAGACAGCAACTCTGGAACTTCTGTTGGCGGTTCCCAATCTACAATCGCCTTGATCTTTTCCGGGTCCATGCGTAGTTGTCCTTCCTTGATAATATGTCCAAGGAAGTGGACTTCCTCCTCCGCAAATGAGCACGTTTCATTCTTCACGCAGAGATTATTCTCTTGTAATGCCTTGAAGACAGTTCGTAAGTGTTGTACGTGGTCTTCCAGAGTGTTGCTATAGATGACGATATCGTCTAAGTACACCACCACAAACTGGTCTAAGTACGGATGGAGGACATCGTTCATAAGCGTGTAGAAGGTTGCAGGGGCATTTGTGAGTCCGAATGGCATTACTAGGAACTTATATGAGCCATAGCGGGTCACACACGTGGTCTTCGGCTCATCTCCCTCCGCGATTCTCACATGGTAGTACCCGAATCGAAGATCTAGTTTCGTAAAATACTTGGCTTGCCCAAGGCGATCAAACAGATCAACAATTAAAGGGATGGGATACTTGTTTTTTATGGTTACCTTATTAAGCGGCCAATAATTAATGCACAAGCGTAATGAACCATCCTTTTTGTTCTGAAAGAGCACGGGTGCACCGAAAGGGGTCTTGGATGGACGAATGTATCCAGCATCTAGCAGCTCCTTAAGTTGCTTTCGGAGCTTCTCAAATTTTGGCGAAGTCATGCGGTACGGTGCCCTTGCCGGTGGTTTGGCACATGCTTCAATTCAATGTTGTGATCCACCTCCCTCCGTGGAGCTAGTCTCTTCGGCAGCTCAGGAGGCATGATGTCCTTGAAATCGATGAGTACTCCCTCGATCTCCTTTGGTACTGTAACAAAATCCCTTAGAGGCTTCTCCTCCTTGAATGTGGCTAGAAATGTGGGCTCTCCCTTATTGACGCCCTTCTTTACTTGCATGGCCAACAAAATCATAGAATTAATTTTAACTTGGAGAGAGGGAGCAGGTATACCTCGCAGGACGGTTGGTTGACTTCCCGAGAGTATCACGAAGACATTTTCGTGTGGAATTAGGAATGCATGATGCCTCCTCTTGAACTCCATACCCAACACGATGTCATAATCGTCGATCTTTGCCACCGTGAGATTGACCTTACCGCTCCATGCGCCTAGCCTTATGTCTTGATTATGGATGGCGCCTTCAACTGGGATAGGATTCGAGTTGACAGTCTTGAGGGTTGCAGTGCTCCTTTGCATCATCAACCCTAGTCGTTCCGCCTCTTTCTTGCGGATGAAGTTGTGATTTGCGCTGATATCGGTCATGATCGATGTTGTTTTCCCATTGAGCTCTACCTTCACATATAGGAGAGTCCTTTCCATGGGTGTCCCTTCCTTTTCTTGAACTTGTCTTCCCGTCCGCTTTGCAAATGCACTAAGGCAAAGACTTCCCAACTTGGCTTGCTCCTCCGCGACTTCCTCCACGGGCTCTTCCTCAAGCATGACACTAAGTCTGTTGCGCTTTGGGCAATCTCGCACCCAATGTGGCCCATTGTAGAGAAAACAACTCCCTAGCATGCAATCCTTCTTTTCAATACTCCGTAGTGTTTTCCACGCAGGTTTGTTGTTGTTGCTCCTTTGAGATAACGTCTTGGGTGTTCCCCCACCATTTCCTTGGTTATGGGGTTTGGCAGCATGGCTTGGACTCACACTTTCCTTGGGATGTTTTAATCTTGACGGTTCACCCCTCTCACTTTGATGGTATTCCATCAACGACTCTGCCACGGTGAGCGCCGTCGAGATGTCCCGCACTTCGCGTCGGTCCAACTCCGTTCGCGCTCATGGTTTAAGCCCAGCTGTAAAGTTGAATAACAAATTCTCCTCTCCCATGTTGGGGATTTGGAGCATGAGCGCCGAGAAATCTTTCACATACTCACAAATGGAAGAGGTATGTTTCAACTCTCGCATTCGTAAGCGTGCATCGTGAATATCGTGGGACGGAAAGAATTGACGCTTTAATTCAAATTTAAATTCATCCCAAGTTGTGATGGAGGGTTACCTTGTTGTGCTTTTGCGTGTTTGCGCCTCCACCATATTGCCGCCATGTCAGAAAGGTAAAGAATGACTGTGCGCAGCTTCGTCCTATCGTCCACAACGTTCAACGCCTCGAAGTATTGCTCCATGTGCCAGATGAAATTGTCAATTTACTTGGCATCGCGTTGTCCACCATAGCTATTCGGCTTTGAAGCATCCACACGCGGAACCTCCCGCCCTTGCGCTCCCATCGCGCCGCTCGCAATTGCTCGCTGACATATGGCCTAGTCAGCTCGCGTCTCCTCCAGGCTAGCTCTTAACCCCGCGACATGTCTCTTGAGACTAGCTTGAATTTGATTAAGTGCCTCCATGGACTTTCCCTCAAGCACCACTTGCTCCCGACGGGAAGAGTCTCCAAGATCGCGAACGGTTTGGCGGATCTCCTCCATCTTAGCATCCATAGATCCTTCGAGCTCCTCCATGCCTTCGCTAATGGCTTTAAGATCTTCCCCATGATCGCGTAGGTCTTGCTAGGCAGCATTCAACCTGTCCTTCATCTCTCCCACGACAGCGTGAAGGTTGACACCAATGGATTCTTGCGCGGTATTTGCATCCCTCGACCTTCCCCGAGTTCAAACACTTGAATGCAGAGTGTCGCTTTGAGAAGGTGTGCTACCAACGACAATATCTGACATGCTTTCCTTGATCGTGTCCCTAACGACTAGATCTGATACCAACTGTGACGACCCGAGAGCTTTCCTTTAGCTTTTCGAGGTACATCCGGTACTTAGGTAATTAGCACTCCTTGTGCACGCCCTAAGTCAGCCTTGATCTTACACGAAACAATGTAAGAACAAGAGGAAAGTAAGAAAACCCGAAAGAGAGTGAAAGAAACTTGAGAACAAGATGTGTAAGAGCTCTTTGTATTACAAGTGGATTTTGCTTACAAGGCTTGAGTGGTTTGGCCAAATGGCACCACCTCTATTTATAGTAGGTTTCTACCTAAATGGACGGTTAGGATTAATTTGTACATTTCACTTTGGAGGGTTAGGATTAATCCTCTAGATTTCTCTATAAAAATTTTCTAAATAAAATATTCATACCTATCAAAATATCTTGGGTAGCTTGTTTGACAAGTTTCGGGCAATTTGGACAAGAAAGATCTAGAGATCTCTCAACAATTCTTAATAGGTTTGGGGAAAGAATCAGTAGAAAATCATGACTATAAATAGGTACCAAGGAACCAATCTCAGCCATACGATTTTATGACCAACGGTGAAGATGGACGCGGTGGCATTGAGGCGTAAATAAGTCGAAGTTGTAATTTCTCATTTTCGCCAACATGTGCAGGGGTATGATCGTCATTTCAATTAGTTTTCTGTTCTGTGCTGAGTCGAGTTGCGAGAGGAGGCGATTTGCGATCGATCGATTGATCGAGCGATTTGCGATTTTGGGAAGGCGAATTGCCATAGGAGGTGATTTTAGTTATATGAAAGCCTTTCATATGTTTGGAACTCCCTTGTTTTTTTTAAATGTGTCGCTGTGAACTGGTTTTTTGTACATAAACATTAAATCTGTTTAAAGGAAAAAAATTTCAGTGTCATTATGGCTTGGTTTGATAGGTTTTTGCGTTATATGAAAGCCTTTCATATGTTTGGAACCCTCGTCGATTTGTGTAAATGGGTCGCTGTAAACTGTTTTTGATATATAAACATGAAATATGTTTACAGAAAACCTGTTTCAGTGTCATTATGGCATTGTTTGATATGTTTTTTACTTACATGAAAGCCTTTCATATGTTTGGAACTACCTTGATTTTTTTAAATGTGTTGCTGTGAACTGGTTTTTTGTACATAAACATGAAATGTGTTTACAGGAAATATTTTTCAGTGTCATTATGGCTTGGTTTGATAGGTTTTTGCATTATATGAAAGCCTTTCATATGTTAGAAATTTGTGTGTATATGTCCATGTTAAATATTTGTTAAGGTATAATGAAATGACTTTCATATTTGTTAATGATATTTTGTGTAGGTGAAGTTGATTATGATTCTGATGACAACCAAACTATTGATTTTGTTATGAAGAAGAGGAGAAATGTTAGAGCATATGTTCGTTTTCCTTTTTCGATTTCTACAGAAGAATGTAATGTGGATGACTTACCCCCCCAAAGAGACAACAAACAAGTGTAGAACAAAGAAGCCTAGAACAGAGAAGCCTATTTTGAAACCCAAACAGAGCATCAAGAAGTCTTGTGCTATAAAAGAAAAACCAATTGTTGATTGTATAGACACTCGTTCGTCTCCGAGAGGTCTTTTCTGCAACATGAAGGTTTTTAGTGATAAATAGAGGAGTGATATTAAGGAGATGGGTTTTGAAGGGAATTTACAGCTTGGATTAAGTCGTACTCAAGGTGCTCTTAGGTACTGGATTGTGGAGAATCTCAATCCTCAGTTTGCAACAATTAAACTGAATGATGACCGTGATTTAGTGATTAAAGAAGAAGATATTCAGTGTACCCTTGGTATACCTCGTGGTCATCGCCCTATTTTGGGTCATAAGGAAGGTGATGCTCTTCAGTTGTGGATGTCACAGTTCAGCAAAACTGGTGTAAAAATCCATAGTTCATATGTATATGATGCCATGGAAAGGCAGAAGGAAGGTGGTATTCTGTTTAAGCAGAACTTTCTCGTCATGTTTTGCACAAGTTTTATAGATTTTGGGTCAAGTAGTTATCCAACCTGTCATACTTTGGAGCTATAGCAGATGTTGAAGTCGTTAAGGACTTCATTTGGTGTTCTCCTATACTAGAAAGTTTGAGAAGAAATAGCTACATTTGGAACTCTCAACTAAGTAATGTTAAACGCAGATACTATGGTCCACTCATATTTTTGACAGTAAGTCTTTCTTTTTTGTTTTGATAGGTTTTTGTGGATCTGAAAGGCTTTCATATTTATAAAATGAATGTGATTGACATAGTGTTATTTGTTTTGTCTCATCTTTTTTACTTGGATCGAGTTGATTTTGAGGGGAATGTTTGTGTACCACGTATATTTCCAACAATTACTGGATGGACCGACGAGGTTGCAAAGAGTCGTGTGAGAGAGGAGCTGAAACAGGGGGGATTTGGAAAAGGTTCTTTGATATTGGAGAGGGTTGAGATCCCAATGGACATGCACAATTCACAAGTCAAAGATGCTGCAATGAACGTAAGGATTTTATTTTGTCTGCTACAGTTTGAATTTCTTATCCTTTATTGTTTTAGAAGAATGGTTTGAATGTTTCTTTTCATGTGGTTCAGTTTTTGTGTGAAATGTTTTCATATTTTTAAATATGTATGATTTGTGATACTGATGCATGGTCTTCCATTTGTTTATTTATTTTTCAGTTTTATGAGAGCCTTTCATATATAGTGTTAATGTTTTTATAAGTGTTTGATTGGATTTCAGTTATATAAAAGGTGTTCATATTATAATTAGATACATGTTTGTGTGGAGTTTGATTCAGTTTTCCATGCTCTGATTTGGTTATGATTTGAAGTGTGTATGGTAGAACCCTTTGAAATGTACTTCTCCATTTGTTTGTTTGTTTTCCAGTTTTCTGAGAGCCTTTCATATATAGCGTTCATGGTTTTATAAGTGTGTTGGATTTTATTTATATGAAAGGTGTTCATATTATATTTGAATACATGTTTGTGTAGAGTTTCATTCAGTTTTCCATCTTTTCATATTTATTCATTTGTGTATTAAGAATCTGATTGAAGAAATCAAATGTGTGAGGACAAAAGTTGCGGAACATGTTCAAGAGCTTGTTGGACTGTTGTCCCAAATTGATGTTTCGTTTTGTGGGCATAAATCACAACATCACGAGAACAGACCGGTAAAGGATAAAAGTCACAACTACAGATGTGATGAAGGATTTTATAATGATGCTTATATCAGGACACCCTCTGTTATTTCTGCATTGGCTGTTGCAAAAGAGACTCTTTTGTGTAATAGGAAGGAAGAAGAGTTCTCCAAATTTTTCCTTGGGGGGTTTTTGATGTGGAGGAAATATTTACTCCTCTGGAAACACCCCATGATGTCTTGAACGCCATAAGGAAGAATATGGGGATGTCACCAAAGGAATATCTGGAAGTATTGATTGATGCGCAAGACTATTTTGGAGATGATAATTTGGAAAATTATGAACCTGGAATTGATGTGCATCATTCACAAGCCAAAGACGCTGCAATGAATGTAAGGATTTTTTTCAACTACAATGTGAACTTTATATCCTCTATTGTTTTAAAAGAATTGTTTGAATGTTTATCTTCGTAGGTTGTTCAATTGTCGTATGAAAGGTCTTCATATTTTTAACTATGTCTGATTTATGTAAATTTTGTAGTAAATACCATGCTCTGATTTGGTTATAATTTGAAGTGTGTTTGGTAAAACCAGTTGAAATCTACTTCTCCATTTTTCTATAGGTTTTCCAGTTTTCTGAGAGCCTTTCAGATATATAGTTCATGGTTTTATGAGTGTTTGTTGGATTTCAGTTTATGAAAGGTGTTCATATTATATTTCGATACATGTTTGTGTGGAGTTTCATTTAGTTTTCCATGCTCTGATTTGGTTATGATTTGAAGTGTATTTGTTAGAACCAGTTGAAATCTACTTCTCCATTCTTCTATAGGTTTTCCAGTTTTCTGAGAGCCTTTCATATATAGTGTTCATGATTTTATGAGTGTTTGTTGGATTTCAGTTATATGAAAGGTGTTCATATTATATTTGAATACATGTTTGTGTGGAGTTTCATTCAGTTTTCCATCTTTTCATATTTATTCATTTGTGTATTCAGAATCTGATTGAAGAAATCAAATGTGTGAGGACAAAAGTTGCGGAACATGTTCAAGAGCTTGTTGGACTGTTGTCCCAAGTTGATGTTTCGTTTTGTGGGCATAAATCACAACATCACGAGAAAAGAACGGTAGAGGATAAAAATCACAAGGATAGATGTGATGAAAATTTTTATAATGATGCTTATATCAGGACACCCTATGTTATTTCTACTTTGGCTGTTGTAAAAGAGACTCTTTTGTGTAATAGGAAGAAGAAGAGTTCTCCAAATTTTTCCTTGGGGGGTTTTTGATGTGGAGGAAATATCTACTCCTCTGGAAACACCCCATGATGTCTTGAACGCCATAAGGAAAAATATGGGGATGTCACTAAAGGAATATCTGGAAGCATTGATTGCTGCGCAAGATTGTTTTGGAGATGATAATTTTGAAAATTATGAACCTCCATTTCAGAGTGGAGTACCTGGAGATACTATTGTTAACTTTTTTGGTTTGAAAACTACTGTGAGGGAGTTGGACTTTAATTTACATGGTGGATGCTCCAGTGGAAGCCCGAGTGGTCATAGTATTCAAACTGAAATTGAAATGCACAGTGTAACTGATTCTGATTAAGATGTTGTGCAGAAGAATTGTGTTATATTTGAAGATTTATTGAAATTACAAAAACCTGAAGAAGAAGTAGAAGTTGTGCCATCTGGGTTTGTGCTGTCAAAGTTTTGCAATGAAAGAACAAAATTCCAGTCTGTTTTGAGTTGTTGTGAAGAGAGGTTGTACTCGTGGGTTATGGAAATTCTGGATGAAAATGAGTTTTTAAAGGAAGAGATCTCAGGATGTTCTCTCCAGTGTGAAGATTTCCAATCCCTCAAGTTCAATATGTGGGTTCATATTCCTGTAATTGATGCTTGGTCTTCATACCTGAGCGAGCAAGAAAGATACAGGGATAATGCTGCACCATCTCGATTATTTTTATACTGTAGTATGTCGGTAGGTGACTAATATTAACAATCCATAAAGTAGTTTATGATTTGTTATAATAAGTTTGATGTTTTAAGTAATGTTATTCGTTTTGCAGGATCCACTTGTTCGGCAAGAAAGTTAACAACTACTTCAAGAAAAGAATGGATAGATGCTGCACAGAAGCAATTGAAAGATTTATTTCTCCGAATTGATCAGATTGATTTGGTACTTGAACTTTCCTTTTTGCCCTAAATTTTGTATTTTGTTGTCAATTATATGAAAGACTTACATATTTAACTTTTATAGGCATTTGTACCAATTTGGCAGTCCAACCACTATTATTTAACATGTTTTAATACTAAGAAGTTCACCTTTGAGGTTTTGGACAATCGCCAATTGCCTTTGGATCACTATAAAAACGTTCCCAACTTTGTGGTATGTATATTAATACTGAATTTTATTTTAGATTGTGTGTACTAGATGTTGTCATAATTTATAACTAATTTGTTGTATGACAACATGCGTGTTTCTGTGAATTGATGTCCAAGTGCAACAAGACCATTGCTGTAGAAATGAGGCTAGTTGATTATGATCTTGTAGAACTGCCATGGGCTTCAATATCAAATAGTAATGATTGTGGAATTTTCACTATGTGGCATGAAGAAAATTATATGGGTTGTAATCATTGGAAAACGTTTTTGGAGAAAGATAACGTAAGTATATGTGAATTTTGGATTATGCTGTATGACTATTAGTTTTTGTTGGATATATGAATTACTTACAACATTTTATGTTGTGTTTCTGTAGATTGATCAATTAAAATGGCTTCGAGTCCGTTTTCTTTTCCAATTACTCACTTGGAAGAAGAATATAATGTGGCCAGAGATATATCAGAAATATCAGAGTTCTTCAAAAGTGAGGGGTAGTCAGTTCAAGATAGTTGAGGATATGAGGAAATAGCTTGTACAGTTTTGAGTTGTTTCTTTTATTGAAAAGATTCAAGTACATGTATTACCCTTGAAGACTTTGCAAATACAAAATGTATATGAATTCATTGTTCTTCAATGCATTTACTGTTTGTCAGTTATATGAATGACCTTCTGATAATGAAAATATGTTGTATTCTTGTGAGATTTTGATAAATACCTTTGCTTTCACCATTTTCTTATGTTATATGAAAGGCCTACAGATTTTATGTTCTTATATTATACCTTGCTGTCATATTTTGATGGATACCTTGTTCTTATTCTTTTGTTAATTATTACATTTGAGTTTCATATAATGTATCACTGAAAACCTGATGAAATGTTGTTGTCCCTCAATTTGACAATTTTTATGTTATATGAATGGCCTTCAGATTTCGAAAATGTATTACAGAAATCATGTTGCAGTCAATAATTAGTTTATATGAAAGACCTAGAGATTTCACAAATTTGCCTTACTTGTCTGATTTTTGGATGAATACCTTGTTCTTATTCTTTTGTTAATTATTACATTTGAGTTTCATATAATGTATCACAGAAAACCTGATGAAATGTTGTTGTCCCTCAATTTGACAATTTTTATGTTATATGAATGGCCTTCAGATTTCGAAAATGTATTATAGAAATCATATTGCAGTCAATAATTTGTTTATATGAAAGGCCTACAGATTTTACAAATTTTCCTTACTTGTATGATTTTTGGATGGATACCTTGTTCCATATAATGTTTTGAACTAGTAGAATGTGAAAGGCTTTCATATGTTTCCTAAATTTGTAGTATGTGAAAGGCTTTCATATTTTGTGAACGAGTAGCCAGTGGCATTGTTTTGGAAATGAGTCAGGTATTCAAGTTGTGCATATTGGCGGTCACTGTGATCTCTTAGTTGCGATTTCCAGAAACGACATTCAGAGCGAATTCAAACCAAATAATTCATCAGAGAATGAAGAATCGCGGAGGATATGATAATCTTGGAAAGAGTTCTGACAAAATGTTGGAAGTGCGCCGAAAAAGGAAAGCCGGTAAGCATTGACAGCTAATAAATCAATTTCAGTGAACCCTAGTTCGTGATTTTGTAGGATTTGTGATTTTTAGTCTATTTCGAGCTTTATAGCACTATTTATTAATTTAATTTTAACAAGTACATTTGCATTTCATTGTTCGATTTAACAAGTTGTAGTTCGATTTGATGAATTTACTCTATTCTGTGTGTAGATTCAAGGCCCGTTGTGACTGAAGAATCGTCTAAGGCAAGAATACAAAACATTGATGAACAGATTGAGAAGGGGGAAGGTACTAGTGCCACTGCTGGTACTATTGTTACTGTACCTGATATTGTGGAACCAGAGGAGATGGAGGTTTATGACAGGCAAAAGAGAAGTGGTGGTAGAGCCAAACAGATTAAGAAGAAGAATGTAAAGAAAGGGAAGAACAAAATCCCTCAATCGCGTTTGGACAGACTCGACACACGATCATCCCCGAATAAGTTACATTATGCTATTTCAGTATTCAGTGAGAAGCAGAAGCAAGATGTGATTGACATGGGGTTTGGGAGTATACTTGAACTGGGGTTGGATCGGACTTTTGGCCCACTTGGATATTGGCTGGTTAATAATTACGATTCAAAACTGAAGGCGATTATTTTTGAAAATGGCAGAAAACTTGCAATAACAGAGGAAGACGTGGTTTCGACCCTGGGTATACCACGTGGTGAACAAAAAATTCACATGCTACTGAATGACCAAACAACTGATTCACTTATGGAATGGAGGGCTCAATTTTTGACGCATAAAGATTGGATAACTCCAATAAAGTTTTTCCACAAATGGAGACCCAGACGAGTGGCGGCAAGTTATTCAAGCAGAATTTCTTGGTTGTCTTCTGTAGCTACATGATTGATTTTTGTCCAAGTAGCTACATCAACCAATTATATTTTGAAGCAATAGCCGATTTTGAGCGCGTCAAAAAATTCAATTGGTGTGCTGCCGTGATAGAGAGTTTGAATAGAAACAAGGAAGATTGGGTTGCCTGGGCCACAAATAAGGGTAGTTGGTATTATGGTCCAATCAATTTCTTGACGGTATGATATTTCAGATTCATTTGAATGTTTGGTTTTTACAGAATATTATGAATATTGAAATGTAGTTCCGGTTTTTACATACTTCAGTTTATTTTTTGTTAGCTGTTCTATCTCGATCGAGTTTATTCTTTGAACTATCAAGTCCCTCGTGTATTGCCAAGCATCACTGGATGGGAATCTGAAATTGCCAAGAAAAGACTCAAGACAGAATCTGAAAGTGGAGGATTTGGAAAGGGCACTATTTTGCCTAGAGTTGGTATGGACAAACTTCTTAAGGTTGAAGATGTTTCACAAGAGAAGGTATTGACTGAGTTGTTTTGTTTGCATTTTCTCCTTGTTTGTATTGTCATGAAATGTATTTGGTGTATGTGAATGGTTGGTTCTTCAATGTGTTGACATGTTCTTTCGTTATATGAAAGCCTTTCAAACTTTGAAATGTTGTCCTTCACTGCTTTTATAAGTTTGGTGTTATATGAATGCCTTTCAAATTTTATAAATTTGTCTGATTCGTGTGAGAATTTGATAAATACATTGTTTTGATTTGTTTGAATTGAACTCTTGTTCTGCTTATCTTCTCGACTCTAACTGATATCTGCATTCAGAATGTCATAAGAGAAATGGAAGTAGTGAATCAGAAGATGATCCAAATCATGTCAGAAGCCAGATATGTAATGGTTCAGGTATGAGCTCATTTTAATGATTATAATTGGTTGGAGGGCATTGTGCAAACTAGGAAAAAGGATGGTTCTGTAGATCTTGTTGTTGAAGATGCAGTTCAGCAAGGTTGTCATGTACTACTTTCTTCTCTGAAAGAAGGTACTCATCATTCTCCTATTTCAATTGCTGACAAAACTGATGAGGTTCATAGAACAGAATGTTCAACAAGTGTTTCAGATGTTGAAGAAAATGTGGACATCGATGCAGTAATTGATAGTGTTGTGAAGGATATTCAGACAACAGAAAATTTAAATGTAATGGATAGCTGTAAGAGTGCAGAAGACATTGTATGTTCACAACAAACATCAGAACCATTTACCGATGAAGGTCATGACGTTGACGCTGACCACTTTGATACATCTGATTTCCCGTCTTTTAGTCTTGGAATCACACATGATGAAAATGAGCAAGCTGCTGCGATTGGACTCAAGGAGCTTAATTCCGGAGCTAACATTTCTACACCTATTGAGAAATTATGCTCTGCATTAGGTGAGGACTTTATACCCGAAGAAGAAGATGATAATGGACAGAAATTACATGACAGTGTTACTACTTCAGCAGACGAATGTGCTGCCTCATACCCGAAGAATGTTTGCAGTGAACAACCAATACTAGGGAAGAGAGTTACATCTCAAGCTGCTGTGTTTTTGTCTCCATATCGTGAACACATCACTAACATCACCAGTGCACTGAAGTCTTATGAGAAGCTACTGTATGAGTGGGTATTTAATTAGAATAGCAGTGAACGTAACTTACAGTAAGTATATAAATAAAAAATATCTGTTTTATTACTTGTGTGTTAAATTGTTTAACAACAGTAATAATAAAACATGATATGTTGCAGGAAATCTGTTGTGGTTAATCATTTTAGTGAGACCCTGTCATTATCCAGTCTAAGAACTCTACAGCCAAGTGTTTGTGCTGATACAATGTTTTATACATGTGGGCGAGGTTCTTGAACTATGATGATCATTATGGAGACCCATATGCTCCAAAGAGAATTTTTCTTGGCCCAGACTGTACCGTAAGTACTACTGCACTAGCTAGTGTTTGTTTAAATTTTGTTATATTGGGAATGAATATTAGATGTCTAACTTATTTGTTTTCTTTTGCAGAAAAATATTTGTGAAGATACATGGGATCATGCACGGGGTTTAAGACGTGCAAATGCGTTCTTTAACTACTCTAAACAATCAATGAGTTCTTTAATGTATATGTTTTTAATGATAATTATTTTAAATTACCCTGCACAGTTTTTATCTACTTCTGATGTTTGTATGTTGTTGTACTTTGTTTCATATAGATTATGGTTCTTGTGTGTAATAATAACCATGTGTGGGTGTTATGCTTTGAATTGAAGAAACGTGTTATACGCATAATTGATAACATGTTTTCAGAAGAGAATGATTCTGAACGATACAGGGAAGCACCTTTAAGAATGGTAAATACATAAACAATTTATTCCTTTTTCACTTTAGTTTGTTTTATAACTAATGTTTTTTTATTACATCATGCAGTGCAAAGTTATTTTGGAATATTTGAAAATGTATAGTCCAAAATTGTCTCAATCTTTTGAAGATATACAGCCAGCGTTATTGAACATCTCTTGGGCGTTCTCAGAAAACTTCGACAATTCTGAAATTTTCGCAATTTGGGTGATGGAGAACTACATGGGCAATTTAGAGTGGAAAGTATCATTGTCTACAAACAAATTGGATGTATGTCTATTTATCAATTTATTTGCTCATATACACATTAAAATGGTTAAATGACAGTGGAAACTATTACTGATAACATGTATTTTTTTTTCACAGCACGAAGCTCAGCTTAATATTCTCCGTGTGCGATTTTCCTTCAAGCTGTTGACTTGGAATCAAAATGTTGAGCGCGAAAAAATTGTAGAAGATGCTGAAAGCTTCTACAATGGAATAGGCAAAAGATTTAGCATCGACGCAAAGCATTTCAGTTCTATAAGAAAATATTTATCTTCATCAGGTGGCCGATGAAGATAATGTCACACAAATATTGTAATTTTTCTACTATGTCATTTCTATAATATGTAATTTTTATGACATGAAACATGTTGTGGTGATTAGCTGATGAACTCATTTTTTTCGAGTGTGTTTCAGAAATCTTGTTCTAATGTAAATATCCACTGTTTTGTTTTACTTCTAGTTATATGCAAGGCTTACAAATTTTGAAACATTTATGATTCTCTTGAATTTCTCTTAAATAGTTCAGATTCTTCTGGTATATGAAAGGCCTTCACATTTTGAACACACTGGGTCCCTTAATTTTGTCTGGTCGTCTTGGATAAGAAAGACTTTCAGATTTTGAACAGATATGTTCACATTCTTTTATTATATGAAAGGCCTTCAGATTTTGAACATATTTGTTCATATTTTTTGTTATATGAAAGACCTTCAGATTTTGAACAGATATGTTCATGTTCTTCTGGTATATGAAAGGCATTCACATTTTCAACACACTGGGTCCCTTATTTGTCTGGTCGACTTGGATTTGAAAGGCCTTCACATTTTGAACAGATATGTTCACATGACATTCTTATGGTAAATGAAAGGCCTTCACATTTTGAACAGATATGTTCACATTCTTTTGTTATATGAAAGGACTTCAGATTTTGAACACACTGGGTCCCTTATTTTTGTCTGGTCGACTTGGATATGAAAGGCCTTCAGATTTTGAACTGATACGTTCACATCACATTCTTATGTTATATGAAAGGCCTTTAGATTTTGAACAGATCTGTTCACGTTCTTTTGGTATATGAAAAGCATTCACATTTTCAACACACTGGGTCCCTTACTTGTCTGGTCGACTTGGATCTGAAAGGCCTTCACATTTTGAACAGATATGTTCACATGACATTCTTATGGTATATGAAAGGCCTTCACATTTTGAACAGATATGTTCACATTCTTTTGTTATATGAAAGGACTTCAGATTTTGAACACACTAGGTCCCTTATTTTTGTCTGGTCGACTTGGATATGAAAGACCTTCACATTTTGGAAACGTGTGAATCAAAGGTTGATCAGAAAACCTATCATATTTTGCACCAGGCCTACTTGTAAATATAATATGCTGTGAAAGAAATAGACATCAAGCTCTTCATTTTCTTATATTGTAAATTCTGAAGAATATAACAGTTGGACATAAGTTTCTTGCTCATACTGAATACCGATAACATCTCTAGTGTTAAAAGTGTGAAACAATTTATTACTCAAACTCCTAATTAAGAGTTCCTTGTGAAAGAGATCACCACGGGTTCCAAACGATGAATATCATGCAGCGGACTTTATGTAACCGTGGTGATCGAAATAATCTAGGATCTTAATGCAATTTCAACATGTTATATATATAAATATGAATCTGAAATTTACCTTTTTTAATCGATGAAAACACAAGTGTAGTGTTTCTCTATCAAGTCCACACAAGCACCACAACCGAAGAGGTTTTTCACTCACAAATTTTGCTAGAATTTTGAGAGAAAACTAGACAACAATGGTGGATGAGAGGGAGAGTATTTTCGGCAACGAGAGGGAGAGAATGAGGGAGGAAGTTGCTGAAAATAATTGAGGATAAAAAGAAGATATTATGTGATTTTAATTTGAAATTAAATTGAATTTCAAAATTAAAATTGCATTATCTATCCCTTATACTCTCTTATTTGCATTTGTTCCCACTCATATCTTAAATCCCTAAATGGGCTGTAAGCCCGTTTAACTAAACCTAAATTAAACCCATTAACTTGAGTTCTAATTTCGGTTTAGACAAAACGGCTCAATTTCCTCGAATTGATTTCTTCAACCGTCTGGTTAAAACCTTAGGCCAGAAAACTACTGAATTGTTCTCAATTGCCATCCATAATTGTTGTCATGTATCGTGCTTAATGCGTGTGACCCTCTAGGCTCACGAATAATTGGCAGACTGGTAAAATTACTATTTTACCCTTTCCATCATAAGTGGCCTCTAGCAAGACATTATGATTATCCAATATTTGTGATTATCGATTATTCGACTTAACCTGTTATCGTACATGTCACTGTCCTTTTATTAAACCGATATCCAGATTGATCAATAGGCATAGAATGGTCATCCTAATTTATCAATCACTGTTTCTTGATATCTGAGATGACTGAAAACTGATACTAAGGTATCACCTGCATGGCCATGCTCTTTCTTCAGTCATACTCATCAAGTGGCCTAAACGGATATCTTTCTCATACCGAAGTATGAGTGATAAATCCCTCAGACGCCTTTCGAGTTCACTAGTGCAATAAATGCCAAAGCCAATCGAAGCCGTTATAGTTACCCTTTTACAGATAACGTTAGACTAGGTCAAACTTAGGTATTCGTTACATAGTGTCCACAAAGACTCCTTGGTCTTAGGATATAATGACAAGTTACGATATGTGAGTATCTCATGACTGGATCTATGCAGCATACTCACAATCGGGTTGTCCGATATCATCGACCTGATGATATCTATGATATAACTCCGGCACATACTTTGCCATGATCAGTAGAGCGTGATCACAAAGAGTTAGTCTCATACTGATCGCTTCAGAAGAAGCTTAGCTGATCAGGGACATTATCGAATGCAATTTTTTCTGATCTATAGTTCTACTATAAGTGATTACACACATTATGACATAGATCAAATCACATTAGATATATTACTACAACACATTAGTAATATTATGCCTTTTATTATGTAGAATAATGATGTCCTTTACAATATAGATTGAGGAATTATTTTGGACTAGGGCACAAACCTAACACCTTGCAACATTTTCCTTCTGCTCATCCCTCTTACGTTTGCCACAGGTTGTTAAATTGTGTTCTCCAACTTCCTTACAATATCCACATCTCCGGTGATTGTCTTTTTTCTTCATTGCCTTTGTTATTGCCTTCTCTCTTTCACTCATTTCCCGTAGAACATGTCCTCTATTCTTGCAAACATTTGGAATAAGTACTTTCACCACTGGTGGTTTCGGAATACCTGATATTTCTTCTATTGAAATTCTTGTAGAATTGAATGAAAAAGCTGAACTTGTACTTGCAACGTTCTGATGGCTTTTTATTGCTTGTAGAATTGATTCCCGTTGTGCGTATGTTGTTGTTGGGTTTCCTAGTACCGTGCGAAGAGCTGTCCAGATCTCAATATTGATAATGCTTTCATTCTTGTTTGTGTGCTTCGAGACGCCACCATATTCCCCCAATGCTAGTGATTCTGGTGTCTCCCTACACCAACGCTCAGATATTAATGAATGTGGGATCTCCTTTACATTTGTAGAATTAAGAGCTGCAAATATGTGTGGACAAATTAGTCCCCATCCTTCAAACTTTTTGCAAGGGCACATGCAATGATTGGTCTCCAAATCCATGCTCACCTCATACTCTGACTTATCTACAAGTTCGCCAAAATCTATGTATACATTGCAATGTTGTCTCTTGATAATATCTTTTATTCCGTAACCAAAAATTCCATCCATTATATATTCATTTACCTTATAGAAAATTGTTCGGCTGAAATCATTCCAAGCATGTGTCTCCAAGAGACAAAATGCGTTCTCACTCGGACGTGCATTTGCTGCATACTGTGTGACTGTCTTCATATGTTCACTTCTCTGTTTCTTGACAACAATATTGTATTCTCCCATGAACTGAAATAGATTCAAAACTTTGTGTCTGTCACATCCAAATGTACTGTTCTCTCTTTCAGAATGTGAAGCAGTACGCATTAACATCCCCATCGGCCAATCTCTGAAATATGCTGGTATCCACAATCTACGCAAATCAAACAAGCCTTCAAGATGTTTTATAATTTCGGCAGAGCACTCTTCCATTAGTGATTTCCAACAGGCGTCAAAATTTTCGGTATTTAGTTTACTCGACCACACAATGGAGCGGAGTTTTCTAAGAAATTCTACTGAATTTGGCATATATCGTTGAACCTGTATTAACAAGATAGTATTATCTTCAAATTTTTCTGAGTGAAAATTGTATATAAAAACATAAACTATGAACATAATTAAAAAATTTATTTTCTTCATACTTACATTTTGTGTTACCCTTTGCATGATATGCCATATGCACAATCTGTGCCTTGAGTCGGGGAACACTTGGGCAAGTGCATTCTTTATTGCTGAAGCTTGGTCTGTGATAATGCACAATGGTTGTTTACCTTCAACTGCTCGCTTGAAACAGTTGAACAACCATACAAATGAAGGAATATCTTCATGGGTTAGGAACCCAGCACCAAATGTTATGCTCATCTCATGGTTGTCTATTCCCGTGAATGGACAGAAGACCAGTGAATACCTTGATAAAAAGAATCAGAATCAGAATCACACCAATCACACATATTTGGAAAAGTGTGGAAGGCCTTTCATATGACTGAAAACCAACAAACCAGTGAAACAATAGAAATATTTTCAAAATTGAAGACCTTTCAGATAATTGAAAACCTGTCAAAGCATTGAAGAACTAGATTGAGACAGTTTTTCTGGAAACCATTTCATGAGAATGAAGCGTCTAAATTTTCAATCGATTCAGATTAAGGTACTGACAAATCTGTTTCGCACAAATCAAGCATATTTTTAAAATGTGAAGACCTTTCATACAAGTAAAATCCAAACAAAGAAATGGAAGGACAGAGATGTGAGCATATAGACTCACTGGTTTGTCGAATAAGTAGAATCAAATGATACACAATCACCATATCACTGATAGTTTTTCTTCGAGACTCCATCTATCCAGAACAGCCGTGTAAGTCGATTGTTCTCATCTTGGTCAAATTCAAAATACAAGTCATTGTCAATTTCTTTCTCCTTGTAAAAGTCATTGATGACCATCTGGACATCACTCCCATTAACATACACCTTCAGTTCTCGCTGGAAATTGAGGAAGTCCCTAACAGTGGCACCCACATGCTCTGATCCACCTACCATGTTGGTAAACACAGAGTGCGCTTTCGTTGGTCCAACTGTCGTTTTACCACAGAAGAGAACAAATTCCTTGTGCTCTTTTGTCAAATTTCTGTTTGACCGCAGATACTCCTAGTGGACTTGTGAGTAGAGTGGATGATTATGATCTTCGTTGAATTTCGAAACCACATAATGCTTGTTGCTTGTTAATTTGAAAACTATGACAGCCTTGCATCCGGTTCTTGTTGTGACACATCTGCGTTTCTGTTTTCCAACGTGCTCTTCGTCCTGCTGATAATTTTTTTCAATAATATCTCCTTGTTTAGCACAGAAAACATACTTGAGCGAAATTCCATTACGCGATTTTTTGTGTGTGCCACGACGTGAAACAAAACCACAAGCTCTGAAGGCCTCTCATATCGATGGACACATGTCACATAAATCTGAAGACCTTTCATACAAGCAGAACCACTTGCAACATATATGTTATTCACCACAGAGGCAAACATACACATAAATCTGAAGACCTTTCATATTATTCAAAACATGATCACATAAATCTGAAGGCCTCTCATATCGATGGAAACATGTCACATAAATCTGAAGACCTTATATACAAGCAGAACCACTTGCAACATATATGTTATTCACCACAGAGGCAATACACATAAATCTGAAGACCTTTCATAGTAATCAAAACATGATCACATAAATCTGAAGGCCTCTCATATCGATGGAAACATGTTCACATAAATCTGAAGACCTTTCATACAAGCAGAACCACTTGCAACATATATGTTATTCACCACAGAGGCAAACATACACATAAATCTGAAGACCTTTCATATTATTCAAAACATGATCACATAAATCTGAAGGCCTCTCATATCGATGGACACATGTCACATAAATCTGAAGACCTTTCATACAAGCAGAACCACTTGCAACATATATGTTATTCACCACAGAGGCAAACATACACATAAATCTGAAGACCTTTCATATTATTCAAAACATGATCACATAAATCTGAAGGCCTCTCATATCGATGGAAACATGTCACATAAATTTGAAGACCTTATATACAAGCAGAACCACTTGCAACATATATGTTATTCACCACAGAGGCAAACATACACATAAATCTGAAGACCTTTCATATTATTCAAAACATGATCACATAAATTTGAAGGCTTGTGAATAATGATTTTCAAATATTTTGTAATTATGTGTACATGAATCTAAAAAAATAATTGATCAAAATTTCAAATTACTCAAGATATATGTCTGAGATGTTGAGCTCACCGTTTTGATCGAAGATTATTTTCAGATTCGAGTTTGATGATGCTGCTTGACTTTGATTCGTAATCGTTTCCTGTATTCGATCTCTGTGAGCTGAAATACTTTGATTGGTGATTGTTGACAGATTACTTTCACTAGTCGTTTGTGGAGATGAACTTGACATGATGGAGAAGATTAATTTGATCGTTGTTGATCAGCTCGATCTCTGTCGATATATACCTAGAACGAACAGCTCGAGCTCAACTGAGTGATTTTGACTTCATAATTTAAACGTTGACCTGGACTGTATTTATATTTACATATGGTTTAATCATGGCCACATGATCAAGACAAATCGAACAGTTTACATATATGGTTTAATCATTGCCACACGATTTAGCGGTGGCACGAATTGTAATTATGTCTATTTCACATGGTTTTAAAGTAATTCTAATATGACTTCAAAATTGAGTTCAGTATTGGTTCTAAAGGGCCTGAATTCCCTTTTCCCCAAATCACCTTCCCTCTCGTTGTTGATCTCATTCTCTTGTCTCTCTGACCATCAACAACCCTAACTTGAAAACCAGTCAGCGAACCAGAATGAAGAAACAAGGATCATCAACAATCGGCCAAAGAAAGTGTGATATGTCGATGAACATTCCGAAGAAGAGGAAATCAGGTAAAAATTGAAGTTGTTTTGAGTTACTAAACCCTAGTTGATCGTCCTGTGTATTTAGTGTAATGTAGTTAATTTAGCTGCAGTTAAACAAGTTTGTGTCCCCTATGACTTGTTTTAGATATTATTTAGGTCTTCGTTTACGTGTTATCTGTTTCAAATTTTAGGTTTAACTTTCTGATTTAGTTTGAACCAACAGATTTGCGTTTCATGAGTTTTTTGACTGTTTCTCTTTAATGATTAACTTGACCATTCAGATTTTTGTTTGAGGTTTCCTGTTTTATGAAAGCCTTTCAGATTTGTTTTTGAAGTTTTCTGTTTTCTGAAAGCCATTCAGAATCTTGTCTCAACTATGAATTTTTGGTTTCTTGTGTAGATGAAGTTGATACAAGACTAGGTCTAGTAGATGAATCTTCAGACTTTGATGACAACCTAGTAATCAGTGAAGTAGTCAAAAAGGAAAAACTCCAAAAAGATGTGGAACATATTAGAGGTACAAGTGCCGATGATTTAACTTTAGCTACTGTTATAGAGGTTGTTGAACCAAAGGACATGGAAGTTGAAGATAGCCAGAAGAAAAATGGTTGTGAGAAAAAAAAATAAGAAGAAAGAAGGTTAAGCTAGTGAAGAAGAAAAACCCTGAAGTACAGTTGAAAAAGATTGACACTTGATCATCCCCATTTCAGTTATACACTGCTATTAGCGGTTTCAATGAGGAGCAGAAGCAGGCTGTTATAGATATTGAGTTTGGGGATATACTGAAACTTGGCTTGGATCGTACATATGGTCTGCTTGGATATTGGATTGTGGACAATTACAATTCGAATTTGGGTTGCATTACCTTCAAAGATGGCCGGACACTGCCAATAACCGAGGAAAATGTGGCTCTCACCCTTGGTATACCACGTGGGGAACGAAAGATCCATATCATACCTGCTGGCAGAGTAACTCCTTCTCTTTTGAAATGGAGGGAACAGTTTATGATAAGTACTGGGGAGATAACTCCAAGTGTAGTTATCGAGCACATGAAGATTTATTTTGCCTTCTGTACGCTGATGATTTATTTTCGTCCCAGTAATTACTTGAACAAGTACTATTTTGAAGCAATAGCTGATGTGGATTGTGTGAAACAATTTAATTGGTGTGGTGTTGTTATTGAGAGTTTGAACAGAAATAAAAAGGATTGGGTTGCCCGAGCCAACAATAAGGGTAGTTGGTTCTACGGGCCGATCACTTTCTTGACGGTGTGTTATTTTAACTTTAGAAATCACTTCATTTCCTTGTAAACTCTTTTCCTCGTTTAATAATATATGACATCCATGTATAACCATTTTTGTGTGTTTTTTTGTTTGTTTGTTTCTTAGTTGTTTTATCTCGATCGAGTCTCGTGTGAGAGAATTGATGTGCCACGTGCATTTCCAAGCATTATTGGCTGGACTAAAGAAAAGGTGAAGCAAAGACTGAAAAAAGAAATCAAAGACGGAGGATTTGGCAATGGTGAAATTCTGCGAAGATTTATTACAGAAACAATTGGTGTGGGTTCAACTAAACCTGAAGGAGAGGTATTAAACTGTTTCCATGTTTATATTTTTATAAAAAACTATTGCAGATTTTGTTAATTTTGATTCCCTGGATTTTTTGTTTGAATATAAATTTCCTTTGCATTCAGAACATAACAAAACAAATAGAATAAGTGAAAGAACACATGATTCAAATCATGTCATAAGCAAAATCTGTTTTGTTCCACGGACAGAAAGTTTTCGATGACTTTTCTTGGTTAGACCAAATTTTTAAAAGTAATAAGGAGGATGCTTCAGTGGACAATGTTATTGAAGATGCAATCCACCAAGCATGTCAAGTTATAGTCTCATCTTTAAAAGAATGTAGTTCATATGATCGGCCATTACAGTTAAGGAAGAGCAGTAATGAAAAAGATGACGCTGTAATCGCTTACAATATAGAAATTACAGTTAAGAAGAAGACTCCAACTATAACATATTTTCGACGAAGAAAAGGAGTTAAGAAAAATGGTTGCCAAGTACCATCCGCACCGTTGAGCAAATTCAGTGAAAACATTCTTAAAGAAAAAGAAAATGTAGGAGATGAACAACAAGCTGTAATCATTGAATCGTTAGAGATTCAACAGAAAATTGATGAGCATGCACAACAAGATGAAAATTTGTGGAATGAGAAGAATATGAAGAGATTCAGCGGACAATTGATGACACTGAAAATATGAAAGAGAATGAAGCACAAGAAAGCCTTTCACATCATCAAATAATAGATACTGCTGGTGCTTCTGACACTGAAAATGTGAAAGAGAAGGAATTACAAGAAGAAGCACAAGAAGAAGCACAAGAAAGCCCTTCACATCATCAAATAATAGAATCTGCTGGTGCTTCTGACACTGAAAATGTGAAAGAGAAGGAAGCACAAGAAAGCTCTTCACATCATCAAATCATAGTATCTGCTGGTGCTTCAAGTGATGTTGCATACCGTGCAAATGTTTTTTACTGTAGTGAAGAGCTTCCAAATTATATGAATCAGTTTTATATCTGGTTCATAAATCGTTATCAAGGAGCAGGAAAAAGAAGACTAAAAAAAGATGAAGCAGAAGAAGAGTAAGTCATAAACTTGTTCTGCACCAATTATTTTAAAAATAGTCATACCTATTCCAATATTATGCTTCCGTGCTTTGACTGTTGGTCTTGGTTGATTTGATAGAATTTTTGTTATCTGAAAGGTACTCAAATTTACAAAATGTCTCACTCTGAACTGTGTTTTAGTTTATTCATTTGAATTTCAATTATATGAAATGTCTTCATATAACTGAAAATTTGTCTGGTTTGTGTAAGATTGTAGAGTACCTTGACCTGTATAGTTTGTTAACTTACACATTTCAATCTGAAAATAGTGTACATGTCTTCACACAATAAAAGAGTAAATGTCTGAAGAGTTTCATGCTTTTGCAGGGAAATTGTTTACGAAGATGCTCGTCTGTTTCTACTTCTTCCAGATGTGAAGACTTTCAAATTTGATACATATCTTGACAACAGTGTCATAGATGTCTGGTGCACTATGTTCAATGAAAGGAAAAGGACCTACAAAGTTTTGTTTCAGCGCAACAAGTGCAGTATGTACTAATCATGATTTCATTAAATTAGCTAGCAATTATATGATATACCCTATCAGTTGGTAAATCATATTCATGTTTTGAAATAATTTTTTCTTTTGTTTTGCAGAATGCTATTTATAATCTCGAAGATGATCATGATAAAAAGATTGAAATTTACTAGGGATTGTTGGATCAAGAGTTTTCACGGTCCGAGTTGGCATTTGAGGAAATAGATTTGGTAAGCTTTTGTTTGTTGTGTACAATTTGTTTGTAATAAATTTTAGAAACAAACTTATGCCTGCTGTTTTTTTTGTTCATAGATACTCTTGCCATTATACTTGAAGCATATAAGACACTTCATCACCATTTGTTTGAACACAAGAAACTTTGAGATTGAAGTACTGGATAACTTAGCTCTTGTTATGGTAACACATTATGATCGATATAAGGGTGTTCCTGAAATACTTGTAAGTAATGATAAAATTTTATTTATCAACTACTTTCACTTCATTTATTGTTCCTCATTTTGATTATATTTTATTTGCAGGTAAAAGCTTTTTGTTCCTGAGCTGAGAAAAAAAATGAAAAAATTGCCAGAAGATTCTCACAACTCCATTAAATTACATCACTCTTGAGTGGACTACTCAAGAAAATAAGTTAGATTGTGCACTATTTACCATATGACACATGTGGAATTATGTTGGGGACAGCCAATTCAGATCATCCCTGATCAAAGATGATGTAAGCATATTATGTTTTCATATATTATTAAATGTAAAGTACATTTGGTTTTTAATAAAGAACTAACAATTAATTTGCACTTCTGATTATGCAGATGAAGACACTAAGAAACTTACGTAGGTTTTACCTCTTCATGTTACTGAGCAACAGAAAAAACATGTACTAGAAAGACTTGGAGGCAAAAGCTAGAAATGACTATGGAAAGTTGAAAAGGAAGATTCACTTTGTAATTGATGAAAAAATTAGGTTCTAACAGTATTTTTAAATATCGGGAGTATTTGTAAATTCTCCGTATTGTTAAATAAACATTTTCCTCAAACAAGTTGTCTCAGGAAGCCTGTTGCAAAACAGTTGTCTCTATTTTGTTATAGTGATCCAAAGGAAGCTTGTTATAATACAGCTGCACTTTTTTTCAGATGGTTTTGTGCTACATGAAAGCCTTTCAGGTTATGAGCAAGGACATGAAAGCCTTTCAGATTACGAACAGATTGAGTCCTCCTTACTTGTTCCGGGCTTCTTGTATATGAAAGGTCATCAGATTTCTCTGATGCCAGAATTTTGACTGAAAAACTAAAAGCCTTTCATATAACTGAAAACCATCTTCACACGAGGGGACCCCTCGCGTATACGAAAGCCTTTCAGATTATGAATAAGGACATGAAAGCCTTTCAGATTTCGAATTAAAGGTTTCCTCGTCACACCACTCCCCCGACGGGTATTAGTGTTTTCCTATAGAAAAATACAAGAGACGAGGGGACCCCTCATTTATCTGAAAGCGTTTCAGGTACTGAAAGCCTTTCATATAACTGAAAACCATCTTTGCACGAGAGGGCCCCTCGTCACACCACTCCCCCGACGGGTATTAGTGTTTTCCTATAGAAAAATACAAGAAACCCTCGTCGCACGAGGGGACCCCTCATGTATCTGAAAGCCTTTCAGATTATGAACAAGGACATGAAAGCCTTTCAGATTTCGAATTAATTGAGTCCTCGTCACACCACTCCCCCGACGGGTATTAGTGTTTTCCTATAGAAAAATACAAGGAACCCTCGTCGCACGAGGGGACCCCTCGTGTATCTGAAAGCCTTTCAGATTATGAACAAGGACATGAAAGCCTTTCAGATTTTGAATTAAAGGTTGATCAGAAATATTGCAGTTGATTAGAATCGAATTACAGTTTCAGTTCGGTCAGTCACTAACGTTTAATCAAAATCGAATCGATTAATGAATTACAGTTTCAGAATCGATGAATCGGTCAATTAGAATTGCATAATCGATTAATTGATCGATTACAAAATCAGAATCGATCAAACGATAGATTACAATTTCAGAAGTCGCGGATTACAATTGCAGAACTGATCGATCGCTCATTAATAATTGTGTAATCGACGATGATTGATTGTGATCGATCAAAGAAATCACAAAACTGTCGAAGAGAGCGCAGAACCGTCGAAGATCCAACGCAGTGATTCATGACGCAGAATGACTGTTATGCCCTTTTTATGTTTTTTGAATTAAATTTGAGCAGAAATTGGTTAATATTCATAGCCGTTGATGAGATTGCATCCAACGGATGGTGGAGGTCCCTTTGTACCTATTTCAAACATGATTTTTAGCGGATTGCATCCCATAGGTTTGGCCAATTTTGACTAATTTCTTGGGCCCATTTTGCTGACCCGTAACAATGTGCTGCCTTGACCTTGACATAAAATCAAATTTGATTTTTTTTTGTATTATCTTAGATACACTAAAAATATTCTTAATTCTTGTACTGTTAACAACAACCAAAAAAGTAATTTGTGTTTGGGTTCATCACCAAAAATTCAATAAATTTATTTATGTAAAGATTAGTCTGAATATAATCGACCTAAAAGTGAATGGAATCTAATTGTCAATTATTGTAGTGATTTAGTTTTGATTTTAGAGGTGCTTAAAGTTAGGGTTGAGCACATTTTACTAAAAACCGAACTGGGATTCAAACTGAATCCGAACCGAAGAATCAAGAACAGTGGGTATCAAATCGGATTTGAGTCTAAAAATTGAGAACCGAATCAATTCGGTTCGGTTCTGAGAGTGCAGAACCGCTAAATAACCGGTTTAGAACCGAACCGATTTTGGGGGTTTTAATTAGTTTTTTTTTGTATTTCAATTCTATGTTTTAGCCTAAAAAGAGTTCAATTGTGTATAATTTTCAACATAAATTGAACAGTATATGAATATCACATTAATTGAATCTAATTAGGTAAAACTATACAACTATATTAGAGAACCAGACCCTTAATTTCACAATTAATCATTCAATTGGATCTAATTGAGTAGAACCGAGAACTGGACCGTAAAACCATGCCCAAAACCGGACTGATATCCATTTATTAGTTTCGAATTTAGTTCTACAAAATAAAGAACTGATTAATTGAGTCCGGTCCAATTCTGACCGGTTCGGTCCGATTCCGGAATTGTGCCCAACCCTACTTAAAAGTTCTCCTGGGAGAACTAAGGAAATTTCAAGAGCCAAAATATTAAACGAGTTTCAAATCTCGAAAGATGGACTGCTCGAACCTCAGTTATGGTGGTGGATGGAGAATGAGAAGGAGAAGGAGAAGGGGAGAGCTCGCCCCCGGAGGGTAGGTTCTGGAGGATTGCAAGAAAGCGGCCGCTAACACTGATGGAGCGAGCGAGCTTGAAGCTGGACGACGATGTCATCATCTTGTTCTTGGAGAAGATGGTGGATGAGTTGGTAAGAATCACATAAACCAAAGCTTGAACAATCCCAAACACAGCCACCTTCACCAGCATGCTACTTTCCATGTCCATCTGATGTATATTGGTGATTCTTGAATTTGCATGCACACTAACTTATGTATTTATAGGAGATGACAAAATAATTGGACCCTCCTGTTTTGACCGGAAGGACAACTTTGAATATCCTCAAAAGTAATGCATTTTCCTAGAATCTGCTTACTAATAAGAATAAGCCATTTTTGACTTGTCAAGCTAGACTAGGGGAACCCTATATACATGGGCCTGGTCCAGATAGAAACTTGTACATGTACTTGGGTATCAGAACCATTATTTTCACTATCAGTTTTTGCGTTTGTAACGGTGCACATATCCAAAGTGCGCCGTTACAAAATTGTTGACCGTTGCAAAATCTTACCGTTAAGAGTAAACGGTTCGAAAACGGACCGTTTTTGTTGTCGTTAGTTTGTAACGGCGCACATTTGAAAGTGCGCCGTTACAAATGGTCAAAAAAATTGACTACTCCCTAGTCAAGATTGTTGACTTTCGCTTGATTTCGGTTTTTTTGTTCTCTTTTCATATGCTAATTGTAGACCAAAATTACCATAATCATTTGAAACGACTTAAAATTCATGTACGTTAATAAAAAATTAAAATCGATGTACCATGTCCCCTAAAAGAAGTCTCTACTGAGAGTCTGACCTTTACTTACGGAGGTAATCAAGGTTGACCGGTTTGGATCGAGATTCAAACATTATCGGAATTGACTGAAATTTTGGCACATGAAGTAGCAATCCATTGCGCTCCAATCCGTACGATTGGATTAAAACTTGATTTTCAACATAAACTACTTTCGTTAAAAGCGTGAGTTTAAGGTTTAGGAAGGTAAAACCTAACATAAACCCTAAACACATTGATCATCAAACATTCGGTAGATTAATATATTTTTTTTAATCGAAACCGTTCAATTAGTTGTATATAACATGTACGTGGTAAAGTACCAATTTTAGGAAAATCAAACCACGGGAACATCGTTAATCATTCACGATCAGACCGACAATATTAAAATAATAATTTAGGGTTAGTTTTGTAACGGCGCACTTTACTATTGTGTGCCGTTACAAATGGTCAAATTTCATAGTCAACAGAGTTGACTTCCCCTTGACCGGTTTGGATCGAGGTTCATACATTATTGGAATTGACTGAAATTTTGGCACATGAAGTAGCAATCCATTGCGCTCTAATCCGTACGGTAGGATTAAAACTTAATTTTCAACGTAAACTACTTTCGTTGAAAGCGTGAGTTTAAGGTTTAGGAAGGCAAAACCTAACATAAACCCTAAACACATTGATCTTCAAACGTTCAGTAGATTAATATATATTTTTTGAATCGAAACCGTTCAATTAGTTGTATATAACATGTACGTGGTATAGTACAAATTTTAGGAAAATCAAACCACGGGAACACCGCTAATCATTCACGATCGGACCGACAATATTAAAATAATATTTTACGGTTATAGTTTGTAACGGCGCACTTTGCTATGTGCGCCGTTACAAAAGTGGCGCCAAACGAAATTTTCGTGAAAAATCAAATTTCGTGGGTAAATTTCGCGAAAATTAAACTTCCCGCGAATTTTTTTTTGTAACGGCGCACCTAGCAAAGTGCGCCGTTACAAAATCCAATTATATAATTTCATAGAACCCTTCTTCTTCCAGTGCTCTGCCTCTCCCTTTTCTCCCTGCCGCCAGCGCCATCGTCCACCGTCGCCGTCCACCTCCGCCGTCCACCGTCGCCGTCCACCTCCGCCATCCACCGCCACCGTCCACCACCACCGTCCACCGCCACCGTCTCTCTTCCTCTCCTTCTTCCATATTTTGCTAAGGTATGTACTTAGAGGTTTTAATTTTAGGTTTAATTGGGTGTTTGATTTTTAGATTGCATGTTAGATTTTACAATAATTTAGTGAGCATGTTGAACAATTTTTTTGAATATTTGTTGAAATTTCTAGAAAAGTGTTTGTGTAATTTTAAGAAATTGTATAATATTAATTTAGGAATTGTTTGAAATTATTAGATATTAATTTGAAATCGTATAATATTGTTTGTGAAATTGTATAATATTGTTTGTATGGAAAATTGTTTGTGTATGAAATTGTTTGTGTAATTTTAAGAAATTGTATAATATTAGTTTAGATTTTTATTATTTAATTTCGTTAAAAAAATGGAAAAAAACTGAAAATTAGATATTAATTTTTAGTTTTTTTTTCATTTTTTTAAATTTATCAATTTTGTAACGGCGCACATTTTAAAGTGCGCCGTTACAAATATTGCCGTTACCGTTTCAAATAAACGGTGTCGTTAGAGTTTATAAAGGCGCACAAACGGAGTGCGCCGTTATAAACTCTAACGGCGCACAATGTGTGCCGTTATAATTTGTAACGGCGCACTGTAAAACGGTGGTTTGTGCGCCGTTACAGTTTGTAACGGCGCACAAACGGCTCTGTAACGGCGCAAAACGTGCGCTGTTACAAAAAAAATCTGTCAATGTTTATTTTTCATAGCAAATTTAGCCAAATATTATTATATGAGTGTATTTTGAACGTTTACTCATAATATTAAGTAAGGTTTTGGTCAACGATTTTGTAACGACGCATATACAGATGAATGCCGTTACAAAATATGATTACTAATGGTGTACGGTGTAAGGTACGCCGTTAGTCTTTTTGTGACGGTGTATTAAAAAAATCCGCCGTTACCAAATTTTGTAACGACGTATGTTTCTCGTACGTCGTCACAATGTGATTTGTAATGGCGTACTTTCAATACGTATGTCGTCGGTAATGAAAAAAACTGATAGTAATTCTCTCTTAGTTCGTGTATATTAATTTTTGGTATTTTTAAAATATAAATGATTTTTTTTAATAAACGAACAAAATACCAATAGTAATACATGAATATATATATATATATATATATATATATATATATATATATATATATATATATATATATATATATATATATATATTTGTATTTATGATTTTAAACAAAATACACAAAAATGAAAATGTAAATTACACTTCTTGCATTATGTTTTTTCTCGAGAACTAATTAAAAGCTTCTTTGACCATGCTCAAGTCTATTCCCCCATGAGTTATCTTTATTCCCATTCCCATTACATGACTTATCACCAGCTATAACAATAGGCAATATTGGAGCGCCATTGTCCTCCTTCATTAAATCCTATAGAGTAACAAACTTCTTATCATTCGCGGCAAGTTCTTGTACTTTATTTTCGGACAAGTAGTCCGTTTTAGCATTCTTGTATACTGCGTACAATGTCATTTGAGCGATCCCGAAAGTAAATCCCAATATGTTTTGTGTATGAATCATGTATCCAATTAATTACTATAGTTATCAAAATCCAATCTAGTTTGCGCATATTTATTGTCCAAACATGTTGACGTTAATAAAGTTATAGATAATACAAGCGACATGATACTTACCGCTATGTAGTAGTCTTTGATTAAGATTCCATAAAAAAACCATACGATGCGCAGAAAGTCAAAAAGAAAGATAAGAAAAATGGCATGTACTCTACACTTTTGGTTTTTATCACTTGCTTCTGGTAATAAAAAAATCAATAAAAAGTTAGGTTCAAAATGATATATAAAATATAATTATATAAAATTGTTATGACAATATTCGTGTTATACCATGATACTTAAAGGAGAGGAAAAGACACACACTGAGAAAACAACGCATATCCATCCAACAATGGAAACCCTCTTATCACCATTTGCAAGCATGTAGGTGCAAACCACAATCACTACATAAACTCCAATGTTGAATAGGACAAGTAATTTTATTGTGTAAATCTGCAAGAATCAATCACCAATAATATAAATATTATAAGAGTCAGCTGACTGTTTAAGTAAAAAATGATGAGAACTATACATACCCTGGAGTTCTTCCAGGCATAAATAAGATAGATGACAAGATAAATAGACTCAATGACACAATCGACGGAATTTATGGTGATGATTAGAAACCTATTAGTCTTGAGAGAACCATAATATAACAACAACATTGAGCTAAATAATGCCACTGAGTAAGGTATAGACTGAAACTCTTTGGTTGATTTCTTCTTTACGATCTTATAAAACGTCGGCTTACATGAAATCACACAAGGTTTTAACAATATATTGAAATATCAATCAAGAATATGATACTGCACATGGAAATAAAGGGAGAACTTACAATGGAGCTAAATAAACCATAAATGACACAATATTACCGAGAAGGCCAAACACAAAAGGCAAGAGATGTGCTTGAGGCAATGTCATGTTGTGTATATTAGTAAATCAATGAATCGAAGCTCTCTTCTTATTGTTTAAAATACAACAATTTTAGATTGAGCTTGGGACAATTCCTTTCACTTTAAAGCCTATATATACTTAGATTTAAAAAGTCGTTAAATAGTTACGTTATAAGTTTGGATGCTCAATTTTTTGGTTACTAGTTTTGATTGGATCAATAAATAGTATGTTTCAGGAAAAATAATACTTCATTAAACAAAATTCACAACAAATCTATAGAACAATAAATCACTTTCTTTATTTTTGTATAAATACACGACACAATTAGTACTAAATTCTTTGAATAACTAATTCAACTAAAAACTAAAATTCGATATGATTAAGGAATTCCAATTCTACATGAATTATTTTAATGTTTTGAGTTTTTTAAATCACGATATTAAATAGAATATGTTTAGGGGTCCCAAATACAATCAAATTGATAAAATCGATTCGAACCTACCTGAAAAATAATAGAAAAAGAGCCGAATTAGATTGGTTCAAAATCGACCTAAAGCTCCACCGTATATGTTTTTGTTTATAAAATGGGAATCGATAAAAATAAAATGAAATTGAAAACCGATAAATTTGGACACGTGGCTCATTTTAAGTTATCGATCCTTATTAATTGGGCCAAATAACAATGCAAAATCGGCCTAAATGCGAAAATTGTATTAACTATATTGAGTCGGGTGCAATTTTACTACTAACATGGATTGAAATGTATTCAAAATCTCTGGTAGGCTAAGACTATTAGTCTTGACTAGGGCTGTCCATTTTTATCCGGGACCCGACTCACCCGACGACCCAACCCGACTCAAACCCGTATGACCCGAGACCCGACAAAACCAATAGAAACTCGGGTCGGATGGACCTAAACCCGATCTCAACTGAGTCGGGCCTCGGGTGGGTTTTAGTAAACCACCAAATAAAAAAATAGGCCAGGCCTAGGTTTTCCCCCCAACGCCTAGCCGAGCTTATACTTCCCAAATCAGCCCACATCAAATGTCAAGCCCATCTTATGAGTCTTGCAACATAGTCTAGCACATGAGCATATAAACGTTAGAAACGTTTGATAAGTTTCCGATGTGGGACTCATTTAGAGAGAAAGAAAGCTGGTAGAAATAATTGTAGACGTGGCCGTCTCTCCTCCACCCATGACCTCACTAACTCTGCCTTACCCTCACGCTTACGCTCACGCACACCAACAAAACAACATTATCTCTTCTATTTTTAAATCTGAAACGCTCTCTCGTCTCCTCTCTGCTTCTGGCCTCCACTTTGTCTCGTCCATCGTCCCTCTCTCTTGTGTCTTCTCCATCTACTCTCTGTCTCTCACAATCAAACCCTCTCCGTTGTGAATCGATCTATCGGAGAAGCCTTTCATCCACCATAAATCATCGATAGTGGATAGAGGAATCTCCAATGGATCAATTCTCCATTGGAGACTGGAGATTCAAGCTTCACTCACCGACGACATGCATGGAACTCCGGTAACGATAATAATTATTTTCTGTGTTTATTTTAGGCTTGGGGGTTAACTTTGGGTTCTTCGGGTTACGATTTTAGGGGTTAGGATTACGAATTGGGGTCAAATTTGGGGGTTAGAGTTACGAATTGGGGTCAAATTTGGGGTTTATTTTGTTTTATGTTTTAATTTGGGGATTATGGGTTTGATTTACCGTTTTGAAATTGAAGGTTAGGCTTACCAAATTGGGGGTTTAGGGTTTCGAATTAGGGTCAATTTTAGGGGTTAGAGTTGCGAATTTGGGGATTTAGGTTGTGTTAATTTCAATTTGAATTTGGGGATTTAGGGTATGTTAATTTCAGTTCGATTGGGGTTTCGAATTGTGTGGATTCGGGCTGCAATTTTCAATTTTAAGATTCAATTTTCAGTGTTGTCGGGTGTGTTGGGTTGAACCCGATTCACCCGACAACCCGAGCCACCCGAACCCGACCACCCGAGTACCAAGTTGAGTCGAGTTTCGGGTCTGACTCCCAGGACCTGACATGAGCCGAGTCGGATCCAAAACCGATCGGGTCCATCCGACCTGACCAGATGAACAATCCTAGTCTTTATATAGAGGTGACAAAGGTTGAGTTGGGGGGGGGGGGACGCAATTTGTGAGATTTAACTTGAATAGGGCGAGTCAGGGAAATGATGATCCATTTCTTGAATCCATTTGAGCGGAGGTTCAAGTGGGTTGTGAGCCGAGTTCAATCCGTACCTCCAAACCGGCCTGCTATATTGGTGGGCTTTATTTTTTAGGGGCTTCAAAGAGCAAAACAGTTTTAAAATCAATAAAATAAATTTTTATTTATTTATAAATTTATTTGTTTTTATTCTAAAACTTTTTTAGCAATCTTTAATAATGTATGGTCAAGCAATTAAAATATTAAAAAACAAACTTTTAAGCATAATACTTAAAACTAGGGATAATTACACTTTGCCCTTGCTAAAATATCACTTTTACGTTTTACTACAACTAAAAAAAAAGTTTACATTTTACTATCGCTAATTGCGTTTTTTTACACTTTACTCTAACGGTGTTAGATTTTGGATGAAAATTTTCATTTTATAACAAAAATACCAAAATACCTTTAGGATTTTTTTTCCTAACTAAGATCAACCTCCACTTAAATCCGGTCAGACCCGGTTTAATTATTAATAATTCAAATAATATTAATTAATAATTAAAATAATAGTATTTATTAATAATATATTGAAACTTTCGAATTACATGACTCTCTCATACGACTCCATTTCAGGCTCATAGTGTATCAAATCGAAGAGAATCGAAAGATCAACAACTTTAATGAAAGATTTATTTATTAATATTTAATATTATTTTGATATTTAATAATTAAAAAATATTAATTATTAATAATATATTTAATTATTAATAATATGGTGAAACTTTCGAATGACATAACTCACTCATACGAGCTTTGTTTCGGGCTCATAATATATCAAATCAAATAGAATCATAAGTTCAACAATTTCGAAGAAATGAGTTTTTGTCTAAAATTCCATCCAACGACAACAAGTTTTTTAATCTTTAAAAAAAATCCGTCCAACATTTACCAGTGCTAGAGCAAAATGTTAAAAAAGTTATTAATAATTAATTATTTATATTTTTGGTAATAATTATTTATCACGTAAAATTAAATCAATGATTAATAATATATAGACAAATAATTCTTTCTTCAAAGTTGTTGAATTCCAATTCTCTTTGATTTGATATAATATATGAGCCCGAAACAAAACTCGTACGAGAGAGTTATGTTATTTTGAAAGTTTCAATATATTATTATTATTATTATTATTATTATTATTATTATTATTATTTATAATTAGTATTATTAGTACTATTAATTGATATTATTTCAATTATTAATAATTAATTTACTTTTAATTTTAATTATTGATAGTTTATGATTGAAAAAATGATTTACTTTTATTTTTATTCAATAATTGTAATTAATAATAATAATAAATTATTTTTTATTAATAAATATAAATTATATATTATTAATAAATATTATAATTTGATGAATAATGGCATCAATTTGAAATTTTGATGAATAATTGAGGGCAATTTTGACTTTTCATACAACATGAAAATTTTCCATCCAAAATCTAACACTGTTAGTGTAAAGTGTAAAAAATACGCAATTAGCTGTTGTAAAATGTTAAACTTTTTTTTTAGCGGTAGTAAAATGTAAAATCGGTCATTTTAGCATGGGTAAAGTGTAATTATCCCTTAAAACTATAAGCAAATAATTACAACATGGGTCAATACGAGAGAAAAGTATCCATCATCTCGTGTATGATAATTAAACACACACATAAAATGCTTCATATAGTTTTGGAGACATAATAGAAGAGAAGAGATAGAGAGGAGACCATCTAGAGATCATTGAAGAAGATGGAAGTGACCGATTTTGAGTTTGTGGAGTCGAGATCAGCGGTTAGATGTTTGAGTAGTGATAGAGTTTTTATTTTCAGTTTGATTATAAACATTTTTGAGCAATTGTATTGGGTTTTTGAAAATCAATTGAGGAATGATTTTTTTGTTTCCACATGGTATTGAGTATTATTCCTTTATTGTACATGATTGTGGTGAACTGTGAATTGGGAATGAAGAATATGAAGAACAATTGCATGAGTAGCTAGATATTTAGGTCTGAATAAAGGATTAACAGGGATTGGAAAAAAGATAAATTAACATGGTTGATTGATAATTAGTGGGTTAGGAAATGGATTAAGGTTCTAAACGTGATCGTAATGCTAGTTTTCTTGGATAGGTTTGAACTCTAATTAAATATAGGAAGAGAGACGATAGAAGTCGACCGAGATTAACCGTAGCATTTAGAGAATGGATGTACATTATATAGAGACAACGGGTACCGCTTACATCTATAGGGTACCGACTTGAAAGATGGGGATTCCAACTCGGCATTTAAGAAGGGATTAATTAGGATGATTTTCTAAGTGGGAGTGAAGGAGAAGTGGGATGTTCTTCCAACATTTATACAAATGCATTGTAACGGCGTACGTGAATATATGTGTTGTTACAAAATAGTATGTAACGGTACACGTTGCTAAATAAGCTGTTACAAACTAACGGTAACAACAACGTCTCGATCTTCAACCGTTTACTCATGACGGTAAGGTTTTGGTCAACGGTCAACGATTTTGTAACGACGCACATATGGATGTACGCCATTACAAAAATGACTACTAACAGCGTACGGTGTAAGGTACACCGTTAGTCTTTTTGTGAATGTATATTAAAAAAATATGCCGTTACAAAATTTTGTAACAACGTATGTTTCTCGTATGCCGTCAAAATTTGATTTGTAACGACGTGCTTTCAATGCGTACGATGTCCGTAATGAAAAAACTAATAGTGATTCTCTCTTAGTTTGTGTATATTAATTTTTGGTAATTTTAAATATGAATGATTTTTTTAATAAACGAACAAAATACAAATAGTAATGCATGTACATATAATTGTATTTATGATTTCAAACAAAATACACAAGAATGAAAATGTAAATTGCATTTCTTCCATTATGTTTTTTTTCTAGAGAACTAATTAAAAGCTTCTTTGACTATGTTAAAGTCTATTCCCCCATGAGCTATTTTTTTCACATTCCCATTACCGGACACAATACAATATAAGATTTTACTTTTAAGCATTAGACTTATCATCAACTATAACAATAATTAATATTGGAGCGCCATTGTCCTCCTTCATTAAATCCTCTAGAGTAACAAACTTCTTATGATTCGCGGCAAGTTCTTGTACCTCACCTTTGGACAAGTATTCCGTTTTAGCATTCTTGTACACTGCGTACAGTATCATTTGAGCAATCCCGAATGTAAATCCCAATATGTTTGGTGCCTGAATCATTTATCCAATCAGTTACTATAGTTATCAAAATCCAATCCAGTTCGTGCATATTTGTTGTCCAAACATGTTGACATTAATAAAGTTATAAATAATACAAGCGACATGATACTTACCACTATGTAGTAGTCTTTGATTAAGATTCCATAAAAAAACCATACGACAGCGCAGAAAGTCAAAAAGAAAGATAAGGAAAATGACATGTACTCTATACTTTAGGTTTTTATCACTTGCCTCTGGTAATAAAAATATCAATAAAAAGTTAAGTTCAAAATGATATATAAAATATAAGTATATAAAATTGTTATGACAATATTCGTGTTATACCATGATACTTAAAGGAGCGGCAAAGACACACACTGAGAAAACAGCGCATATCCATCCAACAATGGAAACCCTCTTATCACCATTTACAAGGATGTAGGTGCAAACTACAATCACTGCATAAACTCCAATGTTGAATAAGACAAGTAGTTTTATTGTGTATATCTGCAAGAATCAATCACCAATAATATAAATATTATAAAAGTCAACTGACTTTTTAAGTCAAAAGTGATGAGAACTATACATACCTTGGAGTTCTTCGTAGCATAAATAAGATAGATGACAAGATAAATAGACTCAATTAAACAACCGACGGAATTTATGGTGATGATTAGAAACCCATTAGTCTTGAGAGAACCATAATATAACAACAACATTGAGCTAAATAATGCCACCGAGTAAGGTATAGACTGAAACTCTTCTGTTGATTTCTTCTTTACGATCCTATAAAATGTCGGCCTACATGAAATCATACAAGGTTTTAACAATATATTGAAATATCAATCAAGAATATGATATTGCACATGGAAATAAAGGGAGAACTTACAATGGAGCTAAATAAACCATAAATGACACAATATTACCGAGAAGGCCAAACACGAAAGGCAAGAGATGTGCTTGAGGCAATGTCATGCTGTGTATATTAGTAAATCAATGAATCGAAGCTCTCTCCTTATTGTTTAAAATACAACAATTTTAGATTGAGCTTGGGACATTTCCTTTCACTTTAAAGCCTATATATACTAGATTTAAAAAGTTTTTAAGTAGTTACGTTATAGTTTGGATGCTCAATTTTTTGGTTACTAGTTTCGATTGGATCAATAAATAGTATGTTTTAGGAAAAATAATACTTCATCAAACAAATTCACAACAAATCATAGAACAATAAATCACTTTCTTTATTTTTGTATAAATACACGACACAATTAGTATTAACTTCTTTGAATAACTAATTCAACTAAAAACTAAAATTCGATATGATTAAGGATTTCCAATTCTACATGAATTATTTTAATGATTTGAGTTTTTAAAATCACGATATTAAATAGAATATGTTTAGGGGTCCCAAATACAATCAAATTGATAAAATCGATTCGAACATACCTAAAAAATAATAGAAAAAGAGCCGAATTAGATCGGTTCAAAATCGAACTAAAGCTCCACCAAATCTATTTTTGTTTATAAAATGAGAACCGATAAAAATAAAATGAAACTAAAAACGGATAGATTTGGACATGTGGCTCATTTTAAGATATCGATTCTTATTAATTGGGCCAAATAACAAGTCAAAAGCGGCCTAAATGTGAAAATTTTGCTAACTATATTGAGTCGGGTGTAATTTTACTACTAAGATGGAATTGAAATGTAATCAAAATCTCTGGTAGGCTAAGACTACTATAGTCATTACCTAGAGGTGACCAAGGGTTGGGGGTGGACGCAATTTGAATAGTAACAGAGTTTTTTCAGTTTGATTATAGACATTATTGATCAAAATCAATTGAGGGATGATTTTTGTTTCCACATGGTATTTAGTATAATTGCTTTATTGTGCATGAATGTGGTGAACTGTGAATTGGGAATGATGAATATGAAGAACAATTGCATGAGTAGTTAGATATTTAGGTCGGAATAAAGGATTAACGGGGATTTGAAATAGATAAACTAACATGGTTGATTGATAATTAATGAGTTAGGAAATGGATTAAGGCTTTAAATGTGATCGTAATGCTAATTTTCTTGGGTAGGTCTGAACTCTAATTAAATATAGAAAGTGAGACAATAGAAGTCGACCGAGATTAATCGTTGCATTTAGAGACTGGATGTACATTGTATAGAGACAACGGGTACCGTTTACATCTATGAGGTACCGACTTGAAAGATGGGGATTTCAACTCAACATTTAAGAAGAGATTAATTAGGATGATTTTAGTTAAATGTCTGACTAGAATTAATTCGGTCATTTCCACTCTTCATCTCTAAGAAGATGTTAGGGTATGTTTGGAATGTCCTAATACTTAATTCATCTTAATTTGCTTTTCCGAAATGAATATTCAACCTTGGAAATTTAATGATTAACGCAGTCCCTTGGATTCCCGGTCGCCTTAGTATTTGATTACGTATACACTTACTTTTCGTGTTCGTAGCATGCTTTCTATTGATTTGTGACGATTTCAGTACATTGCACGCTTGGTTTGTGTTTTACCACTGCCCACATTTTTAAATCGACCAGGCTCGAACAGTGGAACCAACGGGACAATACCCTATGCAGGATCAATAACTATGAGACAAAATACTCCGATATCATATAAACAACTGGTGCACTTATTGAGCGAGTCAAAACCCAATTCCATTTTATTCACTAAGGAGTTAATATGAGTTTATACCATATTTTTTCAAAACTATGTTATTTGAATATTCACAACTAAAAGGTTAGCGTTGTTAGTTAGTTTTGACTTTTTCCCTTATATATGCCTCTTTTTTTCAAATGATTTACATATATATTTAATCTACTCCTTCTCACGCGTCTACGTGTTAAGTTTATTTTTTTTACACTCATACGCATAATCTTTTAGTTCAACAACTCGAAAACCAATATAGAGAAGCCACACAAATCGTTAGTCGAAACCGACCTTCAAATATTCCATATTCGTTTTGTTTTAAAGTATTGTGTTTTATAAGAACTTGAATTTATAATTCAATTCTAACGTGTTTGTTCATGGTTTCTATTAGTGTTTGTTCATGGTTTCTTATTTGTATTCCGGCCCTTATTTTTATAAGAAAATTTTCTATTACTTAATGTAAAATCACGAGAAATAATAGTTATATTAACTATAGTGTTCACTAGCTCTCAATGGGGTTGTTCACAATGTGAAAATCAAATCGAACCGGTAATAACCGAATCGAACTGAATAGTTTGGTTTTGGAAGTTGATGATCGAAAACTAGAATGATGGGTGGTCGGGTGGTTCGGTTATAACCGATCGAATGATCGGTTTGATTTGGTCGATTTGTCGGTTTACCGAAACCTAATTGAGCCAGTCATTTTCTGGGCCTTTTCGGCCCATTGCTATCAGCCTAAAACAAAATTCATGCAAGAATTATAAAATTAAAACCTAAAAACCTACAAAAAAAACAAGCATTTTAATATTCTTTTTTCATTCACCTGGGGAAAAACCATTGGCACATGAAAAAGAGGGTTGAAAATCTTTAATTTTGGAGTTCTCAATGATCACGAAACACCCTAAATCTAATCGCCTGTTCATTTCAGAGTTTATGTTTTAGTTTAGTCTATGAGTCCAATATATGAATCCAACATACAAAATTACAAATAAAAGTAACACAAGTAGCATTTCTTCATAGATTTCACCAGCCAACGGAAACTAAAATGCTCTCTCAAGACTCAATAGAGAGCCCACCGAAGGCATCCCAAAACCAAGCCACAAACCAACCACCAACCAACCAAACCATCACCACCTCTACCCAAAACTCAATCCCAACACCTTCGGCAATCCAGAAACCAATCAAAACAGTTTTTTTCTGCAACCTACCTGACAAAATCAACAAAAAATGGTTGATGAATATATGCAAATTTCATGGCTCCATTGTGGAAATCAACATACCGAAAGCAAAAATGAAAGCAGGGAAAAGATATGCTTTTGTTCTCTTCAATTCTGAATCAGAAGCAAAGAAGGCAAGAAAGTGTCTCAACGGAGCTCTATTGCTCGGGCAGAAATTGATAGTGGACTGGGCAAAAACAGAGCTGAAGGAGACGCAAAAAACCAAATCAAAACCCCTCGAACCAGCACCAGAATCAAGCTCAGCTGCACCAACCAGACCGCCCAATCCCAAAACCCAGGAAGCGAACCTAGTGGCAAACTACAAAAAATCCATTCAAAAGCAGAAGGAGAACCATATTCAAAAAGGTGTCAGTTTCAAGGACATAGTAGCCGGAAGTATGGTGGCCAGGAAAAAATGCGTCGGTGTCACAAACATTTTAATGGATAAGAAAAGGAGACTATCCATCTTTGGCATCTCAGGCTACGAAAACAATAGTGAATTCATTCTAAATGAATTGAAAGAGGAAGGCTTATGCGGAATAGAAATTCATCAGGTTGGTCCTAGATGCTTCATCATTACCTTCGAAAACGAGGAAACAATGGATTTCCACAGATGCGCTGGATGGGCATCTTTCAAACCTTGGTTCCCTTTCCTCAAAGAGGGAGACGAAACCGGTCTCCATGGGGGCTACTACAAATGGATTGCAATCTCTGGAATTCCGGCGATTGGCTGGACCTCTGAAACCATCACCAACATAGCCAAATTTGCAGGAGACATCCTCTCCATCCATCCCACATCATTGACAGGTTCCAACCTCCAATCAGCTTTTGCCCTAATCCATACCAGACATCCAGATCGGATTGAAGACAAAATAGATGTGATATTACAAAGTTCGACATACACGGTCAAAATTGACGAAGTTGTGGAGAGTAATAGCCAAGTGCCTGTTCAATATGCTCAAGCAAGCTCAGTTGCAACCTCTTCTGAATTCGAGATCGCTGCTACAACAAATCCCAGCAGGGCTTTGGGTTTGGAAGAAGGCGAAATCGATCTCGAAAACGAAGAAATCGGAGAGAAATCGGCATCGGCCTCAGTTGGCGACGGAGATGCCGGAGAAAGGATCTTCACCAGAGACGACGAATTGGAATCCGACGAGTCATCTTCATTAAAGAAGACATCAAACCCTAGCCAATTTCAAAATTCAAACCTACCTAGAGAAGCTGAATCACCACCCGAACTCACTGAACCCCAAATCCCCAACCAAACCCCAATCTCAACCCAACCATTTCTCGAAGAACGTGAACAGCCAGCCCCCACAAACCTCCTCGCTCCCAACAAATTAATAAATAATGTCATTACCTCTCCCATCTTAACCTCATCCACATCAACCATACCCACAACCCCCATTGCCACGTCATCCTCATACCTTCCAACCAATCAGATAAACACAACGATTATCCTCGACTCCCAAAAAATTAGTCAACAGCAAAACCATGTCCCCACCATCAGAGAAAATGCTATGAGAGCCTGGGATATTTGCAAAGATCTGGGAGTGCAATGCGACATCCCTGAGGAACATATGATTGCAGCTCTGGAACAAATTGAAGCCAAAAGCAGAGCTCGGCTTTCCTAAAGCCAACAATGTCAACCCTCCCAAAATTCCTCTGCTGGAATGTAAGAGGAATGGGGAAAGTGGAGAAAGTAAGATCAATCTCCCAAAAAATCAAATCAATTAAACCCTCCTTCATAATGATACAAGAGACAAAGCTCAAAGATTGCCCAAATGCTATTCTGCACTCTCTGGGTATCACTCATCAATGGGATTTCCATCATATCCCTGCAAATGGAGCCTCTGGGGGCACCTTAACGGTGTGGGACAAATCCCTCTTCACTTTATCAAGCATCTCAATTCTCAACAATTCTTGCTATTGGGAAGGGATCTGTTTACCATTCGGAGTCCAATGCGCCATTTTCAACATCTACGGTCCTTGTACCATTCCGGAAAGAAGAACTATGTGGTCTACTATTCTAACCCACCTGACTCATATCCCAAATTTTTTCATAATTGCAGGCGATTTCAATGCAGTCCGATCGCAATCAGAAAGAATCAATTGTGCTTTCTCCAATACCTCTGCCAGAGACTTCAATGATTTTATAAATGAAGCCAGAGTAATTGATCTTCCCCTCTCAGAAAGGCTTTTACTTGGTTCGGCAACGGATCAAAAGCCAGCAGACTTGACCGATACCTAATCTCCCCGAGCATTCTATCACAGATACCTACTCCATCCCAGGTTTGTTTATCCAAAGGCTTATCTGATCATTGCCCGATTATGTTATCCTTCCCTGAAGCAGACTGGGGCCCAAAACCAATCAGATTCATAAACGCCTGGGCTGATTCAGAGAGTTTCTCATCTTTTGTCTCTGATAAATGGAGCCAATATTCAATTCAAGGCGACTCAAGCTACACATTATGGAAAAAGCTGAAACTATTGAAGTACGATCTCAAAAAATGGAACCATGATTCCTATGGAAATATTCAGAATGTTATCAAAGCACTTGAGAAAGTTTCTGATCATCTTGACCAAACATTTACAGAAAAAATCCTTTCGGAGAAGGAAACAGAGACTAGGGTCAAAGTTCAAAAAGCTCTTGCACAAAAACAGAGAGAGGAGGTGATCCTGTGGAGACAAAAATCAAAAGCACTCTGGTTGAAAGAAGGGGATCGCAATTCCTCTTTCTTCCATCGAGTTGCTGCCTACAAAAATTCCAAAAATCATATCTCAAGGCTGCTCATTGATGGGAGTTGGTCAACTGAACCCAAAGAAATAAGGGAAGAAATCCTCTCGCACTTTAAGAGAAGATTCACGAGAAACCAAATGCGCCGACCTCCCTTTCCAAATCTCCCTTTCAAATCAATTACACAAAATGAAGTTAATTATCTTGAGTCAGATTTCACAGAGGATGAAGTGCTCAGAGCCATCAAAGATTGCGATGGCGCAGAAGCTCCAGGTCCCGATGGCTTCACAATGCTATTCTTCCAAAAATGCCGGGAAACTGTCAAATTAGATCTCATGGCTTTCCTCTCAAATTTTCACAGATCAGGGTGTGTGGGAAAAGGGCTAAATGCCACCTATATTGCTTTAATTTCAAAATCTGCTTCCCCACAGACATGCTCCGATCTAAGACCGATAAGCCTAACTACAGCCCCTTACAAAATCCTAGCAAAAGTTCTTGCTGCAAGGCTCAAGATGGTGATTGAAAACCTGATCAGTGATAATCAATCTGCTTTTGTCAGTGGAAGACAGATAACTGATAATATCCTCATCACAAACGAAATCATCGACAAGATTAAGAAATCAAAAGCCCAATGCTCTGTTATCAAGCTTGATTTTGAAAAAGCTTTTGACAACCTGGATTGGGGCTACCTCATGACCATTTTGTAGAAAATGGGTTTTGGAAACAGATGGATTAACTGGATCTTAGGATGTCTCCGGGCATCGGCTTCGATTCTGGTAAACGGATCGCCAATAGAGGATTTTGATTTCTCCCAAGGTATCAGACAAGGATGCCCCCTGTCCCCTCTTTTGTTTATCATTGCCAGTGAAGGACTTCACCAATTGCTGACAGTTGCAGAAGCATCCAAAAGAATCACAGGAATGAATTTAAGCGCAACACTCACTGTCTCCCATCTACAATTCGCTGACGATACGATCTTGTTCCTCAAAACAAATCTAGTGGAAATACTAAACGCCAAAGCAGTCTGAAATTCTGATCACTCAGTCGTGCAAGATGCCACACACAATGTTACAGAGAATGCTATAACGTTGTGTCTGACTTCTTGCGTAGATAAAGCAGGACAGTAAATATAAAGCTCTAAGTAATGACACAGCAGATTGTTTACCCAGTTCGGTGCAACGTCACCTACGTCTGGGGGCTCTCAGCCTAGTGGAAAGATTTCACTTATCAGTAATCCGTCAGAACATACAAGTACCTGTGATCCCTCCTAGATCTATACTTTATGCTACGTCTTACAGTGCAATCTATCTCAGGGTCTCCCCCTGAATCAAAGAACGTCTTGATTCCACTCTTCGAGCAATCGCCTTGCTCTGTCGTCTTCAAGTCTTCTTCAAGCTTGGTGGTTGCGTGCAGTCTTCAACTCACGACTTTTAGTAAACCCTCAATCACCTAACTCTCTATAGTTATGTGATACACAATATCCTAAGCTCAATCTGCAATTTCTCAGCCCGCAAACCTTCACGTCTAAGAACCTTGCAAATTGTTGCTAGGAAACAAATAAAGAACCACACGATTGCTAAGGGGGTAGCCTAAGCTTTTATAGCAATCATGGATGAGTACTAACCCTCAAGGGTTTCCTCTTAATCACCGTCTTTCTTCTTTTCAGATTAGGAGTCGTTCTGCACTTTCCTAATCGTTTTCTTGCTGCACTGTCGAGTCTGCACTTTCCTGATTTCTGTCGATCAGGATGCTTGCCGAGACGCCGTCAACAATGTCACACAAGATGTCGTAGTAGATGCTTCGACATTCTTTGTAACATGATTCTTCAGTTTCTTCAAAATTAGCCAATCTCGAAAAACGTCGTAACTACAATCTCCCTATTTGGCTATTTTTAAGGACAACATTCTTCGTTGCATTCTTCGTCGCATTCTGCGTCGCATTCGTCGTCTCGTCGATCGGCAGTGTCGTCGCGCGTATCGTCACGTCTTGTGTCTTCGCGTCGCGTCTTCTCTTTCTTCCTTGTATCATCGCGCGCGTATTTCTAATTTAAACACTTACTCCCCCTTGCTGGCTCAAAAAGAGCCAAAACTTAAACGATTATTTCAACAAATCCGGGAAATAAGCAAAATAAATCCAAACATAACTCACACTTGCTCTCGATCAGCTGTCGAGAGAAAGCGTGATACATTGTTCACAAAATATTATAAACCATAAAAGTTGTTCAGTAGTTCAAGAGTTAGAGAATTTCATAAAACTTTCAAATAGAGCTGCTGTTGGAACTGGCAGTCTCTGTAGCTTCTGTGGAGGCTTCTTGGGTAGCATCTTCTGGATGATTTGTGGGATCATCTTCAGAGCCTGGAGGAGACATTGAGTGCAGCAGGTTGGCGCAGTGAGTTCGGTGCTGCGAGAGGTGCTTCAGGGCAGTCTTTAAGTTTGCAATGTCCTCATCAAGCACTTCAATTTCTTGTTTGAGCATGACGGCATCCCTGCTAGTAGTCCATGTGAGAGGGACGACACTTGTGGCTCTACTGGTCTTTGCCGTGGCTTCTGGCCTGACAAGATCAGGAGCATGCCTTCCTTCAAACAATTTGTGGCTCACCACAATTACTCCTCCTCTTTTCCCCACCTTATCCGACGTTTTCAACACGCCAGGGTGTTGATGTATGAGTAATTCAGAGATAAGGGATGGAAAGGCTATGGGAATTTTCACAGTAAGAGATCTAGCATGGCGAACAAGATGATCAATCACAAATTGTCCAAAGTCAAGTTTAGATCCAGTACCTATTTGGTAGATAAGGATTGCTAGCTCAGGTTTGATCGATGATGCGTGAGTTGAGGGCGCCCAGTTTGCAACTCCAATCTGAAAGAGAATGGAGTACTTGGAAGTCAGATCTGAGGCTGCCACTGTCCCTTTGGATGGCCATGTTCTGCTCTTATCTCCGGTGATTTCTCGGAGGACTTTGCTCAGATCGGGTGGTGGCACAGATCGAACCCTCTTCCTTCCCAGGAATTCATTGATGATGTCGGAGGTGATGTCAAAGCGGATGCCTCTGACATATACCTTATCAAACTCTGGAGCATCTGGAGTACCAAACGTGGTAGGCAGATTTGCAATGAACTCTTTAACCAGAAGGGGATAGTGGTTGCCAATTTCGGAGACGGTTCTCATCAATTCTGCCTTCTCCAGGAGCTGTATAATGGCCTTTAGCCCAAACAGCTCTGTTGACAATGTCTTCTCTGGGTACGCCGTTCTCTGAAAGACAAACTCCCACCTCTTTGCGCCTTCTGCTGAGTGAAACGACACGTTGTCGTAAGTTACACTCATGGTGTTCGTGGCCGTCTTCAGGGCCTTCTTCTTCCTTTCTTCCTCAGCAGGGACCTCTTCAAGGTCATCATCAGTGGATTCATCTATCAACCTCCTTGTTGCAATTACTTTCTTCCCCTTTTCTTTAACATGCGATTTTTTCCTTTTGTTGCTGGGACCTCCAGCCTCCTTTCCCTCCTTCCTTTTCTTTGTTTCTTTCAATTTTCCAACCATGAAAGCCAAACTTTCAGTTTCTTCTAGAACTTTTTTCTTCAGGGTCGACAGCACTGTGTGTGCCGTCTCAGCAGCTTCTTCCATGACATCTTCTCTGGCATCCAGAGTGTTTTCTTCTGTGTTGTTGGTGGTAGCATCCTTGTTCTTCTCAGCTTCTTCCAGATCGGTCTCTCCGTCTCTGGTTTCTTCTTTCTCTTCTTCTTTTTTTTCCTCGGCTTCTTCCGAGTCAGCTATTTCTTCCTCTTCTACAACATTTTCAGTGGCTTTTGGTATGACATCTGTTCCTTCTTCTTCTCCTCCTTCTCCTTCCGCAATGCGTTCTAGCCCATGACTGACCGGAGTCAGATCCTCCTTTTCTCCTTCCGGACGTATCAGTTCTTCTACCACACCTTCTTTAGGTGGGTCCTGGTTTTCCAGTAGTGATTCTAACAGATCACTGTTTCTAGAAGTATCGGCAGAGAAATCGTTACCTGTTGGTGTTGGAACTGCGACGATTTGCATGGAGGCCTCTCGATTTTCCTGGCCAAGATCATTCTCTCTTTCTGGCCCAGTTAGGTCAGACATTGAGAAGGCAGCACTTCTGGTCCGGGACTTCTTGGGAACTCGAGTAAAAACTGGCATTGGGGCTTTCTCTGGTGAAGCCTCTTTGATAATTTGTTCTGATTTTTTCAGGGTTTTTGGCCCTTTGATTCGTACTCCATGCTTGTTTGTCTTCGCTCTACTGCTTCTGGAGCCTTTTGCTTCAGCTTTCTTTGAAGCGGTGGCTTCCTTTGGGCTACTGTGCTTCTAGTTTTCACCATTGTTGTTTGAGAGATTTGCAGAGAGTGAATGGTGAAGGAGATGAGAGCGAGCACAGAGAGGAGGCAGACTAGGTTTTTGAAAACGATTCAAATCTTCTTTAGCGTCTGACTGTATCTTTCCTTTTCTCTTATATGGGCTTTTGATATGCCTGGCCCAATGACATTCGTTGGTTTTTAGACCGGTTCATGAAGAGGTACCAACACTTCCTCTCAACCGTTTCTGTATCTCCTTTACTGGTCGTTGATGGAACACAGACCAAGTGATGATCTGAGATCCTCAAATCTGTTCGCGTCTAGTGCCTTTGTGAAAATATCAGCTAGTTGCTTCTCTGTTGGGATGTGCTCTAGGATGATCTTCTTGTCTTCGACCAATTCTCGAATGAAGTGATGTCTAATATCAATGTGTTTGGTCTTGCTGTGTTGGACAGGGTTTTTGGAGATGTTGATGGCACTGACATTATCACAATATAAAGTCATGGCATCCTGTCTGACATTGTATTCGACTAACATCTGCTTCATCCAAAGTAGTTGTGTGCAGCTACTCCCAGCAGCAATATACTCCGATTCGGCAGTGGAAAGGGCAACACAGTTTTGCTTCTTACTAAACCATGATATGAGGTTGTTGCCAAGGAAGAAGCATCCTCCAGATGTGCTTTTCCTATCTGATGTGTTCCCAGCCCAATCGGCATCACAATACCCCACCAAGGTAGAGGATGTGTCGAACGAGTATAACAAACCCAAGTTGGTACTCCCAGAGATATATCTAATAATTCTTTTGGCTTGGGATAGATGACTAACCTTAGGATTAGCTTGATATCGTGCACATACTTCGATAGAGTAGGCAATATCTGGTCGACTCGCGGTGAGGTAGAGGAGACTACCGATGATGCTCCTGTATAGGTGTTGGTCGACGGCTTCTCCTGGATCATCTTTAGTTAGCTTGACATGTGTAGCTGCTGGTGTCCTTTTATGTGAGGCTTTCTCTAGCCCAAACTTCTTGACAATATTCTTCGCATATTTTCTCTGAGATACGAAGATGCTATCTTTTTGTTGTTTGATTTGGAAGCCTAGAAAATAAGTAAGCTCTCCCACCATGCTCATCTCGAATTCTGATTGCATCTGTTGAATAAATATCTCTACCATCTTGCTTGACATCCCAACAAATACAATGTCATCGACATAGATTTGAGCTATCATTAAATTTCCATCTTCATTCTTCACAAATAAGGTCTTGTCGACTCCCCCTCTAGTGTAGCCGCTTCGGATGAGGAATTTTGTGAGTCTTTCATACCAAGCCCTTGGTGCTTGTTTCAACCCATAAAGAGCTTTCTTTAGTTTGTACACATGATCAGGATAGTGAAGGTCAACAAATCCTTTGGGTTGTGACACATATACTTCTTCATTGAGATCCCCATTCAAGAAGGCACTTTTGACATCCATCTGGTAGAGCTTTATCTGTAGATGACATGATATCCCTAGCAAGAGACGAATTGCTTCAAGTCTTGCCACGGGAGCAAATGTCTCATCGAAGTCAACACCCTCAATTTGAGTATACCCTTGAGCAACTAACCTTGCTTTGTTGCGAGTGATGTTGCTAAGCTCATCGGATTTGTTCTTGAAGATCCATTTGGTGCCTATGATATTTCCTTCACTTGGTTTGGGCACCAGTTCCCATACCTGATTTTTCTCAAATTGAATCAGCTTTTCTTGCATAGCATTGACCTAATACTCATCATTGATGGCTTCATTGATGTTTTTGGGTTCTGTCTTTGACATTGTTGGGAGGATAGGCTCCGTCTTCATCTGTCGCATCTTCTGAGGCATCTTCGCAGTCATCGTCAACAACAACATTGATTGATTCCATCATCGTCTTGGTTCGTTTGTTGAAGACTCGGTATGCACGACTATTCCTTGAATAGCCAAGGAAGATGCCTTCATCGCTTTTTGGGTCAAGCTTTTGGCGAGGCTCTCTATCAGCCAGTATATAACAAGTGGAGCCAAAGATATGGAAGTACTTAACATTGAGCTTTCTCCCCCTCCATACTTCATAATGAGTTACTGACATACCTGGTCGGAGAGTGACTCGATTGTGGATATGGCAAGCAGTGTTAAGTGCTTCTGCCCAGAAGTGAGTTGGTATGTCTTTAGCCAGCATCATAACTCTTGCCATCTCCTGTAGAGTCCTGTTCTTGCGCTCAACAATGCCATTCTGTTGAGGAGTGATTGGTGCTGAGAATTCATGTGCTATCCCTTCTGAGTTGCAGAAATCTGCAAACTTGCTGTTTTCGAACTCTCGACCATGATCACTACGAAGGCGGATGATTTTGCCAATTGTCTCTCCTTTTTCTCTTTGGACTTGGATGCATAGATTCTTGAATATCGAGAAGGTGTCTGATTTGTCACGAGGGAAGTCAACCCAAGTGTATCGTGAGTAATCATCTACACATACAAAGACATATCGTTTTCCTCCAAGGCTTTCAACTTGCATTGGTCCCATGAGGTCAACATGTATCAGCTCAAGTACTCGAGAGGTGGTGATATGCTGAAGCTTCTTGTGTGACATCTTGGTTTGCTTTCCAATCTGACATTCTCCGCAGATCTTTCCTTCTACTAATTTTAGGTTTGGGATTCCGGTGATAGCCTGCTCTGAGATTGCCTTTTGCATACTTCTAAGGTTTAGATGTCCAAGCTTTCGATGCCATAGTTTGGTTTATCTGCTTTGGAGACAAGGCACTTGGTTGCTTCGGTATGTGTCTCGGGAGACCAGATATAGCAATTGTCTGCCGAGCGAACTCCTTGTAGAATAGTGACCTGATCGATGTTGTTCACTATACAGGCTTCTTTAGTGAATTTTACTACTAAATCCTGATCACAGATCTGACTGATGCTAATCAGGTTTGCCTTAAGTCCTTCTATAAGTAATGCTTCAGTCAAGCAGGTGGCTTCTGGATGCTTGAGCACTCCTTTTCCAATGATTCGTGCTCGGATCCCATCTCCAAACGTAACAAAGCAGTTTGTATACAATTTAAGATTGGAGAGAAACTCTGGAGTACCTGTCATGTGTCGAGAGCATCCACTGTCGAGATACCAGTCTTTGTTTGTTGAAGCACTCAAGGATGTATATGCAACATTAGCTCTATAGGCCAGGTTCTTAGGTCTCCATTCAAGACGGGATGTCTTCGGAGGAGATGAGAGATGCCTTTGATGTCTCTTCTGGTGGAGCTGAGCTTGCTTCCTTTCAAGAAGTTGAAAACAGAAAGGTCTGATGTGACCAGGTTGACCAAAGTAATGGCATATCCATTGATATTGATGAGCTGGTCTTCTGTAGTTTTGTTGTCTTCGTGGAGGATGTCTTCTGGTAGTTACTTGACAAGGACATGTTGTAGACGATGTTATGGCTTTTGGTGTAGGTCGTCCTGTAGGATGAGTTGGGGCATCCTGTTGTTTCTTGTCAGCCAAGGCTTGTTGTGGAACAAACTTTGTCTCTGTTGTTGAGGGGACAGCATGTGTGTACCCTAGTCCCGTCGTATTTTTGGACTGTTTTCCCACCGATAAAATCTTGTCAAGGTTTTCTGTGCTCGGATTCATCATCTTTACCGATTTAGTCATGAGACTAATTTCTCCATTGAGTCTGGTGATTTCTCGTTTCAGCTCCACGATCGTCTCTAGAAATCTAGATTTGTCGTTGGTAAGACTAATGATCCTTTCGCCTTGTTGATCAAGTATCAGAGTTTCCTTGATCCATCTGGTGTACAAGCCTTTGTATGCCTCGACCAGTTGTTCTTTAGTCCAATTCTCATTTGGAGTTGGATCATTATTGATGTCGACAGCATTATCAACATTACATGTAGGAGTAGTAGTAGTGAATGCAACAAAATTGCTTACCTCTTCAGATCCACTATCTTCATTGTCATCATCTGATAGAGTGGCATTGTATCCTCGTTTTTGTTGTTTGAGGAAATTTGGACATTCTCTACGGAGGTGGCCGAATCCTTCACATTCATGACATTGAAGTCCTTTGTTTTTGTTTTCTTCCCCACTCCTGTTTGGTCTGTCAAGACTACCTCCAGCTTGAGCTTTTTGTGGAGCATTGTTTCTGGCATTTGTTGTGACATTCCGTCCACCCATTCGACTAAATCTTCTCATGGCTTTGTTGTACCTTTTTGTGAGAAGGGCCATTGTAGCCTCGATGTCTTCATCTGAATCCGAATCTTCAGGGTCTGGTTGCTTGTGTGTTGAGCTCTTGAAAGCAACTCCTTTGTTCCTTTTGTCGATGTTGGGTAGAGAAAACTCATAGGTCATTAGAGACCCCATCAGCTCATCAAATTTCAAGACCTTGAGGTCATGAACTTTTTCAATTGATGTGATCTTCATCTTGAACCTAGGACTCAGAGCACGTAGGGTTTTTCTTACCAATTTTTCATCAGACATTGGTTCTCCCAGAGAATAGGATTCATTGGCTAGATCACGAATGCGAACATTATAATTTGCAATTGATTCATCTTCCTTCATGACGAAGGCTTCGAAGTTGGTAGTCAGATATTGCATTTTCTGTTCTCGGACCTTTGTTGTTCCTTCATATGCTACGGCCAAGATGTCCCATGCTGATTTGGCAGTTGTGCATGTGTTGATTAGTCTGAACACGTTCTTGTCAACACCATTGAAAATAGCATTCAGAGCTCGAGAATTTCCCAGTGATTCTTCATCTTCATCATCAGTCCAGTCTTTTTCTGGTTTTGGGCCGATAGGATTGCCATCACTGTCACTGAGTTGTGGTGCATTCCAACCATTGAGTACAACCTTCCATGTCTTGTTGTCTAGTGACTTCATGAAGGCACACATTCGAGCCTTCCAATAGCCATAGTTGCTCCCATCTAGAACAGGTGGCCGATTTATGGATCCTCCTTCTCTGGCATTGTCCATCTTTGATCAAAATATTTGTTTAGGAACTCACCTAAAGCTATAGGTGCCCCCTCTGATACCAATTGAAATTCTGATCACTCAGTCGTGCAAGATGCCACACACAATGTTACAGAGAATGCTATAACGTTGTGTTTGACTTCTTGCGTAGATAAAGCAGGACAGTAAATATAAAGCTCTAAGTAATGACACAGCAGATTGTTTACCCAGTTCGGTGCAACGTCACCTACGTCTGGGGGCACTCAGCCTAGTGGAAAGATTTCACTTATCAGTAATCCGTCAGAACATACAAGTACCTGTGATCCCTCCTAGATCTATACTTTATGCTATGTCTTACAGTGCAATCTATCTCAGGGTCTCCCCCTGAATCCAAGAATGTCTTGATTCCACTCTTCGAGCAATTGCCTTGCTCTGTCGTCTTCAAGTCTTCTTCACGCTTGGTGGTTGCGTGTAGTCTTCAACTCACGACTTTCAGTAAACCCTCAATCACCTAACTCTCTATAGTTATGTGATACACAATATCCTAAGCTCAATTTGCAATTTCTCAGCCCGCAAACCTTCACGTCTAAGAACCTTGCAAATTGTTGCTAGGAAACAAATAAAGAACCACACGATTGCTAAGGGGGTAGCCTAAGCTTTTATAGCAATCATGGATGAGTACTAACCCTCAAGGGTTTCCTCTTAATCACCGTCTTTCTTCTTTTCAGATTAGGAGTCGTTCTGCACTTTCCTAATCGTTTTTTTGCTGCACTGCCGAGTCTGCACTTTCCTGATTTCTGTCGATCAGGATGCTTGCCGAGACGCCGTCAACAATGTCACACAAGATGTCGTAGCAGATGCTTCGACATTCTTTGTAACATGATTCTTCAGTTTCTTCAAAATTAGCCAATCTCGAAAAACGTCGTAACTACACAGTCCTAACATGCTTTGAATATTTCGCAGGTCTAAAGATAAACTATGAGAAGACTAAGCTCTTCCTCATAGATCAATCTCAACACCAAAAAGGTTATCTAGCATCTATCTTTGGCTGTAAAGAAGGATCGCTCCCCTTTGAATATCTGGGTTTTTCTATTGGAGTCAGCCCAAACAGAGTATCCTCATGGAGAAAAATTCTCTCTAAATTTGCAAACAAACTGGCACTCTGGCAAGGAAGGTATCTGTCTATGGGAGGTAAAGTAACCTTAATCAAATCTTCATTATCGAGCCTACCCATTTATTATATGTCAGTATATAAAGCCCCAAAAGCTGTTATCAAGAAAATGACCCAAATCCAGATGAAATTTCTCTGGTCAAACAACCCTGACAGAAGAGCCATCTACAAAGTATGTTGGGATGTGGTTTGCAAACCAAAATCTCAGGGCGGTCTTGGCATCAGAAATCTTGAGTTGGTCAACAAATGTCTACTAAGCAAATGGTGGTGGCGTTTCGCAACTGATTCGGGCTCTCTCTGGAAGTCAGTCTTATGTGAAAAATATAAATGGCCCTCGGAGGAATGGGATCTTTTTAGTTTTAGCTCCCAAGCTGGCTCCTCCTTCTTGCAACATATCTTCAATCTGAGCACATAGCCTCATTTTTGCAATTTAATCGGAGGCCAATGTTTGCAATGGAAACTTGGTTCAGGGCTTCTAATCAAGTTTTGGTCAGACAACTGGGTGGGAAACTTTACTCTTGCTTCTCGCTTTCCTCGACTATATGCTCTGGCTCTTGATCAGGAGGCCTCTGTTTTTAACTCATGGATACAGAGCAAGTGGTCTCCAAGCTTCACGAGGACTCTCATCGGCCGAAACCTGGAATCCTTCGAGGACCTCCTTCTCCTCATCCAACCACTTAGACCAGATATTGCTAAGGCAGATAAACTGGTCTGGACCACCATTGAAAAGGACTTCAGCGTCAAAGCAATCTACAACGCGATCCAAGCTACTGCCCCATCTTCTGAGATGTGGCCCAAGGTTATCTGGCTCCCCAAAATTCCACCTAAGATCCAATGTTTTACTTGGCTCGCTACTCACGAAGCAATCCCCACAAGTGACTTCCTCGCTTCAAAAGGCCTGCAAATCTCCATTGCCCAAAATATGTGTAAGTTCTGCTCCAAATCTTTTGAATCATCAGAACACATCCTTCTTCATTGTTTCTGGGTACGCGACATCTGGGGGTATTTCCTCTCCGAATTTGAGGTCCTTTGCGTTTTTCCAAGAACTATCAAATCCCTATTGTGCATTTGGCCCGACCTACTTGCAAATCGGGCTCGACGCAATAAATGGAATCCTCTTTGTGGTCTGATCTTGTGGAATCTGTGGCTTGCAAGAAACGATTTCGTCTACAATCACAACTTCCCTCACTCTGATATCATTATCAAAAAGATCACCACCATCTCCTCAAGCATCGCCTGAAGCTCACTGTTTGGAATGAGTGACATTCTATTTGTTGCTTTCTCTTACTCACATTTGTAATTACACAATTGTAATTTCCCTGGTCTTGCTCCCAACTTGGTAGCTTGTCAGGTTCATGTCTTAATAATATTTCTTTTCTCGCTGAGCAAAAAAAAAAAAAAAATAGCATTTCTTCCATTTCCAACCATTAGTACATTTCTTCCATTCCATTTCCAGCAACCTGGTACATCACATTTCTTAAAAATTACCACAAAAACAGTAGCATCAATAAGTAGAAACATTACCAAATATTTGAACATTACCAATCATTACCTAACAGTAGCATCAATAAGTGTAACAGATTAATGCTTGGAAACATAAAACAGTAGCTTAATAGCTTAATAAAATATTAGCTTGATAACTTAATAAAACAGTAGCTTAATAGCTTTAAGTTCAAGTAAAGATATTGAAACATAATAAAATAATTAACCTCCCACAAATACATGCTTAGAACACTCTTGTTGATGCATTTTGTGCAAGTTCTGCAATTAAAAGATGAGGAAAAAAAGTCAATAACAAGTTAAAAACCCTCAACCCAAAACTGAAATTAACTTTAAACAAGAAATATTCACTACATTCTTGAACTCAACAAATCGAACTTCTTACGTACCAATTCAGAATATTTTGAATACTAGAGATTCTATTCAATCACCAAGTACAAAATTTCTTTGTTCGTATAGTAGTATTTATGAAATAAAAACATAACCATACAAATATAATGACTGGTTGAGCTCTGCTTTAACAGTCATTCATGTTTGTGCAAACTGAAAACTATATGACAATGCCAGCAAAATTAGAAATAAGTTGTTAGGGTTGAACAAAATCTAATTTCTAACAACAATTACTATACCAAGAAAACAGACATGAAAGATCAAAGATCAAGTCAAAAAAGCAACTTAAACACTCTGGTGACATATTCAGACATGAAAGATGAAAGATCATGTCTAATTGTCTATTATATGAAGTACTAGCTTAATCCTAGCTAAAACCACGTTGCATAAAAATCTAAAATCCTAGCTGAATAAGCTTACAATTGTGAATTTTTAATGCATTGACCCACAAGGTGACGTCAAATGTTTGCTATATAACCATAATTCTAACACACAAAACACAAAATGAAGATGAATGTTACTACATTTAGTATTGGCATATTTTTCAGTGCAAAGTCAAGATGTCGGACAACATGTTGCAACACAGTCAGTGCGACATGATACTCGCAGTTATAGGCAAGATATCGAAGAATTCCTGTTTTACTCACAGAAGATGTGCACACGAAGAAGTCAAAGCATGAACGAATTAAGGTAAGGTCCAGCTGGAAGAAAGACACGCAAGCAAGAGTTAATAAAGGTGTCAACGCCAACTTTGTAGGGTTTTGGGCGTTCTTTAACATCGAGATAGCGGAAGCATTTAACAAATCAACTCCAAACCTTGTCCAAGAACATTGAACCATTAAATCCCAAGGCAAAATCTATTCCACAAGAAATTTACCTTTAAGTCTTTGTTGAATCGATAAAGAAGAACTTTGTGATCTTCTTCTCTAGAGCAAGTCCACACCAAGGGGATGATCTTGAAGATCCTTCACTTAATGCCTACTAGAACAATTAAATGAAGAACAAGAGAGCAAGAAGAGAGGAGAGCACTAGTGTGGCCGGCCAAGGAGAGAGAGAGGGTTGTGAGAGAGTGAAATTGTGTAATTAATTCATTTGGTATTTCTCTACTTCATCAATCACACAAGCATGGGTCAAAAGGTGATTGATATGGGCTTAAAAGGTGTTTAACCCATACCCCTTAAATCACTCCTCTTAATCAACAATCACCAACTAAGCATGGTGTGTTGTGGCCCCCATCTTTGGGCCCACCAAAATGGCCGGCCATGTTGGGCTTATTGGGCCCAAAATGGGCCCTTGTTGGGCCGACAACGTCACCTTATGGGCCGAGCCCAATGGGCTCGCCCATGTGGTTTCGTGCCGTGTCCAAAAGTTGCCCGACCCTTTTTGTCGTTACTTATCAAACAAAATCCGACGCGACATCGACGGAAAAACTCCGTTTTCTCGATTCGCTAATTATTCTCTCATACCGAACCTATGGCACAAAACCTTCAGTTTTGTCCATGTATTGCTCCTCAAGAAACGTTAAGGTTTCCTTGTCTCAAGTTATCCGTCTTGAATGTGTGTGACCCTCCAGGCTCATGCCACCGTTGGCAGATCGGCGCAAAAGATCTCTCTTGCCCGATCTATCATAAGTGGTCTATAGTATGTCGTTATGATTACCCAAGGTGCATGATGATCGATGATTCGATTTAACCTTTGTACGTTCAAGTCACTATCCTATTATTTTTAGATATCCCGATTGATCACAAGGCATAGAGTCGTCACCCTTGTTTAATCAATCATTGTTACTTGATATGTGAGATGGCTGAGAACTGATAACCCGTATCACTGGCATGGCCATGCTCTTACTCTCAGTCAGTCTCGATCAAGAGGCCTTTAACATATATCTTTCCCATACCGTAGTATGAGGGATAAATCCCTTAGCCGTCTTTCGTGTCACTCATGCAACCCGTTCCGCCACCCAATCATGCCCGTTATTGCAATCATGTTACGGAAAGCGTTAGGCGCAAGTTAAAGCCGCACATACATTGCATAGCGATCACAAAGACTCCTTGGTCTAAGGATATCGTGACAAGCTATCATATTTGAATATGTTCATGGCTTAATCTATGAAAACACTATTCAAAGCGGGTTGTCCGATATCAATAACCTCATGATATCTATGATATGATTCCAGGAGTCCTCATCCCTATGACAAGTAGAACTATGTCATTGAGAACCATCCTCATATTGGTCGCTTCTATGGAAGCGTATATTGACCAGGGACTTGTTAAGTGTGATCCGTACAGATTTATGGTTCTACTACTTTAGTGGTCATAAATCAGATCATGCTTAACATATTACTTCAACACATAAGTAATACAAAGCTGTTTTATATATATTACAATCGATGATAATGTATATAGACATTTACAGGCTACTAGCAATTGGACTAGGGCACAAAAATGCTATCAAACTTGTCACTTGCCAAGAAAAGTAAGGCGGAAAGGGATTTCCTAATCGGAATAGGAATCCGATTAGGCAATGTGGGTTGCTATAAAAGCAGGTGCTACCCCCTTAGCAACTCAGTCCTTTCTCTGTGCTAAATTGATAGAGCTCTTAACCGTGTAAGACGAGCGGATTGAGAGGCTGATCTATTTAGAGAGGACGCTTTCGATTACATACATCAAGTCGAGGAGATTTGAGTGTGGGTAATCTATTGGGTTTGTTCGTGATTGAAGACTCACGAAGAAGATTGTCGAAGACAACGCAACCGAGCATAGGATTGCTTGAAGGGTAAAATTGAGACGTTCTCAAAGAAAGGGGGAGTCACTGGTCGAGGTTGTTCACGGTGAGATCTCTAGTACCTTAGGACAATAGCTTGTGTGATAGCTAGTTGATGCTTGAAGTTGTACTATTGACTACCGGATAGTGAAGACCTTTCCACTGGCAGAGTACCCGCAGACGTAGGTGCGGAGTCACCGAACTGGGTAAACATATTGTGTATTCTGTTTACTACTTCACTATTTATTGTCCATAAACTGCGATTGAGCAAGTTGTCGAACCAAACGTTACGACATTAGGTTCGACATCTTGTCCCTAATACTTAACAGAATTTCAATTGGTATTAGAGGAGGCACCTTAAATTTTTAGATGATTTCCTGCAAAGATTCTGTGTACCTAATATGGAATCAAAGGAAAGAGTATCGATCAATCGACCACCAGTGCTCGATGGAATTAACTATGGTTATTGGAAAGCACGAATGTGTGCCTTCATGAAATCTCTTGATAGCAAGACCTGGAAGGCTGTTGTCAATGGCTAGCAAGAACCTCATTATGCTGATGCTCAAGGAAATCAAACCGATCTAAAACTTGAGAAAGACTGGAGCAACGGAGAAGATGAAGCATCCCTAGGTAACTCTAAAGCTCTCAATTCTATATTTAATGGAGTAGACAAGAATGTCTTTAGGCTTATCAACACATGTACTAGTGCCAAGATAGCCTGGGATACTCTTTCCACTGCCTATGAAGGAACCTCCAAAGTCCGAGAGCAGAAAGTACAATATCTCACCACTAATTTTGGAGCTCTCTCTATGAAAGAAGACGAGACCATAACTGAGTTCAATGTGCAGATCAGGGATCTAGCCAACGAGTCATACTCATTGGGAAAACCAATGACTGATGAAGATTTAGTCAGAAAAACTCTTAGGGCTCTAAGCTCTAAATTCAAGATGAAGATCACTATCATAGAAGAATGTCATTTTTAAAAATTCTGAAATTCGATGAACTCATGGGATCCCTTATGGCCTACGAGCTCTCCCTACTAACCATGGAGAAAAAGGATAAAGGCGTAGCCTTTAAAAGCTCCACTCATGCCCAGAAGAAGCAAGTACTTTCAGACTTTAACAACGATATTGACGACACCATTACTATGCTCGCAAAGAACTATAACCAAGTCATAAAAAGGTTCAGCCAAATAGCTGGAAAGAATGTCTCACGAGATGTTAGAGACAAACCACAACAAAAGTTTCAGAAGGGTGAGAACAAAGAAGGCAGACGAGGAGAAAAGGCAGAAAGAGGGGTTCAGTGCTTCGAATGTGAAGGCTATGGGCATGTGCAGAGGGAATGTTCTAACTTCTTGAAAAACAAAAAAAGGATACATTGCATCCTTTTCGGATGAAGAAGAAGAAGAAAGTGACACAGAACTAACAAGCAACCATGTAGCATTCACTGCCTCCATATCCACCGAACCCATGAAGAAATCTACATCGGATGACGAGTTACAGATGAGACTCTCAACAACACATACAATGATTGGTATGTCAAGTGGCTTGAAGACTATCAAGTCATAAAGAAAAAGAATGCTATCATTCTCTCTCTCAACGAAGACAAGACTAGACTTCTCGAAGCCATCATTGCTCTAAAGAAGGTAATAGCTCATCTAAAGGGAGAAATGGAGCTCATGACCAAGTCCATCAAGATGATGAATCCAAGCGGTGACACCTTGGACCAAATCCTATCCGTTGGAAAATCAGCAAACAACCTGGAAGGACATTATAGGCCATTCTGCTATCATCTCTATGGAAAAAGCTCCGTTAAACGTAGGATTGCCAAAGCTCAAAATTGACAAGTATTGAGGGAGAAAAAGGTACATCTACAACCCAAAATACAAAAAGAAAGGCGGGTAAAGGAAGGACATTATAGGGCTAACGTTGCTTACACCTCACTATAAGCCTCTACCAGTAACGATTGGTACGTCAATAGTGGCTCCTCTCGGCATATGACTGGTAATAGTACATTCCTTACTACTCTAACACCATGCTCAAACTGCTTTGTTACCTTTGGAGATGGAGTGCCAAGGTACTAAGAAAAGGGAAGCTCAACCTACCGAACTCACCCTGCCTAAAGGAAGCCTTACTAGTAGAAGGGCTTACTGCCAATTTGATAAGCATCAGTCAACTCTACGATCTAGACCTCGAAGTCAAATTTACTTGCAACAAGTGTGCAGTAATGAACACTCAACTAGAAGAATTAATGACTGGACTTAGGTCACAAGACAACTACTATCTATGGTCTCCAACAGCAACTCGTTTATCTACTCAATGCCTTATATTCAAAACACAAGAAACCAAGCTCTGGCACCAAAAGCTTGGACACATAAATCTAAGGAGCATGCAGAAGATTCTATCTGAAAAAACCATCATCGAAATTCCAAATTTAAAGATCATTGAAGGAAAAATCTGCGGAGAATGTCATATAGGGAAACAAGTCAAAGCGTCACACAAGAAGGTGCAACATCTTACCACCTCCAGGTTCTAGAACTCCTACATGTAGATCTCATGGGACCTATGCAAGTTGAAAGTCTTGGAGGTAAGAAATATATATTTGTATGTGTGGACGACTTCTCAAGGTACACTTGGGTTGAGTTTATTCGAGAAAAGTCAGATACATTCTCTGTTTTCGAATCCCTATGTCAAAGAGTTCAAAGAGAGAAAGGAGAAACCATTGGCAAAATTGTGAGACTCAGAAGTGATCATGGACGAGAATTTGAGAACATAAGCTTTGCAAACTTCTGTGATGCTGAAGGAATTTCCCATGAATTCTCTGCTCCCATTACCCCTCAACAGAATGGGATTGTTGAAAGGAAGAATCGAACACTTCTAGAAATGGCTAGAGTCATGATGTTAGCCAAAGACATCCCTACACGCTTTTGGGCAGAGGCACTCAACACGGCTTGCCATATTCACAATCGTGTCACCCTCCGTCCAGGTACCTCGGTAACACTTTATGAAATCTGGAGGGGGACAAAGCCTAATGTCAAGTATTTTCATATCTTTGGGTCAATATGCTATATTCTAGCTGATAGAGAACCCCGACAAAAATTTGATCCTAAAAGCGATGAGGGAGTATTTCTCGGATACTCTAGAAACAGTCGTGCTTATCGTGTCTTCAACAAATGAACCAAAACCATGATGAAGTCTATAAATGTGGTTGTTGATGACAACATTCCTGAGATTCCTAACGGTGATAAAGAGGATATCCCAAACACTCCAGATGTCAGACCAGATGTCTGTGATAAAGTAAGCAACTCAGATCCAGAAAATGAAGCTAACATCAGTCTTGATAAAGAGAATCATTTCACGACAGAACAGAGAATCCCATCCAGAAAGGTCCAAAAGAATCACCCAGTTCAGGACATAATCGATGATGTCAATGAAGGTGTGCGTACTCAAAAGGCTCCGGTGAAATACAAAGAGATGATAGGTAATATCAGTTTTGTTTCAAAAATTGAACCTAAAAATGTCCAAGAAGCCATCAACGGTGAACACTAGGCATGTTCCATGCAAGAAGAACTGGTTCAATTCGAAAGAAACGCTGTGTGGAAATTAGTACCCAAGCCTGACAATGTTAATCTCATCGCGACAAAGTGGATCTTCAAGAACAAGACTGATGAACAAGAAAATATCACTCGAAATAAAGCTAGACTTGTGGCAAAAGGATACACACAAGTAGAAGGAGTGGATTTCGACGAAACATTTGCCCCTCTAGCCATACTTGAGGATATCAGACTTCTTCTCAACATTGCCTTCCATCTACAAATCAAACTCTATCAAATGGACGTAAAGAGTGCTTTCCTGAATGGATATCTAAACGAAGAAGTCTATGTTGCTCAACCAAAGGGGTCTGAAAATCACAACTTACCACATCATGTCTACAAGCTTAAGAAAGCCCTGTACGGTCTCAAACAAGCACCTCGAGCCTGGTATGAACGTCTAACACAGTTTCTAATTCAGAATGGATATACTCGAGGGGGAGTTGACAAAACTCTATTCTTGAAGAAAGAAGGAAGCAACATTATGATTGCTCAAATTTATGTTGATGACATTGTGTTTGGAGGAATGTTAGACAAGATGGTGGACCATTTTGTTCAACATATGCAATCTAAATTCGAGATGAGCGTGGTCGGTGCGCTAACCTACTTTTTAGGTTTTCAGATCAAACAAATGGATAATGGCATCTTTATCTCCCAAAGCAAGTATGCCAAGAACATTATAAAGAAGTTTGGTTTGGAAAAAGCTTCACACAAGAGAACTCCCATCGCTATTGTTGCTACGTTCAGTGTTGGCAGAATTTGTAAGCACAAGGTAAGATGTCAGTCAACATATCGCAACATATGTAGCATGACATTATGCGCGCATAATTAGTCAAGTACCGCAGCGTTCTTGTTTTAGACAGAAATTATCAGCGCGCGTGAGTTTTAGGCAATGACTAAATCAGGCAATCTCCAGCTAGCATCAACACACGTCAACAAGGCCTGTAGGCGGCAACGCCAACTTGCCAAACTTGCCATGGACGGCAAGAGTTTGGATTTCCTAATCGGTATTGGAAATCGATTAGGCTACTCGAGTTGCTATAAAAACAGGTGCTTTACCCCTTAACAACTCGTCTGCTTTTACGTCCTTCCTGAGCTAAATACTCAGAGCTTGTGACCGTGTAAGACTAAACGGATCAGAGGTTGTTTTATTTAGAAGGACATTGTCGATCATAAACATCAACTCGTAAGGACTTGAGTGTTTGTGATTTGAAAGTTTGTGTTCGTGATTGAAGTCTCACAAAGAAGATTGTCGAAGACAATGCAACTGAACATAGGCTTGCTCGAAGGGTGGAATTGAGAGGATCTCAAAGACAGGGGGAGAGGCCCTTGGTCGAGGTGGTACACGGTGAGATCAATAGTAGCTTAGGACAATAGCTTGTGTGATAGCTAGTTGATACTTGAAGTTGTACTATTGACTACCAAATAGTGAAAACCTTTCCACTGGCAGAGTGCCCCCAGACGTAGGTGGGGATTCACCGAACTAGGGAAACATACTGTGTTTCTTCTATTTGTTGTTCCGTTATTTACTTATCTGTGATAAGACAAGTTGTCCATACCACAAACTCAGAATTTCAATTAGTATCAGAGGCGGCACCTTATTTTCTAGGTGATTTCCTGCAAATATTCTAAGTAACTGATATGGAGTCAAACGAAGGAGGATCAATAAATCGACCCCCCGTACTCGACGAAACAAACTATGGGTATTAGAAAGCCCGCATGTGTGCCTTCATGAAGTCCCTGGACAACAAGACCTAGAAGGCAGTAATCAATCGCTGGGAAGAGCCCCAATACTCTGATGGATATGGCAGCATTACGGGCCCTAAACCCGAAAAGGAGTGGAGCCCCGCTGAAGACGAAGCTTCCTTAGGTAACTCCCGAGCACAAAATGCGATATTCAATGGAGTTGACAAAAACGTCTTCAGACTCATCAACACATGCACAAGTGCAAAGATAGCCTGGGATACCCTTGTCCTAGCATATAAAGGACCCTCTAAAGTATGAGAGTGAATACTACAATATCTCACCACCAACTTCGAAGCTTTCACCATGAACGCGGATGAAACAATAGCCGAGTTCAACCTTCGAATTCGAGATCTAGCAAATGAATCCTACTCGCTTGGCAAACGTATGACTGATGAGGATCTGGTAAGAAAAACCCTAAGGGCTCTAAGCCCCAGATTCAAGATGAAGATCACTGCCATAGAAGAAGTGCGTGATCTAAAAATCTTGAAATTTGATGAGCTATGGGATCCTTAATGACCTACGAGCTTTCTCTTCCTAGTTTGGAGAAGAAACACGAAGGCATAGCTTTTAAGAGCTCAACTCAAAGACAAAAGGAGCATATGTTCTATGACTCATACAGTGAAGTCGATGAAGCAATTGCCATGTTGGCCAAAAACTACAACCGAGTTATGCGAAAGTTCAACCAGATGGCAGGGAAGAATGTCTCTCGAGATGTCAGAGACAAGCCTTTACAAAGGTTCAAGAAGATTGAGAATTCTCCCAAAGAAGGCAGACAAGAACGACAAGGAAAAGAAAAAGGAGTTCAGTGCTTCGAGTGTGAAGGTTATGGACATGTGCAGAGAGAATGTCCAAACTTCCTCAAGAAACAGAAGAAGGGGTTCACAACCTCATTATCTGATGAAGAGGAAGACAGTGATAAAGAGCAGACAAGTAACTATATGGCCTTTACTGCCTCTACATCCACTGGAATCTCAAAGAAGCCTGCCTCAGATGATGAGCTATCTAATGAGACTCTCAACAATGCCTACAATGAGTGGTATGTTAAGTGGCTCGAAAACTCCGAAGTACTGGAAAAACAAAATACAACCATTCTCGCTCTCAATGAAGACAGGACGAGACTTCTAGAAACCATCATCGACCTAAAGAAAGAAGTCGCACGCCTGAACGGAGAATTAGAGCTCATGACCAAGTCAGTCAAGATGATGAATTCAAGCACTGACACTTTGGATCAAATTTTGTCCATTGGAAAGTCATCAAAGAACATGGAAGGTCTTGCTTACTCGAGAAAAGGCTCAACTTCCAAGACTGTTTTCGTTCCCCAAAAGGCTGTGAACGACATGTCACATCAGATGTCACAGACATCTGGCAACAGACAGTCACAAAAGAAACACCATCATGGCAGCTCAAAGAAGAACATACACAACTGGGTCTATCATCACTGTGGACGAAGAGGTCACATACGACCGTTCTGCTATCGCCTCTATGGAAAAAGCTTGGTCAACCAAAGGATGTCTATCAAGAAAAAAACTCGACAAGAATGGCGAGTAAAAGAGGTACAATATCGAGCTAATATTGCGTATACATCTTTTAAGGCTTCTACCAACAACGATTGGTATTTTGATAGTGGTTCATCTCGTCATATGACTAGTAGTCGCTCATTCTTGACTACCATAACACCATGCTTGAATTCCTATGTTACCTTTGGTGATGGTGTAAAAGACAAAGTCTTGGGAAAAGGAAAGCTAAACTTCCCTAACTCACCTTATCTAAAAGAAGCGTTACTGGTAGAAGGGCTTACAACCAACCTGATCAGCATCAGTCACCTCTACGATCTGGATCTTTGTGTCAACTTCAATCTCAATAAGTGTGTGGTACTCGACCAACAAAAGGAAGAAATGATGAAGGTTCTCAGGTCACAAGACAATTGTTATCTATGGTCTCCAAACTCAGCCCTTGTACCAGACAAATGCTTTCTGTCTAAAGCATAAGAGACAAAAATCTAGCATCAAAAGCTTGAACACATCAACCTGAGGAGCATGCAGAAAATCCTTTCTGAACAAGCTTTCATTGGAGTCCCAGATCTAAAGATCGTCGAAGGCAAGATCTGCGGAGAATGTCAGATATGCAAACAAGTCAAGACATCACACAAGAAGGTACAACATCTTACCACTACTCGAGTTCTAGAACTTCTACATGTTGACCTGATGGGACCAATGCAAGTTAAAAGCCTTGGAGGGAAGAGATATATCTTTATATGTGTCGATGACTTCTTAAGGTACACCTGGGTAGACTTTGTTCGTGAAAAGTCAGATACCTTCTCCGTCTTTGAATTCCTATGTCGAAGAGTTCAACGAGATAAAAGGAGAAAAGATTGGCAAGATTGTCAGGTTAAGAAGTGGCCATGGACCTGAGTTCGAGAACACCACCTTTGCCAACTTTTGTGATGGAGAAGGAATAACCCATGAATTTTCTGCCCCCATCACTCCTCAACAGAATGGAGTAGTGGAAAGGAAGAATTGCACTCTTTAAGAAATGGCTCGGGTCCAATGCTTGGGCATGTTCTGAATGTTCCTGATCAACATGCTTGGGCATGGAGGTATTGAACGCCACTCCTTTGATTTTCTGTCCAATGCTTTGTAGGCACAACTCATACGTCATTAAAGATCTCATTAGTTCATCAAAAGGAAGAGTCTTGAGATCGTGGAATTCTTTAATGGCCGTTATCTTCATTTTAAACCTTGAACTCAAGGCTCTTAGGGTCTTTCTTACCAGTTTCTCATTTGACATTGGTTCACCCAACAAGTAGGATTCGTTGGCAAGGTCTCAAATTCGCATATTGAATTCAGCTACTGTCTCATCTTGTTTCATGACAAGTGCTTCAAACTTTGTTGTTAAGTACTGAACCTTTTGCCTTCGTACCTTTGTGGTTTCCTCATATGCAACATTCAGAATGTCCCATGCTCCTTTGACGGTAGTGCATGTGTTGATCAATCTGAACACGCATCTGTCCACACCATTAAAAATCGCATTGAGGGCTCGGGAATCGCCAAGAGCGGTTTCTTTATCCGCGTTAGTCCATTCTGTCTCAGGTTTGGGATTTGTGAAATTTCCCTCAGCATCTTGATGGCGCGCGGCGCTCCAGGTCTTGTTGTCGATGGATTTAAGGAAGGCGCACATACGGGTTTTTCAATATCCGTAGTTACTCCCATCTAGAATAGGTGGACGGTTGACTGATCCTCCTTCTCTAGCGTTGTCCATGTTTGAAAATCAGAATTTGTCGCCCAAGATCTCACCTAAAGCTGTAGGTGCGTGCTCTGATACCAATTAAAATTCTAATTAATTTAGTTAGACAATATGTCAAGAACAATGTCAGGAACAATGTTGAGACAATGTTCTTAACAACTTGTCAACAAATCGATTTGGACAACCAGAATATAAAATAGTAAATGGAAAACATCGACACACAAGATTGCTTACCTAGTTCGGTGCAATCTCACCTACGTCTGGGGGCACTCGTCTAGTGCAAAAGTTTCACTATATGGTAATGAGTCAAAACATACAAGTATACATGATCATCACATAGATCAAAACCCTATGCTACTATTACTAGTGCAAACCTATCTCAGGTACTCCCTCTGAATCCAAGACTCCGTCTTGATTCCACTCTACGAGCACTCACTCGCACTGCCCGGATGCAACAAGTCGTTGTTATGCACTTGTACGTGAACCTTAAATAACGCATTCACAAGAAACCCTCAATCACTCACACTTGATCTTCCGATTCTGGTAGTGATACCCAAATGTTCTTCGTGGAACACACAGCCTCTCAGCACGCCAGTCCTTCACGTCTAAGAGCTCTGTGTATTTCACCGAAGAAACTACAAGGAGTCGCTCGCTGCTAAGGATGGAGCCTAAGCTTTTATAGCAGCTGCAAAACTAATTCCGGAACGCATTAGGGTTACAATAATTCTAGTCGATTTAGGTTTTCCAAATTCTTAACGCCGATATCTTTTCAGAGTCTCTATCACAACAGGAAGCTTTCCAGAATCAAGACTCAATCAAGACTTACAAAAAGCCTTGTACACAGCTGGATCTTTTCAATCACAATATGTCTCCTATTTAAGGAAATTTTCAATTCTGCGATCCCCACAGGTCAAGAAAGATGTTGAGACTTGAAATTCTGAATCGTAGCCAAGTCAAGAAGTCGAACACAAAGTCGTAACTTGTGTATCGACTACTTGCCTAAAAACGTACCGTAAGCTTTAAACAGTAAACAGATAATAACGACACCAGAGATGATTACCCAGTTCGGTGACTCCGCACCTACGTCTGGGGGCACTTTGCTAGTGGAAAGGTTTTCACTATTAGGTAGTCAATAGTACAACTTCAAGCACCAACTAGCTATCACACAAGCTATTGTCCTAAGCTACTATAGATCTCACCGTGAACAACCTCGACCAAGGGCCTCTCCCCCTGTCTTTGAGATCCTCTCAATTCCACCCTTCGAGCAAGCTTATGCTCGGTGTCGTTGTCTTCTTTGACGGAGTTGTGAATCTTCAATCACAAACAAAAAACCCTAACCGATCCAAACACTTAGTCTTCGCGACTTAATGTTTGATCGAAGCAAAGTCCGTTCTAGCGAATCTTAATCAGCCTCTCAACACGCCAATGGTGCACGGTTAAGAGCTCTGAGAAATCTTGCAATTGTTAGAACAAGAACGGATGATCTGCTAATGGGAAGCCCAAGGCTTTTTATAGCAGCTCACATTCCTAATCCATCTCGGATCAGGAACAGGAAGTTTCAGACTTCCTGAATAAATCAGGCAAGTCGTTGCCGCCTTCCATGACACCTGGAAGTCGTCTTGCCTGTTCTGACTTCCTGAATAAATCAGGCAAGTAGAGTTGCCGCCTATTGCTGACGTGTTACTGACAGCTGGAAGTCGCCTAACTTGTCGACGTCACTCTCTTGCGCTCCAAGTCTTCGTGGTGTCTTTCTTCTTTCGCTCCAAGCTTCGTCGAAATAGGAAAGCTTCAGATCTTTCCTAATCTGGATCGCAACAAGTCGCTCCACATGTCATGTAACATGTTGCAAGACTTCTTACATTTGCGCTAAAAAATTATGCCAACACTTTAAACGTAGCAACAATCTCCCCCTTTGACAATTTTTTAGGCAAACACCTTTTTAAGCACATCGTCACCTTGTGGCAGTTACGCACAGCAAGTGATGTGACTTAAAACACATTTCAGGCACATCGTCACCTTGAGGCAGTTACGCACACAGCAAGTATGTGACTTCTGATGCGACTTCTTGTGCGGCTTCTAGTTTATCTTCTGGAAAGGTTTCTGGAGCGGCGACTTCTGGCGTGGCTACTTCTGTGCGCAACTTCCGGTGCGACTTCTGGCGTAACTTCTATCTATCTCCCCCTGTATGTCTAAGAATATTTCCAAATGCAATTATACAATGAAATTCGACTAAACAGCAGGGTAAAACCAACTCACACCATGAGCAAAATAACCAGCTCAAACATGAGCAAAATATCCAGCTCAAACATGAGCAAATATCCAAAATAAAAACAAGTGTCATAGTGTGCAGAAAATTAACTCGGACATACCCCGAGGATTTAAGAGTGTGTTTGGAACAAGTTTATCAGAGTGAAACAGAGAAATGCTTAGAACGAGTTGGAGTCATCAACATCATCTTTAGCAGCAGGAGCAGAGCGGAGGTCTTTGAGAAGAGCTTCACAGGCGACTTTGCGGGTTGATAGCATAGCAATTGACTTCTCCATATCATTGATCATCTCCACCAACTCTTCCTTCATCCTAGTGCCAAGTGGTCTTGAAGGTCGGGAGCTTGAACCAGCTTCTGATGCTTTGGCCATAGGAGGTGCGAGGTCCTTTATATGCTTGCCTTCGAAGTTCTTGAGGCTGATAGCAAGGGGCAGTGGCTTCTTACCCGGAACATTCGTCTCTCGAACAATGTGAGGACATTGTTGGAGAAGGAGACCGGTGATCAATGAAGGAAACCCGATAGGAAGCTTGACAGCGCATGATTTGGAATGCTTGACTAGATGTTCAATGACATATGAGTCAAAATCAAGAGATGATTGCGTACCTATTTGGTATATAAGTTTAGCCAATTCGGTTTTGATGCTTGACCCATGTGTAGAAGGCGCCCAATTTGCCAAGCCAATGCGGTAGAGAATTGAGTATTTGGCAGTAAGCTCAGTAGCCGTAATGGTGTCTTTGACGGGCCAGACCTTCTTTCGTCCTCCAGTTATCTCAACCGCTATTTTGTTCAAGTGCGGGACTTCTGGAGTGACTTCTAGGTCATCTCTGCCAAGATAGGTATTGATAGTTGAGGCAGATATTTCGAAGCATTCTCCCTGAACAAATACTTTCCGGTACTCCGCATCTTCTGGGTTATCAAACTCGCTTGAAAGGTTGACAATAAACTCCTTGACAAATCTGGGTAGAATGGCCCAATGCTTATGACTGTATTGGTCAGACCTGCTATTCGGAGAAGTTCCACGATTGAGTTTATCCCCTACGCTTCTGTGGAAAGCTCTCTTTCTGGATAGATCTTGCGCTGGTATACATACTACCATTTACCAACCTTCTTGTTGGTAGCTTCCTTCTCTCAAGCCTTTTGGGCACAACTTCTTCTTCCATGGCTTCCTTTTCCATAGTCTCAGTGGCGACTATTTCTTCGATTTTAACAAGTTCCTCTATAGGTCGAGTGACTTCTGGAATAGCTTCCGGATCATCATTAAGCCCTGAATTACTGTCCAGGGCGACATGGGGACTTCCTTCTTTCTGCAAGTCCTCGTTTAGAGGGGATTTATCCGGTGCTGGTGTCGACTTAGAGGGGCTGGATTAGTCCTTGGTGCCAGTACCGTGAATTTCAGGAACAAGGGTTCCTAGACCTTCTACAGGCAGGCTTTCATCTACAGTGTTTATTTCAGAGAGGATAGCATATTTACCTTGTGTCGGGGTCGGAGTAGAGAGAGAGGCTTCCTCTTCTATGTTCGCAGATTCGGCTAAAGTGTCGTCCTTCTCAACGACGGGAGTTGTTTCTACTGGTGTGATAGTTGGAGGTGAGATCGTTACTCCTTGAGGTGCTGCCGAACTTTCCCCTGAGATTTTTCCTCCTCGAATCCTTACTCCATGTTTGTTTGTCGAGGATTTTGAGGTTGATAACTTTCGAGCGATAATCTTTACCCTCATCTTTGCTCGTAATTTGGAAGCAGATGGTATGCGTCCGCTTCTAGTTCCAACCATTTGCTCGATCTGTTTTGGTTTGGAAGAGAAGAGCAAAATCTTACAGTTGCAGATTTGTTTTAGCCTTTTCGAGGTGCCCTAACAGTTTTGGGAAGATGGAGAGGATTGTGCAGGCTTTTTCTGCGGAAGTTGAAGGGGGCGATTGCTGATTGGTTGATCGTCATAACGCAATCATTTTTTTTTGAATTTTTTAAGCAAATAATTCCAACTGGACTTCTAATAATGAGATTTGGGCCCGGCTAGATTTTGTGGACCCTGCCTGATCCAGATAGAGAGAGAGAGTAAAAATTCACTCAAAAGCTCTCCCTCTTCTTTCTTGACTTCTTGTTATTCCAGACAGCAAAATTCAAGGGATGACCTCAGACTTTCAAACCTGTTAGCATCTAATGCTTTTGTAAAGATGTCAGCGACTTGTTTCTCAGTGGGTAGGTACTCGAGCTTTATCTTCTTGTCTTCTACAAGCTCTCGAATAAAGTGGTGCCTGATATCAATATGCTTTGTCTTGCTGCGTTGCACTGGGTTTTTCGAGATATTGATAGCACTGATGTTGTCACAGAACAAAGTCATGACTTCTTGCTTGACTCCATACTCTGCCAACATTTGTTTCATCCAAAGAAGCTGAGTACAGCTACTTCCGGCTGCAATATATTCAGACTTAGCAGTAGACAAAGCAATACAATTCTGCTTTCTGCTGAACCACGATACAAGATTGTTCCCCAGGTAGAAACATCCTCCAGAGGTACTTCTTCGATCTGGTGTGCTTCCCGCCAAGTCAGCATCACAGTATCCAACAAGAGTAGGAGAGGTATCAAAGGAATATAGCAAACCTAATTCAGAGGTTCCCGAGATGTACCTTATGATCCTCTTGGCATGAGCTAAGTGACTGACTTTTGGATTGGCTTGATATCGAGCACAGACTCCCACGGAGTAAGCGATGTCGGGTCGACTTGCTGTTAGATAGAGAAGACTTCCTATTATGCTTCGATAAAGGCTTTGATCAACTGATTCTCCCATCTCGTCCTTTGTGCATTTGTCATGTGTGGCAATAGGAGTTCTCTTGTGTGAGGCCTTTTCTAACCCGAACTTCTTGACAATGTTCTTTGCGTATTTGCTTTGGGAAATCAGACATCTGCTTGATCTGGAAGCCTAGGAAGTATTTGAGCTCACCGACCATACTCATCTCAAAATCAGACTGCATATGTTGTACGAAACGTTCCACCATCTTGTCTGACTTTGTTGTAGTTTTTGGCCAGCATAGCGATAGTTTCCTCAATGTCACTATCTGAATCAGAGTGCGTCAAGTTCTTCTGCTTTTGGGTAGAACTTTTGAAGGCCACACCTATATGTTTTTTCTCGATGAGAGGTAAGGAGAGCTCGAAGGTCATTAAAGATCCCATGAGTTCATCAAACTTTAGTGTCTTCAAGTCATGGACTTCTTCGATGGCAGTAATCTTCATCTTGAATTTGGGACTTAGTGCTCTCAGCGTTTTTCTGACCAAATCTTCGTCGGTCATAGGCTTGCCAAGTGAATATGATTCATTGGCTAGATCCTTGATGCGTACGTTAAACTCCAATAGTTTCGTCTTCATTCATGGTAAGGGCCTCAAAGTTGGTCGTGAGGTACTGTAACTTCTGTTCTTTGACTTTTGAAGTACCCTCGTAAGCAACAACTAGAGTGTCCCAAGAAATTTTGGCACTTGTGCACGTGTTGATGAGTCGAAACACATTCTTGTCTACTCCATTAAAAATAGCATTGAGTGCACGAGAATTACCTAGTGCGGCTTCATCTTCTTCCGTGCTCCACTCTTTTTCTGGTTTGATACTGGTTTGATTTCCATGAGCATCAGCATAGTGAGGTTCATCCCATCCATTGATAACAGACTTCCAGGTTTTGCTGTCGAGGGACTTCAAGAAGGCACACATCCGTGCTTTCCAGTACCCATAGTTTGTTCCGTCGAGAACTGGTGGTCGATTTACTGAACCTCCTTCCTTTGAGTCCATATTGGCTATTCAGAAATTTTGCAGGAAAATCACCTCAAAGAAAAGGTGTCTTCTCTGATACCAATTGAAATTCTGAATCGTAGCCGAGTCAAGAAGTGGAACACAAAGTTGTAACTTGTGTATCGACTACTTGCCTAAAAACGTAAATCGTAAGCTTTAAACAGTAAACAGATAATAACGACACCAGAGATGATTACCCAGTTCGGTGACTCCGCACCTACGTCTGGGGGCACTTTGCCAGTGGAAACGTTTTCACTATTAGGTAGTCAATAGTACAACTTCAAGCACCAACTAGCTATCACACAAGCTATTGTCCTAAGCTACTATAGATCTCACCGTGAACAACCTCGACCAAGGGCCTCTCCCCCTGTCTTTGAGATCCTCTCAATTCCACCCTTCGAGCAAGCCTATGCTCGGTGTCGTTGTCTTCTTTGACGGAGTTGTGAATCTTCAATCACAAACAAAAACCCTAACCGATCCAAACACTTAGTCTTCGCGACTTAATGTTTGATCGGAGCAAAGTCCGTTCTAGCGAATCTTAATCAGCCTCTCAACACGCCAATGGTGCACGGTTAAGAGCTCTGAGAAATCTTGCAATTGTTAGAACAAGAACGGATGATCTGCTAATGGGAAGCCCAAGGCTTTTTATAGCAGCTCACATTCCTAATCCATCTCGGATCAGGCAAGTCGTTGCCGCCTTCCATGACAGCTGGAAGTCGTCTTGCCTGTTCTGACTTCCTGAATAAATCAGGCAAGTAGAGTTGCCGCCTATTGCTGACGTGTTACTGACAGCTGGAAGTCGCCTGACTTGTCGACGTCACTCTCTTGCGCTCCAAGTCTTCGTGGTGTCTTTCTTCTTTCGCTCCAAGCTTCGTCGAAATAGGAAACCTTCAGATCTTTCCTAATCTGGATCGCAACAAGTCGCTCCACATGTCATGTAACATGTTGCACGACTTCTTACATTTGCGCTAAAAAATTATGCCAACACTTTAAATGTAGCAACAAGACTAAACGTTTGACATCTTTCATGACCAGATTCTCGACATCTTACGTATCGCCTAAAAGTAAGCCAATAAAAAAGGTAACAACATGATATATAACATTTATTTCTATACACTCCTCGCGATCTTATTATACACAACTTGACAATAATTGACCTCATGAATCCTCCTAAAACAATAAATAAAATGGACCAAACAACAAAGGCTAATCATTCTATGATATTAGTACAATCTAGCAAGAATCAAAATTGATGGTTGTTGGTGGATGGAGAAGGAGAAGGGGAGAGCTCGCCCCCGGAGGGTAAGTCCTGGAGGACTGCAAGAAAGCGGCCGCTAACACTGATGGAGCGAGCGAGCTTGAAGCTGGAGGACGATGTCATCATCTTGTTCTTGGAGAAGATGGTGGATGAGTTGGTAAGAATCACATAAACCAAAGCTTGAACAATCCCAAACACAGCCACCTTCACCAGCATGCTACTTTCCATGTCCATCTGATATATATTGGTGATTCTTGAATTTGCATGCACACTAACTTATATTTATAGGAGATGACAAAATAATTGGACCCTCCTGTTTTGACCGGAAGGACAACTTTGAATATCCTCGAAAGTAATGTACTTGCCTGGAATCTGCTTACTGAATCGCCATTTTTGACTTGTTAACTAGACTCTCGGGGAGGCCTATATATACATGGGCCTGGTCCAGATAGAGACTTGCATATATAAAGGGGCATCAGAACTAGTATTTTATTTTTCATTGCAAATTTAGCAATACATTAGTGTTTTGAATAATCATGTCGATTGTTACACATATCTGCGTACCATCAACCAATGTTGCTTCGGCCGAGTGGTTAAGGCTTGTGCCCGGTAAGATATGATCTTATATCATATATTTTCAACAGTATATTAGTTTTACGTTTACAGCTAAAAGGTCAACGTTATTAGGCATGTACATATTTAGTTTATTATTTTATACACTTGTATGCATAAGCTTTTATTTCAACAACTTGAAAACTAATATAGACAAGCCACACAAATTGTTTAAAAATGACCTTAAAATATTTCATATTTGTTTTCTTTTAAAATATTGTGTTTTACAAGTGTTTGGATTTATAATTCAATTCTACCCTTATTTTTATATCAAAATTATTTATTAGTTAATATAAAATCACAAGAGATTATAATTGTTTACTAGCTTTTAAAGAAGTGACTTCTTACTCAGGTGGTGGGCTGGGCGGGACCTCCCAGCTGGAGGCGGAGGTCCCGGTTGCTCTTGCGGTGGCTTGAGCTCGGTTTCGCCCCGCTCTGCGCCACCGGTGGTTCTCAGCGGTGGTCAGACGGGCGTCGAGGGTTGGCCTCTGCCGGCGACTTGGGTGTTCGTCGTCGGAGGTGGCTCGACTCGCTGGGGCGTCTCCGGCAGAGTCTCGGTTCGCCGGTGCGTCGCCGCGTCTTTGACGTGTTCTTTGTTTTTGTTGTGGTCTCTGTGGGGAGTGGTGGATCCCCAAGGACCTAAGAATGATCCGGTCCGCACGGGGCTTCGCGCCTCTCCGCACCGGTGACGTGCCTTGGAGCAGCCCCTGTAGCGGTTTCTGGGCTACAGGAAGGATCTCACACCCCCTCCTCCCCCGGGTGGCCATGACAATCTGAAGGCTCGTGTTGGACCGAAGTCACTGCAAGTTTGGCAGTTGCCTTTTCAGAGTATGGCGGTTGCCCTTTCGGAGCTGGTGCTTTCCGCAAGTTAAGGTGTTGATTTTTACTCACTCCTTTGGACAAGTTCGAGAAGGTCGGAGGATTTGCTATCGTGTTTATTTGTTTGTGTGTTTAGTGTTGGATTTTGTTTAGTGAGGTTAGTGTTTTTGTTTAGTGAGGTTAGTGTTTTTGTGATCGGTTGTATCCAACATGGTGTTGCTGGTGTTGTCCAGCGTGATTGGGTGTTTTAGCCTGTTTTTCCGTCTCGCTGTATTCGGTTTGTGGCCGACGCTTGATTTTCGGGTGTGGGTTTATCCCTCTCGTGATGTTCTTCAATGAAGGGTGTGCATGCTTTCAAAAAAAAACATATCAAAACTCTTATTTTTTCTTTAGTTTTGATATAAATTTTTCTAAATGTTCTATTCACCATAAAATTGTCTTCTTTGTAACGGCGCACGGAGTGCACCGTTACAGAACAAAATGTGTGCCTTTACAGTTTGTAACGGCGCACATTTCACCGTCACAAATGCGTCATTACAATTTCTGCCGGCATATGTGTGCTGTTAGAGTTGTGACGGTACACAAATAAATATACTGTGTTACAAGTGTAACGACGTACGGAATAGTGTACGCCGTCACAAATCTAACAGTGTTGTCAAAATGGCGACGCTGTCAACGGACATTTGTAACAGTGTACAAGGCATATACGTCATTACAGGTGTAACGGCGTAAGTCTCCATGTGCGCGCGCCGTTACAATATATATTTAAAAAATATAAAATATAAAATAATATTTATTTTTTAATAATTAAATCACAGAAATAAAATTAAAATACCCTTAACGAGTATTTTTTGATAATTCCAAAAATACCCCTTAGGGGTATTATTTCATTAAAATTATTTAATACTTGATGTGCCAAAATTATAGTCAATTATGAGAATATTTGAACCTCGATCCTAACCGATCAATCGTGATTACCTCCATAAATAATTGTCAAACTCCAGGTAGAGACTATTTTTGTAGAACATGGTACACTGATTTTAATTTTTTATTGACGTACATGATTTTTAGGTCGTTCAAAATGATTATGGTCATTTCGCTCTGCAACTGGTATGAAAAGCATACGAAAACACCGAAGTCAAGCGAAAGTCAAAAATCTTGACTAGGGGTCGGTCAAGATTGTTGACTATTTGAAACGACGCACTTTGCAATGTGCCCCGTTACAAATCCATCTTTGATGGCACACATTGCAATGTGCGCTGTTACAAAACATAACCCAAAACTATTATTTTATTCATGTCGATCCGATCGTGAATGATTAATCATGTTCCTGTGGTTTGACATTCATAAATTTGTACTATACCACATACATGTTATTTTAAACATATTGAACGGTTTCGATATTTAGAAAAAAAATATATTGATCTATTGAATGTTGGATGAGCAATGTGTTTAGGGTTTAGGATAGGATTCACCTTCCTAAACCTTAAACTCACGCTTTTAATGAAAGTGGTATATGTTCAAAATCATGTTTCAATCCGACCATACGGATTGGAGCGAAATAGTTTAATACTTGATGTGCCAAAAATATAGTCAATTGCGAAAATATTTGAATCTCGATGCAAACCTATCAACCGTGATTACCTCCAATGTACTGATCAAACTCCATGTAGAGTGTTTTTGTAGAACATGGTACACCGACTTTAATTTGTATTGACGTACATGATTGTAAGGTTGTTTAAAATGATTATGGTTATTTCGCTCTGCAACTGGTATATGAAAAGTATACGAAAAAACCGAAGTCAAGCGAAAGTAAAAAATCTTGATTGTGGGTCGGTCAAAATTGTTGACCATTTGTAACGGTGCACTTTGCAATATGCGTAGTTATAAATCCATCTCTAACGGCGCACATTGCAATGTCCAATGCTACAAAACATAACCCTATATTATTATTTTATTCACGGCGGTTCGATCGTGAATGATTAGTCGTGTTCCTGTGATTTGATTTTCATAAAATTTGTACTATACCACGTACATGTTATTTATAACAGATTGAACGATTTCGATTTAAAAAAATATACATTGATCGATTGAACGTTGGATGAGCAATGTGTTTAGGGTTTAGGATAAAGTTTACCTTCCTAAATCTTAAACTCACGCTTTCAACGAAAGTGCTCTATGTTGAAAATCAAGTTTTAATCCGACCGTACAGATTTGAGTGTAATGGTGTAATACTTGATGTGCCAAAATTACAGTTAATTCTGATAATGTATGAACCTCGTCCAAACTAGGCAACCGAAAGTCAATAGTCTTGACTAGTATTTTTTATCATTTGTGACGGCGCACATTGTGTTTTGCGCCATAACAAAATCTAACCCTAAATTATTATTTTATTCATGTCTGTTCGATCGTGATTGTTTAATCGTGTTCCCGTGGTTTGATTTTCATAAAATTTATATTATACCACGTACATGTTATTTACAACAAATTGAACGGTTTCAATTTTTAAAAAATGTATTGATTTATTGAACATTGGATGAGCAATGTGTTTAGGGTTTACGATATAGTTTACCTTCAAAATCATGTTTTAATCTGACCGTACGGATTGGAGTGCAATGGTTTAATACTTGATGTGCCGAAATTATAGTTCATTCTGAGAGTGTTTGAACCTCGATCCAAATTGGTCAACCGTGATTACCTTCGTAAGTAACGATCAAACTCCCAGTAGAGACTTTTTAGGACATGGTACACCAATTTTAGTTGTTCATTAACATACATGATTTTTAAGTCATTTCGATCTTCGATTGGTATATGTAAAGTGAACGAAAGAACCGAAGTCAATTGAAAGTCAAAAATCTTGAACAAGTGTCGGTCAAGATTGTTGACCATTTGTAACGGTGTACGTTGTCATGTTCACCGTTAAAAAATAGTAGCGACGGACATAGCAACGTACACCATTACAAATTTACACTTAGAAAAAAAAACATTTTTCATCCTCCTGTCCTCTCTAGTCTTCTATATCAATCATACCCAAACCGACCTCCTATTCTTTTTATCCATTTCATATCATGTGTGTTATTGTGTATGTAAGCATCTGTGTTCTTTTTTGTTTTTTTTATCTATTTTCATTATTGATTCGAAACACCAATGGTTACATAAACACCCTTTAACCCCAACGCTGAAACCTCTTCTCCCCAAAACCACTCTCTTTCCTCAACCGACACCAATTTGGCTTCACACCTACCAAATGGGCATATTGGTTGAGAAAATAGAGTGGTTTTGGGGAGAGGAGGTTTCAGCGTCAGGGTTGAGTGGTGTTAATATAACCATCGATCTTTCAAATCAGTAATAAAAATGGATAAAAACAACAAGAACATTGATGCTTATATACACAACAAGACACATGATATAAAATAGATAAGAAAAATAGATGATCGGTTTGAGTTTGATTGATATGGGAGACTTGAGAGGAGAAGAGAGAAGGATGGAAAACTGTGTTTTTTCTAAGTGGGAGTGAGGGAGAAGTGGGAACTTCTGCCAACATTTGTACAAATGAATTGTAATGGCGTACGTGAATATATGTGTCGTTAAAAAATAGTTTGTAACGGTACACATTGCTAAATACGTCGTTACAAACTAATGGTAACAACAACGTCTCGATTTCCGACCGTTTACTCCTAACGATAAGGTTTTGGTCAACGGTCAATGATTTTGTAACGACGCACATACAGATGTACGCCATTACAAAAATGATTACTAATGGCGTACGGTTTAAGGTACGGCGTTAGTCTTTTTCTGACTGTATACTAAAAAAATATGCCGTTACAAAATTTTGTAACGGCGTATGTTTCTCGTACGCCGTCACAATTTGATTTGTAACACCGTGATTTCAATACGTACGTCGTTGGTAATGAAAAAACTAATAGTCATTCTCTCTTAGTTTGTGCATATTAATTTTTGGTAATTTTAAAAAATGAATAAATTTTTTAATAGACGAACAAAATACAAATAGAAATACATGTGCATATAATTGTATTTATGATTTCAAACAAAATAGACAAGAATGAAAATGTAAATTGCATTTCATGCATTATGTTTTTTCTAGAGAACTAATTAAAAGCTTCTTTGACCATGTTCAAGTCTATTCCCCAATGAGCTATCTTTTTTACATTCCCATTGCCGGACACAAGACAATATAAGATTTTACTTTTGAGCATTAGACTTATCATCAACTATAACAATAGTTAATATTGGAGCACCATTGTCCTCCTTCATTAAATCCTCTAGAGTAACAAACTTCTGATCATTCGTACCAAGTTCTTGTATTTTATTTTCGAACAAGTAGTCCGTCTTAGCATTCTTGTACACAGCGTATAATATTATTTGAGCGATCCCGAATGTAAATCCCAATATGTTTGGTGCCTGAATCATGTATCCAATTAGTTACTAAAGTTATCAAAATCCAATCCAGTTGGCACATATTTGTTGTTCAAACATGTTGACTTTAATAAAGTTATAGATAATACAAGTGACATGATACTTACCGCTATATAGTAGTTTTTGATTAAGATTCCGTAAAAAAACCATATGACAGCGCAGAAAGTCAAAAAGAAAGATAAGAAAAATGGCATGTACTCTACACCTTTGGTTTTTATCACTTGCCTCTGGTAATAAAAAAATCAATAAAAAGTTAAAAGTTCAAAATGATATATAAAATGTAAGTACATAAAATCGTTATGACAATATTTGTGTTATATCATGATACTTAAAGGAGCGGCAAAGACACACACTGAGAAAACAGCGCATACCCATCCAACAATCGAAACCCTCTTGTCAACATTTGCAAGCATGTAGGTGCAAACCACAATCACTACATAAACTCCAATGTTGAATAGGACAAGAAATTTCATTGTGTAAATCTGCAAGAATCAATCACCAATAATATAAATATTATAAAAGTCAACCAACTTTTTAAGTCAAAAGTGATGAGAACTATACATACCCTGGAGTTCTTCGTAGCATAAATAAGATAGATGACAAGATAAATAGACTCAATTACACAACCGACGGAATTTATGGTGATGATTAGAAACCCATTAGTCTTGAGAGAACCATAATATAACAACAACATTGAGCTAAATAATGCCACCGAGTAAGGTATAGATTGAAACTCTTCTGTTGATTTCTTCTTTACGATCCTATAAAATGTCGGCCTACATGAAATCACACAACGTTTTAACAATATATTGAAATATCAATCAAGAATATGATATTGCACATGGAAATAAAGGAAGAACTTATAATGGAGCTAAATAAACCATAAATGACACAATATTACCGAGAAGGCCAAACACAAAAGGCAAGAGATGTGCTTGAGGCAATGTCATGTTGTGTATATTAGTAAATCAATGAATCGAAACACTCTCCTTATTGTTTAAAATACAATAATTTTAGATTGAGCTTATGACAATTCCTTTTACTTTTAAGCCTATACATACTTAGATTTAAAAAGTCGAATAATAAATCACTTTCTTTATTTTTGTATATATACACGACACAATTAGCATTAACTTCTTTGAATAACTAATTCAATTGAAAACTAAAATTCGATATGACATCTTACGTATCGCCTAAAAATAAGCCAATAAAAAAGGTAACAACATGATATATAACATTTATTTCTATACACTCCTCGCGATCTTATTATACACAACTTGACAATAATTGACCTCATGAATCCTCCTAAAAAAATAAATAAAATGGACCAAACAACAAAGGCTAATCATTCTATGATATTAGTACAATCTAGCAAGAATCAAAATTGATGGTTGTTGGTGGATGGAGAAGGAGAAGGGGAGAGCTCGCCCCCGGAGGGTAAGTCCTGGAGGACTGCAAGAAAGCGGCCGCTAACACTGATGGAGCGAGCGAGCTTGAAGCTGGAGGACGATGTCATCATCTTGTTCTTGGAGAAGATGGTGGATGAGTTGGTAAGAATCACATAAACCAAAGCTTGAACAATCCCAAACACAGCCACCTTCACCAGCATGCTACTTTCCATGTCCATCTGATATATATTGGTGATTCTTGAATTTGCATGCACACTAACTTATATTTATAGGAGATGACAAAATAATTGGACCCTCCTGTTTTGACCGGAAGGACAACTTTGAATATCCTCGAAAGTAATGTACTTGCCTGGAATCTGCTTACTGAATCGCCATTTTTGACTTGTTAACTAGACTCTCGGGGAGGCCTATATATACATGGGCCTGGTCCAGATAGAGACTTGCATATATAAAAGGGCATCAGAACTATTATTTTATTTTTCATTGCAAATTTAGCCGATGGTAATTCATGTCAGTACCTTAACTCTGTCTCATTTTCAAATCAGTACAAAAAATTTGAAAAGTTTTTCGCCGGTACCCGAAGTTTAATTAGTTGCAGATAAGTACCTACTATGTTAAAACTAACAGAATTTGAATGTGAAAAGACCAAAATGTCCCTAATACTTATAATAATTAATATTATATTGAAACTTTTGAGGGGAATAACTCTCTCATACTACCTCCGTTTCGGGCTCATAAAATATCAAATCGAAGAGAATCGGAAGATAAACAACTTTGAAAAATAAGATTAATAACTAAATTAAATTAATATTATTTAATTATTAATATTCTTCAAAATTGTTTATCTTCCGATTTTCTTCGATTTGATATACTATGAGGCCGAAACGAAGGTCGTATGAGAGAGTTATTAAATTCGAAAGTTTCAATATAATATTAATTATTATAAGCATTAGGGGCATTTTGGTTTTTTCACGTCTCAATTCTGTTAGGTTTAACATATTAAGTACTTAATAGCATCTAATTAAATTTGGGGTACCGACAAAAAACTTTTCAAACTTGAGATACTAATTTGAAAATGAGGCAAAGTTTGGGTATTGACATGGAATTACCCCTTTAGCCAAATATTATTATATTAGTGTATTTTGTCATCCAGCGTCGCTTTGGCCGAGTGGTTAAGCGTGTGCCCGCTAAGTACATGAGGTTTCCCTTGTTAAGTTTTTTGTGAAATTTCGAAAATACTCTTGTATTTGAAAAATTAAAATAAACAAGTAAAAATGATTTTGAATTTTTTTTTTCTAATTTTCTTGTTGTATAAAATAAATAATAAAATTATGTTAGTTATACAAATAATTTTTAAAAAGTTCTTTTTATAAAAAAAATTAAAAATTTATTTTTAAACATCGTTTTTATTTTTATAAATAATTTTCTTTAAAAAATTAGTACTGAAATATTTTTTTATTCTTTGTTTTTATAGAAAAAATTCAAAATTATTTTTATTTTTTTAATGCAAGGGTATTTTCGTCATTTCACAAAAATAATAACAAAATTTTAAAAAAGTTAACGGAAAAGGGTAACGTGGGAATTTTTTTATACTTAGGGGACCTCTCAAATTGATTTTGCACTTAAAAGAGTTCATTTGAGACTCGCGTATAGTTAAGAGGGTTATCTGAAATTTTCTCTTTTTAATATTAAATATGAACAAACTAAAATAAATACTTAAGGCAAGAAATTTGCAATTTTATAATACCTTGAAATGGAAAAAACTTTAGGTATAATCATATGAAAATCTCATATTCTTGTTGGGGCTATATAAGGTTTTCTCTTGGATTTAACATGAAAAAAAATCTTTTAGAAACATATTTATTGTATACCTGATTTGTCATTGCAAAATTTTTGCCCTTCAAATTTGAACCTACACAACTCTTTTATCATTATGTTACTTTTGACGTTGATTATGTGTTTATGCAGAACTGTGGTGCAGACGTACGATTGGAAAATAAGTTGAATTAAAAAGGGTATATTATCTTAACATGAGAGCATCTTCAATAGAGTGCACCACGGGATGAACTAGAAAGCAAACAGGGTTGAAACTACAAACGTTAGAACATGTGTGGGCACTTGGATTAAATGTATGAACGATTTAGATTAAGGTGAATGAAACAATCAGATTTTAATATGAAATGAGTCAACAGGGGCACATTCGTCATTTTAATTATGATTGTGTCAATCATCTCCTAAAATCGAGGTGAGTTTCATTCGTCGTTTAAGATAATATTCAGTTGATGTTGAAGATGAGTCGGATCTAAATGGTTCATCATATTTGGTTATAGATTCGAGCAATACATTAGTGGAATGAGTGATCTAATCCAACAAGCAGGTATTGTGAATCGCTAAATCTCTTTTATTGTTCATACCATCACACAATTATTCGTTAACATAATAAAATAGTAGAATGCTCTAATGGAGCTTATGCAGATCTAATCAGTGGATGTATAGTCGGTGATGAAACAAAATCTTCTTGTACTGATATAACAATATTAAGTGATGAAACTCTTATTGTTGTTGACAAGATGTTGGCTGATGAAACATAATTAGTAGATGAGACTGAATAATTATCTGATGACACATCGTCAGTGTATAATGAAACATTACTATGTTATTCTACAATAGTCAATATTGCAAAATTGGAGTGAACCATCCTGACGGTGAAATTGGAAATGGTAGGTTGGCAATGGTTGATATTCATCCTCTTGACACGGGTAATAAGTGGTTCGTTGTACTCGAAATATGAATCCTCGATGATAATTAAAAAATGGGGAATACAGTGCACAAATGACAACATTATACACCATAAACTGAGTTAAAAAAAGTATTAATGAACAATAATGATAAATCATTCATAATGAAACATCACACATGAATGAAACATGGTAAAATACACATGACATAAACCATATATGATGAAAGAACATCGTCATGACACAAAAATATTACTGATGAAACAAATGCATATTCTTATGACATAAATAGACAACTGATGAAATGCATATTCGTTTGAAGTTCTAACGAAACCTATATATGACACATGAAACAATGACACATTTTGCATTTGATGAGACTTATAATGTTATATATGAGAAAACAACCTTTATAGACACATGATCTCCAACTTTGGATAGAACAATATTTTGCATCCCACATGAAATTGACATGATCAGATCTTCGAAAGAATTTCAACTCATCTAAGTATCTGTTACAGAATCGTGAGAGATTGGGTTTTAGCTAAACTAGAATTTGCTGCACGATTTTGATATGATTTGTGTTGATAGAAGTTTTCTTGAAGTTGCTTCTAATTGATTTTTTTTTTGAAATTTGCGTAAATAACGTATTAATTATCTCCCACATCAATCAGAAAAAAGACAAATACGAAACTACCCTTCTAACATAGTGTATTGACAATACAATCACTACCTAACATTCTATTTACGTTGACTTGCCACATATGACGCTTGAGAATCTTGGCCGCCCAATTTGAAAACGTGTGCTCGAGATTTGTTCGGATGTTTGTATGTCAACACTACGTTTGTATTCTAGTGCGACCCGTGCACCACTACCAACTCATCGCTTAACTCTCCACGACCTTTTTGGTCATATAAGTCTCTCCAAGCTTCAACATTTAGTCAACGGTCTTTCTAAGTTGTGTACTTTGTACTGTGTGTCTTGTCAGTTGGGTAAGCATATTCATATTCTTTTTCTAAACGTATGAAAAATTGAGTTTTTGGTCCTTTTCATTTGCACTGACGTTTGGGCTCCTACTCGTGTTCCATTTGTATTAGGCTTTCACTATTTTGTTATTTTTAATGATGATTATTCTAGATGCATTTGGTTATCTCTCGTAAAAACTCGTTCTGAACTATATTCCATCTTAAGAAAAATGTGCTAAAATTAAAAATCAGTTTGGTGTTTGCATACACATATTGTAGTTTCGAAGAATATTTCAGCTCTCTCTCTATGAAAATTCATGAGAACATATGACATATAGTATCAATTATCTAACAATCATTTGGCAGAGGTATTCACTCAATCCTTGTGAGGGTCTCACATACATTATATTTGTAACAAGCTTGATACATACAACTTTTATACTCCAGTTTGATGGGGAGGTTTATCGTCATCCCACGTTTAGGCAGACCTAACTACATTTAAGACTCATTTCTTGAATGTTCATATTTAGATTACTCTAATGTAACTCTCTTTCTATATAAGGAGAACTTCTCTTGTATTGTAAGACATCTAAGAATTAATAAAACTAAGTTCAACATTTCATAAATTCGGCTTTACACACACTAACATGTAGTTTAGAAGAAGTATTGATCATAATCAGTATTCTAAAAAATGTTACGCATTATTAAAGCGAATAGGCACTCCTAGAACTTTTTTTAAAGGCATACTTCTAGATTAATCGTGGATTAACCCGATTTGTACTTTGTTATTTTTAAAATTTTGATTAAAAATTATTGTATATACACAACTAATATATAAATAATAATATATAATAATAAATATTTAGGATATAAAATACAAAAACTCCATATCGAATACGAACCAAATAAATCACTATTTTCATAGAGTCGAGGCGATGATTTATCTATCTGGCTCCGCTGATGTAGCGATGGAGAAGGAGGTCGAGCCTCTGTCTCTCGTGATGCAGGCCCTGTCTCGCACGTCTCAGGGGTTATGCTCTTCTCGTGATCGCGCATGTCACTATCGTGCATTAAGTGGTGGGATCTGATGCTGATCTTGGCTCTGATGGTCTTGGTCTTCTTTTACAATGGTCTCTTGGTCTGGTACTATGCAAGAATAAGGTTCTCGTCGTTCTGGAACACGGCGGCTGTGGCCATTTCGGCGATGGCTCTGCTCGTTTGCGTCGGATCTTCAAGGAAGTTCCATCATCGGGTTTTTTCTCCGATGATGTTGTTGGCGCCAATTTATAGTCTGTGTCGTCGATGCGTCCATGCGGTAGAGGAATGATTTATTCAAAGCGCCCGTCTCTTGGTTCAATTGTAGGTGGGTGTTGGTTGAAGTGATGGCAGTCGAAGACAGGGCTGACGATTCTCGAGTGGCGCAACAGGTCTGGGCGATCTTGCTCTGATTATAGCAAATTTTTCCGACGGTGGCCTTTAGAGTCCCTACTCTACATCTATATCTCAGGTTATTGGTATCAATTTTACTTGTCCTCTTTTTTTCTCATATATATACCATACTATGTTTATAAGAACGCTCTCTGGTTCGGTTCAAGGCCAATTAAATTTGGTCATTCATGACTCTCCCCTCATAGCCAGATTGCTCGGTTGCGTGCCGTGCTCCGGCCCCGGCGCCCCCTGTCTCCTAATGATTGGAATCTTCCGTTGACGAAAATTTGCTCGCCTTTACGATATCCTCTCGGTTTGTTGATTTTGTTTCGAAATGTTTGAGCGATTTTTGTTGCTAGTTATGTCTCGCCTGATGCGATTATATCCCTTGTGCAACAGAGAAAGTTAGTATGATGGATTAGTGTGATGTTCGTTAGTATTTTGGGTTCGATGTGTTTGAATTATGTTCTTATCGATGCTCGTTTTGTTTCGTGGTTTTGGTTTCAAACATGTGGAAGTCGTTGGGTTTAAATGGTCCTCCCAAGGGTGTGACCCAGTGATCCAAGACTCGCGGGTATCTAGTTCCGCAACACCTTAGTGAGGAACCCCGGGAGAACTGCTCTTTTTGGTTTTGATCCGGGATATAACCAAGTTGAGAAGGTCCCCTAACCAGTGGCTTGTTTATTGGCGGTTCACGTTTGGTCAACGTAGTCTTCGTGACAGTTGGAGCAGCGAGTATTCCTAACTATTTATTGTTTTTTAATATAAGTTAAGGATGTATATTTGTTTTGGGTCATCTTTGCCTTTTGGGCTCTGGATTGGAGGAGAGTGGTTATGTTCATACAACTATCTCCATTTTACTTATTGTAGGACATCTCTAATAAAGTTGTTCTACTTTCTTAAAAAAAAAACTTCCATATCCGTTACATTAATGTCATTCGAAGATGATAAAAATATAAATAAAAGATTATTAATTTATGTAATTTTATTAAGGGAAAAGGACACTTTTGTGCACCTAAATATACACTTTTGACACTTACATGCCTTACCTTTTTTTTTCTCTTTTTTCCATACCTGAATATTGTTTTGGGACAGTTTACCACTAAAATTTTAAAAATACCGAAATTACCCCTGAGTTGAACCAAAATTAAATCTGGTCTGATAGAGAGAACCGGTCCAACTTTTAAAGAGGGTAAAAAGACGAAATTACCCTCACATGTTCATCAAATTTTCAATTGAATGCCCCTCCTCTCTACCTTCAACCCTAAATCCTTCCCGTCCCCGCCTCCATCAACGGCCACCAGGAAGAACCGCCTCGTCGTCGCCCCAGGCCACCGGCATCTCCTCTACGAGCAGAACCACCTCGTCGTCGCCTCCAGGGTTCGCGACTCCCTCAGCGAATCCTCTATCGACCTCGACGTCGTCGCCTCCTTCGACACCGGCGGCGCCGAGCTCCTCTACGAGATCTACCTCCTCTCCGCCCAACATCGCGCGCCACCGCCATGTTCCTCGTCGAGAACCGCCAGCTCCTCTACTCTTGTTGTGGTGCCGATTATGATGCAAATCCATAGTTGGTGGCGGAGCCTAGGGTTTCAGAGGTGAGGTCCTCGAGAAAGGGGCGAGGGATAGAGGAGGAGAGGTTGAGGTGGAGGTGGTCGTAGAGGGAGAGGGATGCGTCGGAGGGCCGGAGGCGGAGGCGGACGGTAGACGCGGCGGAGATGGGTGGTTGGGCTGCCGGAGAAGATGATGAACAGTGAGGAGAGAGGGCAAAAATGTAATTTAATAATTTACTTTTAAATTTTTAATTTGTTATTTGAAAAGACCAATATACCCTTAAATTATGTGATAATTTCGTTATTCAATGGAGGGTAAAAAAGTAATTTCATTATTAATTAAAATATGGTTGGATCTGGTTGAAATTGAACCGGCTCAATTCAGGGGTATTTTCGGTATTTTGAAATGTCTGAAGAAAACTGTCCCAAAATGAAACTAAAGTATGGAAAAAAGAGAAAAAAAAGGTAGGGTATGTAAGTGTCAAAAGTGTATATTTAGGTGCAGTGTCCTTTTCCCTTTTATTAATATATCTAACCTCTGAATTGTGTTCCATTAAAATGAAATTATAAACAATAATGTTGAATGCGGTGGGTGCAGGGATCCCACTGGTGGGGATGCAAATTGTTCAATTTTGAACCCAATCGATTTAAAATCAAATCGAATTAATATAATTTGGTTCGGTTTAGTTTTGAACTGGTTAATTTTCGGTTCGGTTCATTTTCTATGAAAAGAATTTCTTGAAATTCTCACTTTAGACCTTTGGACTTTATTTGACTTACCGGTATTTTGTTTGAATCGATTTTCATGAAACTATTGTGAAAATAGGGTGTACATATCGAGTCGGGCTCCACAACTAAAAGGTCAAGTTTATTAGTTGAATTTGACTCTTCCCTCTACATATACTCATTTTAGTTGCAATTCTTTACATGTGGGATATACTTAACCTCTTACTATCATGCTCGTATATGCGTGGACCTTTAATTCAACACTCCCCTTCACGGGTAGCTTTGTCTATACGTGGGCCATAACAGAGGTGAACTTCTATATCTGATATGGAGTTCACATGGGTGCATAGGCACGGGGAGCCCATAAATACATGCCCAAATCCACCTGCCCTGATACCATGTAAAATTGGACTGTACATATCGAGTCGAGCTCCACGACTAAAAGGTCAAGATTATTAGTTGGGTTTGACTATTCCCTTTGTACACCTATTTTAGTTTCAATTCTGTATATGTGGGATTAACTTAACCTCTACTTCTCGTTCTCGTGTACACGTGGGGCTTATTTTCCTTTCACGCTCGTGGACGCATAGACCTTTACTTTAACAACTATAACATTGTGGTCTGATACTTTTAGGTCCAATTTAGAGGTGGGCATTATAAACCCATAACTGGAAAACAAAGAAACTATGGGTAACGGTTCCAATTCCGATTCTAAAATTAAAAGAACCATATAATTTTGGTTAAAGTCTGTTTATTAAAATAGAGAACTGTTAGGTACTCGCCTGGAATCAACCGATCCTTTATCATAGTTTTATATTTGGAATAAGTGCCTCAATTTATATTGAGCATGGAGATTGAGCACAAGAACCAAAAAATGATGGCTCGAGTAGAGGATGATATGTTACTTCTCTTTTGTTCATATTTTATTTGTAAATTTTATAATTTGATTGAGTTGTAACATTTAAATCGTAACGTTTGATTTTCGTTAGTACTTTTGATAGTTAGAAAATTTAAGTTTTTTTTCTCTAAAAATTGAAATTTCTGACTGTAAATAATATAATCAACAAAATTTGAGGATCGAATCTAAAACCAAACATGCCTTTCATGTAATGGTTCTGGGTCCAGCTCCTAAAAATTAGAAGCAGGTGAGTTCGGTTCGTTTCAGTTCTTGACCTATTATGTCTAGTTCCGGACTCATGCCTACTCTAGCCCAATTAACTAAGATCAATGACCTAAAGTAAGTCACATGTTCAAATCGATCGATTTTTTAATCAATTTAATTTTATAAACCAAAAACGAACTGACGGAGTTTTGATTTGGTTAAATTTTAAAACGAACCAATTTGATTCTTTTTGGTTCGAGTTACAGTTATATTTGGTTAGCCCTACCAGTGGATAACACTGCTCGTTATAATCGAGATCGAGCCGAATTTGAGCTCAAGATATTAAACTAGCTGACTCGCGAGCTTATCGAGCATTAAATTTAAGTGAATATTTATAATGAATTATATATTTATAATGAATATTTGTATTGAAATTAAGTGAACCGAACCGAACTGATTCGAGCTCGAGATCATCTAAGTTTCTTCGAGTAGAACTGAGGTTAATTACACAAGCTCGTTTGAGGTCGAGCTGAACACATATTTCATGAACCGAGTCGAGTCAAGCCCTGCCAAATGAAAACTCGATTTAGCTCGTTTACACTCATGCAACTCACCCATTTCAATTCACCCATAAATCCATGGATGATTCATAACAGTTTGAAATTCTAGTTAGAAGCGAGATGCCACTTTTGATTGACAACTTGTTGACGTACAAACTATGGATAATAGATCAAACATGGAACGGAAATGATGTCACGCCCAATGTCTTGACAATGTGCGTAACATCTTGTCAGTAAGCAGATACGAATATATAGAAAATACAAAACAGCAAGCAACGACACACGATATGTTTACCCAGATCGGTGCAATATCACCGACATTTGGGGGCACTCTACCAGTGAAAATGTTTCACTATATCATAACCAATCAAAACATACAAGTTACAATGATTATCACACAAATCATTAATGAAATTCTGAATCGTAGCCGAGTCAAGAAGTCGAACACAAAGTCGTAACTTGTGTATCGACTACTTGCCTAAAACGTAAACCGTAAGCTTAAACAGTAAACAGATAATAACGACACCAGAGATGATTACCCAGTTCGGTGACTCCGCACCTACGTCTGGGGGCACTTTGCCAGTGGAAAGGTTTTCACTATTAGGTAGTCAATAGTACAACTTCAAGCACCAACTAGCTATCACACAAGCTATTGTCCTAAGCTACTATAGATCTCATCGTGAACCACCTCGACCAAGGGCCTCTCCCCCTGTCTTTGAGATCCTCTCAATTCCACCCTTCGAGCAAGCCTATGCTCGGTGTCGTTGTCTTCTTTGACGGAGTTGTGAATCTTCAATCACAAACAAAAACCCTAACCGATCCAAACACTTAGTCTTCGCGACTTAATGTTTAATCGGAGCAAAAGTCCGTTCTAGCGAATCTTAATCAGACTCTCAACACGCCAATGGTGCACGGTTAAGAGCTCTGAGAAATCTTGCAATTGTTAGAACAAGAACGGATCACTGCTAATGGGAAACTCAAGGCTTTTTATAGCAGCTCACATTCCTAATCCTTCTCGGACCAGGAACCAGAAGTTTCAGACTTCCTGAACAAATCAGGCAAGTCGTTGCCGCCTTCCACGACAGCTGGAAGTCGTCTTGCCTGTTCTGACTTTCTTAATATATCAGGCAAGTAAAGTTGCCGCCTTTTGCTGACGTGTAACTGCCAGCTGGAAGTCGCCTGACTTGTCGACGTCACTCTCTTGCGCTCCAAGTTTTCGTGGCGCCTTTCTTCTTTCGCTCCAAGCTTTGTTGAAATAGGAAAGCTTTAGATCTTTCCTAATCTGGATCGTAACAAGTCGCTCCACATGTCATGTAACATGTTGCACGACTTCTTACTTTTGCGCTAAAAAATTATGCCAACAATTAAACGTAGCAACAATTAACTTATGGTATTCTTACAAGTGACAACCTATCTCAGGGTCTCCCCCTGAATCTGAGCTCCTCTCTCAGTTCCACCCTTCGAGCAGTGCCTCTGCTCGGATCAGTTTCTATTCTTCACAGGATGCACGAGACATCAATCGCGCGAATACACCCTTATACTCAAACCACTCTTTCTCCTCGAATAGTGCTTGATTAAAAGTATGTCGTTTTGATTAACACATTCAGCCTTCCAACACGCTAGTCCAACACGCTTACGAGCTCTGAGTAGTTTGCCAAAAACGAACTACAAAAAAACAGGAGGCGCACGCTACTATGGCGACGCTTCTCGCTTTTATAGCAGCTCACACTTCTCTTTCAGCCGCATCTAGGGTTTCCTTAACCCTCGTGGACGAATCACAACAAATAACAGCTAATCGGAAGTTTTCATAAGATCCAACACATCTGAATCATATAGAATCACACTTAATTTAGGAGATCTTTAAAAACGGAAACTTACAAAAAGTGTCGACTCGAAAGATGTGTTCCCAAGATTTCGCAACATAAGAACATACATCTCTATTTACTAAAACTATAGCCAACAAATATTAGAACAAACATCTTTCTGTTCCCAACTAAATATGTAGCCAATATACACGTAGCAAAAGTCTCCCCATTTGGCTAATTTTTAGTGCCAATCACTTTTCTCTTCTATCAGGACACAGAAAGATGTCTAAACATATTCTTAGACATGTGTTGTCCTCAGCTACTCTCTTCTTCTTCCCCTGGTTTCAAAAAAATATATGCTAAAGTAAATGAAATTTTGATCAGCTAATCGTGCAAGATGCCACACACAATGTTATGTACGAAGCTATAACACCGTGTATGACTTCTTGTGTAGATAACGTAGGACAGTAAATATAAAGCTAAATAAACAATGACACAACAGATTGTTTACCCAGTTCGGTGCAACGTCACCTACGTCTGGGGGCTCTCAGCCCAGTGGAAAGGTTTCACTTATCAGTAATTCGTCAGAACATACAAGTACCTATGATCATCCCTAGATCTATACTTTATGCTACTTATTACAGTGCAACCTATCTCAGGGTCTCCCCCTGAATCCAAGACTCCGTCTTGATTCCACTCTTCGAGCAATCGCCTTGCTCTGTCGGTTCAAGTCTTCGTTGAACTTGGTGGTCGCGTGGAGTCTTCACTCACGCGATCAGTAAACCCTCAATCACCTAACTCTCAATAGTTATGGTGATACACAATATCCTTAGCACAATCTACAACCTCTCAGCCCGCAAACCTTCACGTCTAAGAGTTTTGTAAATTATTGCTAGGAAACAAATAAAGAACCACACGATTGCTAAGGGGGTAGCCTAAGATTTTATAGCAATCGAGCATGAGTACTAACCCTAATGGGTTTCCTCTTAATCACCGTCTTTCTTCTTTCCAGAATCGGAGTCGTTCTGGAAATTCCTAAACTTATTCGTACTTCCTGCAGAATCTGCACTTTCCTGATTTCCGTCGATCAGGATGTTTACAGAGATGCCGTCAAAAATGTCACACAAGATGTCGCCTATGATGCTTCGACATTCTTTATGACATTTTCTCTTGTTCCTTAAAAATAAGCCAATCACTAAAACCGTCGTAACTACAATCTCCCCTTTTGGCTATTTTTAAGGTCAGCATTCTTCGTCGCATTCTTCGTTGCATTTGTTGACAGCTTTCTTTATGGCATTCTGCTTTGCGTTGTCGTCAGCTTTTTCTTGCGATTCTGCTCTGCGTTGTCGTCAGCTTTTTCTTGCGGCGATCGTATCGGCGTGCGCGTCGTCGTGTACGTACGTCTTATCTCTTACTCCCCCTTGCTGGCTCAAAAAAGCCAAACGTTAAACAAATATTTCTAACAAACAGGGAAATAAGATAAACGCAAACTTAACTCACACATATCCTCGATCAGCAGTCGAGAACACATATGAAACAGTGTTCAAAACAAATACAAATTAAAAGTTGTTCAGTTTGTACGGAAACCAGAAAGTACTTAAAATCAATTAGAACTGCTGCTGGAACTAGTAGTCTCTTCTTCTGTAGCATTGGTAGAGGCATCTTGAGGAGTGTCTTCGGTAGCATTGGGTAGAGAGGAGGAATCATCATTTTCCGAGTCTGGAGGAGACATTGACTTCAGCAGGTTGGCACAGTGAGATCTTCGCTGGGAGAGATGCTTCAGAGTTATCTTTAGATTGACGATGTCCTTGTCAAGTATAGCTATCTCTCTTTCAAGCATGATTGCATCCCTGCTGGTGGTCTTGATTGGAGGGGCGGCACTTGTGGCTCGACTGGTCATCGCCTTGGTCAGCTTGGCTTCTGGCCTGACAAGATCAGGAGCATGCTTGCCCTTGAACAGCTTGTGGCTCACCACAATCAGTCCTCCGCGTTTGCCAGCCTTATCAGTTGTCTTCAACACTCCAGGGTGTTGATGCACCAGTAACTCAGAGATAAGGGAGGGAAAGGCAATAGGTATCTTCACAGCTTGTGATCTGGCATGTCTAATAAGATGATCAATAACAAACTGCCCAAAGTCAAGCGTGGAACCAGTACCTATTTGGAAGATGAGCATTGCCAGCTCCGGTTTGATGGAGGATGCGTGTGTGAAGGGAGCCCAGTTCGCTACTCCGATACGAAATAGGATGGAGTACTTGGATGTGAGGTCTGAGGCTGCCGCGGTGCCCTTGGTAGGCCACACTCTGCTTTTGTCTCCAGTAATCTTCTTGAGTACCTTGTTCAGGTCAGGTGGAGGCACAAAACGAACACACTTCCTCCCCAGGAAGGCATTAATGATGTCAGAGGAAATGTGGAAGCGCAAGCCTCTAACATATACCTTCTCACAATCCGGATCATCCGAAGTCCTAAATCCAGTAGGCAAGTTAGCAATGAATTCTTTGACCAAAAGGGGATAGTGGTTACCAATGTCAGTGACGGTCTTCATGAGTTCTGTCTGTTCCAGGAGTTTGACAATGGCTTCTAGTCCCAGTAACTCCGAAGACAGGGTCTTCTCGGGATATGTCGTTCTCTGGAACACAAATTCCCATCGTTTCGCACTGTTAGCAGAATGAAACGACACATTGTCATACGAAACACTTGAGGTGTTATTGACCGTCTTCAGGCTTCTTCCCTTCTCAACTTCTTCTTCTCTTACCACAGCCTCCTTTGTGGCTTCCGGAATGACATCTTTCACACCTTCTTCTTCTTCCCCTTCTCCTTCAGCAACCCGTTCTAACCCATGACTGACTGGGGTCAAGTCATTCTTTTCCCCTTCAGGATTTATCAGTTCCTCAACCACACCTCCTTGAGGAGGGTCCTGATTTTCCAGTAGCGACTCTAAAAGTCGCTATTTCTAGAGGTGTCAGTGTTCGATATAACGGAAGAATCGATACCTAGGAAACTTGCTGATACTGGAACAGGAATAATCTGCATAGAAGCTTCTCGACTTCCTTGGCCAAGATCAGTCTCTCGCTCTGGCCCTGTCAGATCCGTCATGGAGAATGCAGAGCTTCCGGTTCAGGTCCGTTTGGGGACTCGGGAAAAAAAACTGGTATTGGTGCTCCTTCCGGTGGGATTTCTCTGGAGGATCCTTCGGCATTCTTCTGTGTCTTTAGTCCTTTGATTCGGACCCCATGTTTGTTGGTGCTTGGATTGCTACTCTTGGAGCTTTTTGCCTCGGCCTTCTTGGGTTTGGATTGTCGACTATCAGTGGCTTTCTTTGACGCTAGAGTGCTCCTTGTTTTCACCATGTTTGTGTTGGTAGTGAGGTTTTCATCACAGGGTTTGAGAGGTGTGGGAGATGAGAGTGAAAACGAGAAGAGTCAGACTAGGTTTTGTTTTTGAAAACATGTCAATTCAAATCAAATTTGTTGGTGACAGAGCGTATCTCGCAACTTTTCCTCTCTTTATATGCGATTTTGGCATGATTGGCCCAATGGCATGTGTTGGGATTTTTGGACTGGTTCATGAAGAGGTACCAACTAACTCTTCTCAACCGTTTGCAACTTTGATTATTTTTTGATGGTGCAGAGACCGAGTGACGTCCTGAGGTACTCGAATCTGCTTGCATCTAATGCCTTCGTGAAAATGTCAGCAAGTTGCTTCTCTGTATGGATGTGCTCTAGGATGATCTTCTTGTCTTCGACCAGCTCGCGAATGAAGTGGTGTCTAATGTCAATATGCTTGGTCTTGCTGTGTTGGACAGGATTTTTAGAGATGTTGATGGCACTAACATTATCACAATATAAAGTCATGACTTCTTGTCTGACATTGTATTCGACTAACATTTGCTTCATCCATAACAATTGCGTGCAACTACTCCCAGCAGCAATATACTCAGATTCAGCAGTGGACAAGGCAACACAGTTTTTCTTTTTACTAAACCATGATATAAAGTTATTGCCAAGGAAGAAGCATCCTCCAGATGTGCTCTTCCTATCTGCTGTGCTTCCAGCCCAATCAGCATCACAGTACCCCACCGGGGTAGAGGATGTGTCGAATGAGTATAATAAACCCAAGTCTGTAGTCCCAGAGATATATCTTATAATTCTTTTAGCTTGGGATAGATGACTAACCTTGGGATTAGCTTGATATCGTGCACATACTCCTACAGAGTAGGCAATATCTGGTCGACTGGCAGTAAGGTAGAGAAGACTACCAATAATGCTTCTGTATAGGTGTTGGTCGACGGCTTCTCCTGGATTATCTTTAGTTTGCTTGATATGTGTAGCTGCAGGTGTCCGTTTATGTGAAGCTTTCTCTAGCCCAAATTTCTTGACAATATTCTTCGCATATTTGCTCTGAGATATGAAGATGCTATCTTTTAGCTGTTTGATTTGGAAGCCAAGGAAATAGGTAAGCTCTCCCAACAGTCTCATCTCGAATTCTGATTGAATTTGTTGGATAAATTGCTCTACCATCTTTCTTGACATCCCTCCAAAGACAATGTCATCGACATATATTTGGGCTATCATCAAATTCTCGTCCTCATTCTTCACAAATAAAATCTTGTCGACTCCCCCTCTAGTGTAGCCGCTTTGAATCAGGAATTTTGTGAGCCTTTCATACCAAGCCCTTAGTGCTTGTTTTAATCCGTAGAGGGTCTTCTTGAGTTTGTACACGTGATCAGGGAAGTGAGGATCAACAAATCCTTTAGGTTGTGACACATACACTTCTTCGTTGAGATCTCCATTCAAGAAGGCACTTTTGACATCCATCTGGTAAAGCTTAATCTGTAGATGGCATGATATCCCTAGTAGGAGTCTGATTACTTCAAGTCTTGCTACAGGAGCAAAGGTCTCATCAAAGTCGACTCCCTCAATATGAGTATACCCTTGAGCAACTAACCTTGCTTTGTTGCGAGTGATGTTACCAAACTCATCGGACTTATTTTTGAAGATCCATTTTGTGCCAATGATATTTCCTTCACTTGGCTTGGGCACCAGTTCCCACACCTGGTTCTTCTCAAATTGAATCAGTTCCTCTTGCATAGCATTGACCCAATACTCATCATTGATGGCTTCATTGATATTTTTGGGTTCAATCTTTGAAACGAAGCATATATTACCAATCATCTCGTTGTAGTTCATCGGAGTTTTTGTCCGAGTCCGTATGCCTTCATTTAGGTCTCCAATTACTCCAGAGATAGGATGATTAGCCAGGATTCTTCGTGAGGGGTTTTTGTTGCTGGTTTCAATAATTGTCTCATCGTTATCGACATTTGGACTAGCATCATTATTTTCTGATTTGCTGCTAGCATTTTCTCTGACATCAGTAATTGCATCCTTCCTAACATTGTTGAGATAGACTCCGTCTTCGTCTGTCGCGTCTTCTGGGGCATATTCATAGTCATCATCAACAACAACATTGATTGATTCCATCATGGTCTTGGTTCGTTTGTTGAAGACCCGGAACGCGCGACTATTCCTTTAGTAACTAAGGAAAATGCCTTCATCACTCTTTGGATCAAGCTTTCGACGAGGCTCTCTTTCAGCCAGAATATAACAAGTGGATCCAAAGATATGGAAGTACTTAACATTGGGCTTTCTCCCCCTCCATATTTCATAATGAGTTACTGACATACCTGGTCGGAGAGTGACTCGATTGTGGATAAGGCAAGTAGTGTTAAGTGCTTCTGCCCAAAAGTGAGTTGGTATGTCCTTTGCCAGCATCATAACTCTAGCCATGTCCTGTAGAGTCCTGTTTTTGCGCTCAACAATGCCATTCTGTTGGGGAGTGATTGGTGCTGAGAACTCATGAGCTATCCCTTATGAGTTGCAGAATTCTGCAAATTTGCTGTTTTCGAACTCTCGACCATGATCACTACGAATGCGAATTATTTTGCCAATTGTCTCCCCTTTTTCTCGTTGGACCTGGATGCATAGATTCTTGAAGATCGAGAAGGTATCTGATTTGTCACGAGGGAAGTCAACCCATGTGTATCGTGAGTAATCATCTACACACAAAAAGACATAGCGTTTTCCTCCAAGACTTTCAACCTGCATTGGTCCCATGAGGTCAACATGTATTAGCTCAAGCACTCGAGAGGTGGTGATATGCTGCAGCTTCTTGTGTGACATCTTAGTTTGCTTTCCAATCTGACATTCTCCACAGATCTTTCCTTCCACGATTTTCAGGTTTGGAATTCCAGTTATGGCCTGTTCTGAGATTGCCTTCTGCATACTTCTAAGATTTAGATGTCCAAGCTTTCTGTGCCACGGTTTGGTTTCTTCTACTTTGGAGACAAGACACTTTGCCGCTTCGATATGTGATTCGGGCGACCAGATGTAACAGTTATCCATTGAGCGGATTCCTTGTAGAATAGTGACTTGATCGAAGTCTTTTACTATACAAGCTTCTTTAGTGAATTTCCCTTCTGAACCCAGATCACAGATCTGGCTGATGCTAATCAGGTTTGCCTTAAGTCCTTCTACAAGTAATGCTTCAGTTAGGCAAGTAGCTCCTGGATGCTTGAGTACTTCTTTTCCAATGATTCGAGCTCGAATCCCATCTCCAAAAGTAACATAGCAGTTTGTATATAATTTGAGATTGGAAAGAAACTCTGGAGTACCTGTCATGTGTCGAGAACATCCACTATCGAGATACCAGTCCTTGTTTGTTGAGGCACTCAAGGATGTATATGCAACATTAGCTCGATAGACTAGATTCTTAGGTCTCCATTCAAAGTGAGATGTTTTCTGAGGAGTTGAGAGATGCCTTTGATGTCTCCTTTGTCTCTGTGGTAGCTGAGCTTGCTTCTTCACATGGAGTTGAAAGCAGAATGGTCTTATGTGACCTCGTTGACCACAGTAATGACATATCCGCTGATATTGATAAGCTGGTTTTCTGTAGTATTGTTGTCTGCGTGGAGGATGTCTTTTGATAGTTGCTTGACAAGAACATGTTATAGACGATGTCATGACATTTGTTGTAGGTCGTCCTGTAGGATGTGTTGTGGCATCCTGTGGTTTCTTGTCAACCATGGCTTGTTGTGGGACAAACTTCGTGACTGCTGACGAGGGATATTGTGTGTGTACCCTAGTCCCGTCATATCCTTGGACTGCTTTCCTATTTATAGCATTTTGTCAAGGCTTTCTGTGCTAGGATTCATCATCTTTACCAATTTAGTCATAAGACTAATTTCTCCATTAAGTTTGGTGATTTCGCGTTTTAGCTCCACGATCGTCTCTAGGATTCTAGATTTGTCGTTGGTAAGACTGATGATCCGTTCTCCTTGTTGATCAAGGATCAGTGTTTCCTTGACCCATCTGGTATGTAAGCTTCTGGATGCCTCGACTAGTTGTTCTTTAGTCCAATTCTCATTTGGAGTTGGATGGTGGTGATTGGTAGAGATATTGGCAGAGTTATCATCATTGTTCCTTCATATGCAACAGCTAGGATATCCCATGCGGATTTGGCAATTGTGCATGTGTTGATCAGTCTGAATACGTTCTTGTCAACACCGTTGAAAATAGCATTCAGAGCTTGAGAGTTTCCCAGTGATTCCTCGTCTTCGTCATCAGTCCAGTCTTTTTCTGGTTTTGAACCGATATGGTTACCATCATTGTCACTGAGTTGTGGAGCATTCCAACCATTGATCACAGCCTTCAATGTTTTGTTGTCAAGTGACTTCATAAAGGCACGCATCCGAGCCTTCCAATAGCCGTAGTTACTTCCATCTAGAACAGGTGGTCGACTGATGGATCCTCCTTCTCTAGTATTGTCCATCTAGATCAAAATATTTGTTTAGGAACTCACCTAAAGCTGTAGGTGCCCCCTCTGATACCAATTGAAATTTTGATCAACTAGTCGTGCAAGATGCCACACACAATGTTATGTACGAAGCTATAATACCGTGTATGACTTCTTGTGTAGATAACGCAGGACAATAAATATAAAGCTAAATAAACAATGACACAGCAGATTGTTTACCCAGTTCGGTGCAACATCACCTACGTCTGGGGGCTCTCAGCCTAGTGGAAAGGTTTCACTTACCAGTAATTCGTCAGAACATACAAGTACCTATGATCATCCCTAGATCTATACTTTATGCTACTTATTACAGTGCAACCTATCTCAGGGTCTCCCCCTGAATCGAAGACTCCGTCTTGATTCAACTCTTCGAGCAATCGCCTTGCTCTGTCGGTTCAAGTCTTCGTTGAACTTGGTGGTTGCGTGCAGTCTTCACTCACGCGATCAGTAAACCCTCAATCACCTAACTCTCAATAGTTATGGTGATACACAATATCCTTAGCACAATCTACAACCTCTCAGCCCGCAAACCTTCACGTCTAAGAGCTTTGTAAATTATTGCTAGGAAACAAATAAAGAACCACACGATTGCTAAGGGGGTAGCCTAAGCTTTTATAGCAATCGAGCATGAGTACTAACCCTAATGGGTTTCCTCTTAATCACCGTCTTTCTTCTTTCCAGAATCAGAGTCGTTCTGGAAATTCCTAAACTTATTCGTACTTCCTGCAGAATCTGCACTTTCCTGATTTTCGTCGATCAGGATGTTTGCCGAGATGCCGTCAACAATGTCACACAAGATGTCGCCTATGATGCTTCGACATTTTTTATGACATTTTCTCTAGTTCCTTAAAAATAAGTCAATCACTACCGATGTAAAGAAACCAGGTAATAGCCATACCATCTCAGCCGCCTAAGCAAACATAGTCTGAGGGCAGAGAAGTCATCACAAACATAGTCTCCTCATGTATCTTCAGATTTAGCCGCGCCAGATGTTTCTGCAGATGTCCTGACAATATCCTTGACACGTTTACCTTCAAACAGCTTGGGGTTGAAATTGAGAGCGCTAGATTTCTTGGCAGCAATGTCTGAGGCTCGCAACATGCACAGAACCTCCTTTTTCAGCTGAGGTTCTCCTCTTCCTAGCCTGTTTCTTAACAGAGGCAACATCTTCCCTTTTCTTCCTTTTCTTGGCATACACACCAGTTTTCCTATACTCCACGACTTTTCTCTTCTTCTTTTCAGACCGAAGAGCAGCAATACACGCATCTTCATCGCTCTGACGACTATCATCATCAACAACATTTTCTTGAACAAAGGAAGTCGGAACATCCTTCTTGACATTTTCCCACTCGTCAGCTTCACCCATATTCACTTGAGCCGGTGAAGTTGGAGTATCCTCCGTCACATTCTGATCCAGGCTTCGAGCTTCATCACGTATCTCATCAAGAGGTGATTCTGGAGCCTCATGTGGAGACTGACTTCAGTTAGTCAGATTATTAGATGTTGAAACATCTTTCACAACATCTGGTGCAAGACTTAGGGTTTCTCCAACCACACCCTCAGAAAGGATTTCTTGACCAATAGTAGGGGACTCTAACACACTGATTTATGGGGTTTGTATCCTCATGCTTAGATGGAATAAGAGATTCAGTGTTATCTTGACCGGTTGCACATTGAGTTGATTCCGAGTGAGTTTCTTTCATGAAATCTTCGGCCTCTACATTGGGTCGATTTCTAAAATGTAGCTCTCGGACCTTAACACCACACTTGTTCCTCGTTGCTCTAGGTCCAATACCTCTTGTTGGAACAGTTTTCTTCTTCATCTTTGGAGTTTGCTTACGAGATGATCCTGCAGTGTTTAGACCACTTCTGGTGCCCACCATTATCAAGAGAAAGTGAGATTACCTCACAGAGAACAACTGTTAAAAATAAACAAAATGCATACCTTCCTTGGGAGCCAAGACGGTTGTGGTATGTTAGACAAGCTGAGAGATTTGCCATAATAATTTATTTTCAAGTTGGTCTTGTTCTGATCCAGACCCAGATTCGATTTAGATGCCTTCTAGATCCAGAGAGGAGAAACCAAATAACCAAAGCTACTCTCCATTACTTAAGAATTATTGAACTATACAACAGAGTTCATAAACCATAAGACTCTCAAACCTATTAGCATCCAAAGCCTTTGTGAAGACACAAACAAGACGAATTTCTGTGGGGAGATATTCCAGATTGATCTTCTCGTCTTTCATTAAATCCTGAATATAACGGGGCCTGGTATCACTGAGTTTATTTGTGCTAAGTTGAACTGGTTTTTCGCAAAATTGATAGTATTGACATTATCGCAGATCATTGTCTCAACATCTTGCTTGACATCATACACATCAAGCATCGGTTTTATCCATAAAGGTTGAGTGCAATTTCTTCCAGCTGTAATGTACTCGGACTCAGTTGTGAAAAGAGTAGTACAATTTTGCTTCTTGCTAATGTAGGAAATAAGAATGTTTTCCTGATGGAAGTATCCATCAGAGGTATTTCTTTTGTCAGTAGTTCTTCCTGCCCTGTCAGCATCACCTTATAATTCGCTTGGCTTGGGGCAGATGGTTTGCTTTTGGATTTGTTTAAAAGCGAGCACAAACACCAACTGATAAGACTATATATGGTCAGCTAACAATGAGATATAAAGGACTGACACTGATGTATCAAAAACTTCACAATCACCAACATGCAACAAACCGGATGATGTTGGTGTAGGGTTTTGGAGCGTTCTAGATCGTCGAGATAGCGGAAGCAATAAAAGATAATCTACTCCAAACCTTGTCCAATAACATTTAAACCATTAAATCCCAAAGCAAAATCTATTCCACAAGATGTTTACCTTTAAGTCTTGTTTGAATCGATAAAGAAGAACGTTCGGATCTTCTTCTCTAAAGCAAGTCCACACCAAGAGGATGATCTTCAAGATCCTTCACTTAATTGCCTACTAGAACAATTAAATGAAGAACAAGAGAGCAAGATGGAGGAGAAAGAGAGGGGTGGCCGGCCACTTGAGAGAGAGAGGGGTTTTTGTGTGAGTTTTGTGATTAAATGATTAATGAATTAAAGTCTTGCATTTAATCCATCATCCAACTCACAAGTATGGGTTAAAAGTGATTGGTATGGGCTTAAAGGTGCTTTAACCCATACCCCTTAAATCACTCACCTCTTAATCCACAACCACCAACTAAGCATGGTGTTGTGTGGCCCCCACAATGGCCCCACCAAGTGGGCCGGCCATATGGTCTTATTGGGCCCTTATTGGGCCGGCCATGAGGCTTCATGGGCCGAGCCCAATGGGCCCTCCCGTGTTGTCTCATGCCGCGTCCAAAAGTTGCCCGACCCTTTTGTCATTACTTATCAAACAAAGTCCGACGCGATATCGACGAAAAACTTAATTTTTCTCGATTCGCTAATTATTCTCTCAAACCGAACCTATGGCACAAAACCTCCAGTTTTGTCCACATACTTCTCCATAAGAAACATCAATGTTTCCTTGTCTCATGTTATCCATCTTGTATGTGTGTGACCCTCTAGGCTCATGCCACCGTTGGCAGATCGGCGCAAGACTCGCTCTTGCCCGATCCATCATAAGTGGTCTCTAGTAAAACATTATGATTACCCAAGGTGCACGATGATCGATGATTCGCCTTAACCTTTGTGCATACAAGTCACCATCCTTTTATCTCTAGATATCCCGATTGATCTCAAGGCATAGAGTCGTCTCCCTTGTTCAATCAATCATTGTTACTTGATATGCGAGATGATTGAGGACTGATAACCCGTATCATTTGCATGGTCATGCTTTTCCTCTCAGTCAGTCTCCATCAAGAGGCCTTCTAACGGATATCTTTCCCATACCGTAGTATGAGGGATAAATCCCTTAGCCGTCTTTCGTGTCACTCATGCAACCCGTTCCGCCACCCAATCATGCCCTTCATAGCAATCCTTTTACAGAAAGCGTTTGGCGCAAGTTAAAGCCGTACGTTCATTGCACAGTGATCACAAAGACTCCTTGGTCTAAGGACGTCGTGACAAGCTATCACATCTGAATATGTTTATGGCTTAATCTATGAAAACACTATTCAATGCGGGTCGTCCGATATCAATCACCTCATGATATCTATGATATGGTTTCAGGATCCCACATCCCTATGACAAGTAGAACTACATCATTAAGAACCATCCTCATACTGGTCGCTTTCAAGGAAGCATACGTTGACCAGGGACTCGTTAAGTGTGATCCGTACAGATTTATGGTTCTACTACTTTAGTGGTCATAAATCAGATCATGCTTAACATATTACTTCAACACATAAGTAATATAAAGCCGTTTATATTTATACATTGCAAACCATGATATTTGTACATAGACGTTTACAGACTAATGCCAATTGGACTAGGGCACAAATGCTATCAATCTCCCACTTGCCCTTAGCCCCAATCTAAGTCCCAGTCTATACCCATTGACCTAACATGTTTTTCATGTTTATCTTGAGGAAGAGCCTTGGTCAATGGGTCGGCTGTGTTATCATCAGTTGCAACGTAGTGGATCTTCACGTCACCTCTAGCAACTATGTCGCGGATGATGTGATACTTTCTGAGCACATGTTTGGATCTGTTATGTGCCCTGGGTTCCTTAGCTTGCGCAATAGCCCCGGTGTTGTCACAATATAAGTCTACTGGGTTAGACGGGTTTTTAATTACACCTAACCCAGCCATGAAACTCCTGATCCATACAACCTCTTTTGCCGCCTCACATGCGGCAATGTACTCAGCTTCCGTTGTAGAGTCGGCAATGGTATCTTGCTTCTTGCTTTTCCAGCTGAATGCTCCACCGTTCAACATAAACACATATCCCAACTGACTCTTAAAGTCATCAGGGTCTGTCTGGAAACTAGCGTCGACATATCCTTTGACGACGAGATCATCATTTCTGCCCCCGTATACAAGAAAGGCATCCTTGGTTTTTCTCAAATATTTGAGAATCGCCTTGACAGCGATCCAGTGTGCCTCACCGGGTTTGGATTGATGTCTACTGGTACAGCTTAGGGCAAACGAGACATCCGGTCTCGTGCATATCATGGCATACATTATGGACCCTATAGCCGAAGCATATGGGATCTCATTCATTCTTGCTAGCTCTGCAGGTGTCTCAGCACCCTGCTTCTTGCTAAGCTTCACGCCATGACGCATGGGCAGCAATCCTTTCTTTGAATCTTGCATTGAGAATCGTCTCAACACCTTGTCTATATAAGTGCTTTGACTTAAGCCCAAGACCCGCTTGGCACGGTCTCTATATATCTTGATTCCCAAGATGTAAGAGGCCTCGCCTAAGTCCTTCATTGCGAAACACTCACCTAACCAAGTCTTCGTTAAGAGCAAGGTAGGGACGTCGTTTCCAATGAGCAGTATGTCATCAACATAAAGCACTAAAAAGATTATATTGCTCCCACTTGCCTTTTTATACACGCAAGGTTCATCATCGTTCTTGACGAAGCCAAACCGTTTTACTACTTCATCAAAACGCTGATTCCAACTCCGAGATGCTTGCTTCAAACCATAGATTGATTTGAGCAACTTGCAAATCTTTCCCTTATTCTTTGGATCCTCAAAACCCTCAGGCTGAGACATGTAAACGTCCTCAGCTAACCTCCCGTTGAGGAAGGCGGTTTTGACATCCATTTGCCATATCTCATAGTTGTGATACGCTGCTATGGCAAGAAGAATGCGGATAGATTTGACCATATCTACTGGAGAAAAGGTCTCTTCATAGTCAATTCCGTGGATTTGTCTATAACCTTTTGCTACCAGTCTCGCTTTATAGGTCTGAGGTTTGCCATCCATGTCAATCTTTATTTTAAAGATCCATTTACACCCTATGACCTTAACATCAGGGGTATGATCTACTAAGTCCCACACTTGATTATCTGACATGGATTGCATTTCTTCCCTCATGGCTTCCAACCATTTCTCAGAGTCGGTTCCGTCCAAAGCCTCTTGAAATGTAGCTGGATCATTGTCCACTAGTACTAAACCATCACCTTCAGTTACTAAGAACCCGTATCTGACAGGTGCATGACTTATCCTTTCAGAGCGCCTCGGACCGTCCTCATTAACTGTAGCTATTGGTTCTTGCTCAATGACCACTTCTGGCTCTACCTCTTCTAGTGGGTCCTCTTGTGGTTCCCGAGTGACCATCTCATCTAGAACTTCATCTAGATGAATAGCCCTCCCACTGACTGTCTTGGAAATGAACTCTTTTTCCAAGAATGTTCCACCTCGAGCGACAAAAACTTTATTTTCGCTCGGTTTGTAGAAGTAGTATCCTTTTGTTTCTTTTGGATATCCGACGAAAGTGCATTTATCTGATCTTGGTTCGAGCTTGGTTGCAAGCAACCTTTTAACATAAGCCTCGCAACCCCAGATTTTAAGGAAGGACAAAACGGGTTCCTTCCCGTACCATTTTTCAAATGATGTCCCTTCCACTACTTTTGACGGAGCCCTGTTTATTATGAAAGCGGCCGTTTGCAGAGCATAACCCCAGAAGGAGATCGGGAGATCAGTGAGACTTAACATTGATCGAACCATATCTAACAATGTTCGATTCCTCCGTTCGGACACACCATTAAGTTGCGGTGTTCCTGGCGGAGTCCACTGAGATAGTATTCCACCTTCAGTAAGATAACTAAGAAACTCCTCGGATAAGTATTCTCCACCCCGATCAGAACGGAGTGCCTTGATACTCTTTCCGAGCTGGTTTTCTACTAAAGTCCTAAACTCTTTGAATTTATCAAAAGCTTCGGACTTATGTCTCATGAGATAGACATAACCATATCTACTGAAATCGTCAGTAAATGTGATAAAGTAGCCTAAACCACCTCTGGCATGCGTACTCATTGGTCCACATACGTCTGAATGTATTAGACCCAATAAGTCACCTGCCCTCTCACCTAAACCAGTGAAGGGCGCTTTAGTCACCTTGCCCATCAAACAAGCTTCGCATCTTTCAATCGTTTGGAATTCGAATTGACTTAGAAGTCCGCGCTTATGAAGCGCTGAGATGCGTTTCTCATTTATGTGACCTAGACGACAATGCCAGATTAGAGTTTGGTCTAAACCATTAGTTTTAAACCTCTTAGCATTTACATTATAGAGCATGTTGGATTTCGAGTTTTGCATATTCAATATGTATGATCCTCCAACAGTGCGAGCATTTCCATAATATATGTTGTTGCGCATAATATCAAAAAACCCGTTCTTAACATTAAAATAATATCCCTCTATTTCAAGAAGAGAAATTGAGATAATATTCCTGTTGAAAACAGGTACGCAAAACACATCATTAAGTTCAATTACAAGCCCACTGGGCAAAGCAAGGTTCACAGGACCCACAGCAGTTGCGGCAACTCTGGTATTGTTCCCAACTCTCAGGTCCACCACGTTTTCCCTCATATCTCTTCTACTGTGTAACACCTGCACATCAGCACAGACATGAGACTCAGCTCCAGTGTCTAGTACCCAGGTATTAATTGTAGAAAGATATAGCTCTATTGGAATACCTAATGAAGCAGCGGCCCCACCGCCCTTCTTCTGGTCCTCCTTCAACTGCTGACAGTCTTTCTTCCAATGACCAGGCTTTTGAAAGTAGTAACAGACCGACTCCTTTGCCTTCCCTTTGCCTTGTACGGGCATGTGAGGTCTAGGAATAAATGGTCGTCTGTTCCTCCCTGCGAGGTGTCTTGGGCCTTTACCCTTGCCACCAACAGCTTTGAAGCTGGGTCCCTTCTTGACCATGAAGACATTTTTGGACGAACTGCCCCTTATGCTCTTCTCGGCAGTTACTAGCATGCTGTGCAACTCCGACGCGGTCTTGTCCATATCATGCATGTGATAGTTCATGACGAACCCACCATATGCATGAGGAAGGGATTGCAGAATAAAATCCGCAGCCATTTCCTTTTCCATAGACATACCGATACTAGTCATATGGTCAAAATGCCCCTTCATCTGTAGGACGTGAGGACCTACGGAGCTGCCTGCTGACATCTTGCAGGCTATGAGTTCTCGGAGAACAGTGTATTTTTCAATACGTACTTTCTCCTTGAACATATCCTTGATCTGTGCAAACATTGCAAACGGATCATGGGATAGCTCCATAAACTGCTTTTGGAGGTCCGCCTCCATGCAGCCCAGCATGACACACGCAACGTCGATAGAGTCGCTAAGGTGTTTCTGGTACGCATCCTTAACGACCCTCGTTGCGTTGGCAGCTGGCTCCTCAGGGATAGCCTTATCAAGGACGTACTCCCTGCGTTCCATTTTTAACACAAGTCGTAAATTTCTGTCCCAGTCTAGATAATTTGTCCCGTTGAGTTTACACTTCTCGAGTATAGTCCTCAATGACAAATTAGACGAGTTTGTTGAATTACTAGCCATTTCTACACGAAGAAAGTAAATTTAATCAGAATAGTTGAATAAATTTACGAAGATCTGAATTAAACACCAACCATTAGATTCTAAGCTTTAGAATCTTTAAATTAAGATCCCTTATTCGTCATTTGAAGTGCGCTAAGGCGCACCGCTCCAATTGACTTATTTAGGTAGGACGTCCGTCCAATTACAACCCGTGTAACTCTTAGTCAGGGTATGTGTAAAACACACAGCTTACCCTTCCGATGCCCCAGCTCGACCTCAGGCCAAGAATCGTGGTTGAGTCAACCAACTTTCACTAACGAGTTAACTTTGTGCAGATGCTCCGCTAAGGCGCACGACATCCCACAAAGTTTACCATTCCCATCTAGAACCCATTCGATCGATGCTCCGCTAAGGCGCACGACACCGATAAAATGTTTCTACATGGGTGTGAATTTGGGTGGCATCTCACTTGACTCAAATTACCTTGTAATTTGGTTGTGTTTAAAAAATTCGAAAGTATTTGGTACAATTACGAACCCGTCACCAACAACCCGTGTTGTGACGTTTCTAATTGTATCATATACTATCTTCATTTGAACCCGTCATTTGCAACCCGTGCAAATACGTTTCAAATTTGAACTCATCCATCACAACCCGTGTGACGATAGTTCGCAACGCTTTAAACATGCAAACAATTAAAGTTGATTTTAATCTTTGCATGTGAGGTGATCGCTTATAAACTTATAAACTAATCATGCAAGCATGCAATTAATTAAATAATTCAAGCAAGCATCCATAAAGCGTTAAATATGCATTTTATAGCCCATCATAATCTTAGGATTCTACGAGTCTTCACATCTTCTCGTCTTTCTCATTCGGGCTCCCACTAGCTCTTGGACTTCCTCCAAGACCGTCATCGTGCTCGATTTTCCATCCTTCTTGTCTTTGAGTAATAATTACAATTAATACTCGGTTCGTAGACCGGATAAAAAATAATTACACTTTATGGGCTCGAATAAAAGAATAATTACACGCTAACACTAACGGTATGCAAACAGTGAAAGCGATAAATCTAATGGGCTACTAATGCATCATACATTTCATCACATCATCCAACATGTTATCACACAAACATGTTATCAAATAATATGCAATAATTCCGGTTTTAATTTTGCCAAGTTGCTTGGTCGGGTTTATCGAAACTAGACCTTTTCGAAAAACGGTTTATCGAAACCGATTAAATTTTGAAAGTTTTTGAAATATTGGATCGCGCGTTCGTGACACGGATCAAACACCACGCACGAACCAAGTCGGGCCAAGCCAATGGGCCAAAGGCCCATTGGGCCGAGCCCAACATGCACGGGCCGGTTTTGGCCTTGGAAGGCCGAAACCCCCTTGCCGCCACTCTCGGCCTCGCCCGAGAGTGGGAAAGGGCTCGGTCACCGCCAGCCTCCCCGGCCTCCGGTGACCTCCGTTCGGTACCTCCAATCCGGCTCCCCGAGAGTCCCTTCTCGGACCCGACAAATCCAATAATTTCCGAAAAATTTCAAATTCAATATATTTTTCAAAAATAACATATTTCATGCAAATCTCCCAAAAAGCATTAAAATCATGTTATCAACAATTTGGCATGCAAATAATCACAAAACAAAAAAAAAATTCAACAAGACAAAGATTAAGAGGGTAACCACGCTCTGATACCACTGTAGGGTTTTGGAGCGTTCTAGATCGTCGAGATAGCGGAAGCAATAAAAGATAATCTACTCCAAACCTTGTCCAAGAACATTTAAACCATTAAATCCCAAAGCAAAATCTATTCCACAAGATGTTTGCCTTTAAGTCTTGTTTGAATCGATAAAGAAGAACGTTCGGATTACCCAAGGTGCACGATGATCGATGATTCACCTTAACCTTTGTGCGTACAAGTCACCATCCTTTTATCTCTAGATATCCCGATTGATCTCAAGGCATAGAGTCGTCTCCCTTGTTCAATCAATCATTGTTACTTGATATGCGAGATGACTGAGGACTGATAACCCGTATCATTTGCATGGCCATGCTTTTCCTCTCAGTTAGTCTCCATCAAGAGGCCTTCTAACGGATATCTTTCCCATACCGTAGTATGAGGGATAAATCCCTTAGCCGTCTTTCGTGTCACTCATGCAACCCGTTCCGCCACCCAATCATGCCCTTCATAGCAATCCTTTTACAGAAAGCGTTTGGCGCAAGTTAAAGTCGTACGTTCATTGCACAGTGATCACAAAGACTCCTTGGTCTAAGGACGTCGTGACAAGCTATCGCATCTGAATATGTTTATGGCTTAATCTATGAAAACACTATTCAATGCGGGTCGTCCGATATCAATCACCTCATGATATCTATGATATGATTCCAGGATCCCACATCCCTATGACAAGTAGAACTACGTCATTAAGAACCATCCTCATACTGGTCGCTTTCAAGGAAGCATACGTTGACCAGGGACTCGTTAAGTGTGATCCGTACAGATTTATGGTTCTACTACTTTAGTGGTCATAAATCAGATCATGCTTAACATATTACTTCAACACATAAGTAATATAAAGCCGTTTATATTTATACATTGCAAACCATGATATTTGTACATAGACGTTTACAGACTAATGCCAATTGGACTAGGGCACAAATGCTATCAGTTGGAACATCTTTGTCAACATTATCAGGAACATATTTATTGACATCTACACTGACGTCTTTGTTGACAGCTTCTCTTAGATATTCTTTAGTAGAGACAGTTAGACCATCCTCTACATCATTTTCCCTATTAACAGGTTCACCTATGATTTCCTGAACCAAGGATGTTGAGACATCCTTCATAACACCTTGACCAGGCCTTTCTTTGTCGAGAGGGAATTTTATCTTTGGCGGCAGCAATAATAGAAGCGCCATTAACATACACAGATGGATTAACAGCTTCCTTCACAGCAACCTCTCTTCGACATCATTCGCTTAAGATAGATTGGAATTTTGCCCTGAAACTATATACCCAAATGAGCCATGGTCTATCTTAGGCCCAGATTCGATTTAGAGGCCTTCTTTATTCAAGAGGAGAGGAAACGAATCAGCAAAGCTCCCCTTCAACAGTCAGTGATCATCATCCATCACTAATGTAGAGTCCAAGGGATGACCTAAGACTCTCAACTCGATTTTCCCTTTGCCTTTGAGAAATCCCGTTATCCTTATTCTGCTGGATTTGACTTCTCAAACCGAGATTAAGTTCGATAAACATGTTCATGTCGAGTTCTCACTCCGTTGGTTGCACAACTTGTTTCGTCATTTTGCTCGACATTCCATCATACATAATTTCCTATATAATCATAAGGTTGTCATCCTCCTTATGGATACCCAAGTTTTTATCACCTTTTCCTCTGACACACCCATTCATTTTTTGATAATTCACATGGGCTTTTGAACAAGTGGGAGTTCCTCTTAGAGATGGTATCATCTCTTTAGATAGACTAATTTCCTCTGCTTTGTCTTCAACATCTTTCCTGGCATTAGCGTTCTCCTCTATTTCCATATCCTCAGTTTCCACATCGGACAAGGGAGCATTATAGCCTCTTCTCTATATCCTTAGGTAGTTAGGACATTCTCTTTGATCGTGTCTAAATCCTTGGCATTCATGGCATTGTATTCCTCTACCTTCGTAGTTTCCTTCACCAGCTCTATTGTCCCTGTCGAAGTTTTCACTTCGTTGAGCTTTCTGTGGGACTTTGTTCTGGACATTCTTCGCGACATCATGCTCAACAGGCTTCTTAACAAGGTCCAGAGTGTGGTTTCCCTCAAAGAGCTTGTGCTTGACATCCTTTATTCGTCATTCTTTCTGTGGAGCGAATTGACGACCTTCTTTAACTCGCCATTCTTTCTTTGGTGTGGCCTTTCGGTGTGATGGCACACGCTTGTGTGTTGGTTGATGACGAGTCTGTTTCTTCCCGTGAAGATGATAGCAAAAAGGTCGTATGTGACCCTTTTTCCACAATAATGACAGACCCAGCAAGGTTTGGTGAAAGTAGCAGAAGGATGTTGCTGACGATGTCGCTGGACTTGATAGTCACTAGATGTCTGTATCATTGTATCGTGACCAACAGTAGAATGTTGCTGATGATGTTGTTGATCTTGAGTTTTCCCAGATGTTTGTAACATTTGTCTAGTCATCTGGCTTTTCTCCTTTTGGGGAACAAAGACGGTTTGAGATGTAGAAGCCTCATGAGTGTAGCCTAGTCCCTTCATGTTTTTAGCTGGCTTCCCCATGGATAAGACCTTTTCCAAGTATTTTGTGCTGGAGTTCATCATCCTAACGGATTTGATCATCTGATCAACCTCTCGATTTAGCCGGCTGACCTCGCGTTTTAGCTCAACAACATTCTCCAATAGTCTTGTTTTTTCTTCTGTGAGGGAGAGAATTAGAGCACTTTGTTTGTCAATAATCTTGGAATCTGCAAGCCACTTATTATATAACTCGTTATAAGCATCATTCATGGTATTGTCAGATAACTCATCATCGGAGACAAATTTCTCAGTGGATTCATTGTCATACTCAAGATTAAAATGAGAAGTAGAGGCTGGAAAGGCAACGAGTTTACTTATCTGTTCAGGGTAGTTGTTTCCTTCTTCCTCGTCGGTCAGGGTGGCACTATACCCCATTTTGTGACTTTTCAGGAAGTTGGGGCATTCCTTCTAAACATGCCCAAGGCCTTCACACTCTGCTATTTCCATAACGTTCACTACCTCTGCCAGTTTTGTGAGTGTTTTCATTCTTTTGAAACCTGGGCAGAAAATTAACTTCGACATCTTGTGACACATTCTTTAACAAACAAGTTGTCTCTGACATCTTGTGGCACATTCTTCCCGGTCAAGTTGTCTCTGACATCTTGTGGCACATTCTTCCCAAACATTTAGCTAAATCTTCTCATGGCCTTGTCATAGTTATGTTCTTTCTGACTATGGGAAGAGCTTTTGAACGCCACTCCCTTGTGTTTCTTCTTCATATTAGGAAGAGTAAGCTCAAATGTCATGAGAGATCCCATCAACTCATCAAACTTTAGGGTTTTGAGGTCATGAACTTCTTCCATCGTCGTGATCTTCATTTTGAATCTTGGACTTAGCGCTCTCAACGTCTTCCTCACCAAATCTTCATCCGTCATGGGCCTTCCTAGAGAATAGGATTCATTGGCTAAATCTCTAATGCGTACGTTGAACTCGTTGATGGTCTCATCTTCTTTCATGGATAGAACTTCAAAATTTGTGATGAGGTACTAGAGTTTTTGCTCAAGAACTTTTGTGGTTCCTTCATAGGCAACGATAAGTATTTCCCAAGCCTTCTTGGCACTCATGCATGTGTTGATCAATCTGAAAACATTTTCATCAACCGTTAAATATAGTATTGAGAGCACGAGAGTTATACTAAGCCGTCTCATCTTCTATATGACCCCAGTTCTTCTCAGTTTTGAGACCTATCACATTTCCATGAGCATCAATAGAATCTAGAGCTTCCCAACCATGAATCACAACTTTCCAAGTTTTGCTGTCGAGAGACTTCATAAAAGCGCTCATCCGGGCCTTCTAGTAGCCATAGTTGGATCCATCAAGGACTGGGGGACGATAGATTGAGCCTCCTCCTCTGAAACTATCCATATCTGGTACTCAGAATTTTTCGCCTAGGATCTCACCTAAAGTTGTAGATGCCTCCTCTGATACCAATTGAAATTCTGGTTATACGCAAGATGTCACTTACAATATTAAGACTTTGTGATTGAAAACTTGCTGATGTACATATTATGGATAGTAGATCAAACACAGAACGGAAATGATGACACGCCCAATGTCTTGACAATGTGCGTAACATCTTGTCAGTAAGCAGATACGAATATATAGAAAATACAAAGCAGCAAACAACGATACACGATATGTTTATCTAGTTCGGTGCAATTTCACTTACGTCTGGGGGCACTCTGCCAGTGGAAAGGTTTCACTATATCGTAACCAATCAAAACATACAAGTTACAATAATTATCACACAAATCATTAACTTATGGTATTGTTACAAGTGACAACCTATCTCAGGGGCTCCCCCTGAATCTGAGCTCCTCTTTTAGTTCCACCCTTCAAGCAGCGCCTCTGCTCAGATCAGGTTCTGTTCTTCACAGGATGCACGAGACTTCAATCGCGCGAACACACCCCAATACTCAAACCACTCATTCTCCTCGAATAGTGATTGATTAAAAGTATGCCGTTTTGATTAACACATTCAGCCTCCCAGCTCGCTAGTCCAACACGCTTAGGAGCTCTGAATAATTTGTCAAAAACGAACTACAAAATAAAACTGGAGGTCCACGCTACTATGGGGACGCTTCTCGCTTTTATAGCAGCTCACACTTCTCTTTCAGTCGCCTCTAGGGTTTCCCTAACCCTCGAGGACGAATCACAACAAATCACAGCTAATTGGAAGTTTTCATAAGATCCAACACGTCTGAATCATATAGAATCGCACTTAATCTAAGCGATATTTAAAAACAAAAACTTACCAAAAGTGTCGGCTCGAAAGATGTGTTTCCAAGATGTCACAACATAAGAATAGACATCTTATGGTTTACTAAAACTACAGCCAACAAACATTAGAACATACATCTTTCTGTTCTACTAAAAATGTAGCCAATCTACACGTAGCAACACAATTGGATGGCCGTGTAGTTCTGTGGGTGGATTGGGTTGGGTTGAGGGCGAAATTTGCATTGAGCTGAACAAATTTGGTCGGAACCAATCATCAATATCCGTATGGCCAAGTAACAATTGAAACCGAAATTAGAAATAAAGTGGATGAGTATCTGTACAATTTGAGTGAACAGTCAAAAGAAGTTGCTAATTGGACATGAGATGACGTCACACTGGCGGCAAATTATGGAATGTTGTTGCAACAGACAAACAAATCGCATCCACTTATTTCAATCCCATCTGCGATATATATATAACTATATTATCTAAGGATTCAATTCAATTTCCAGTTTATATACTTTAACATGAGATATTTCTAATGAATCTCTCTAATTCAAAACTGGCGGTGAGATTGTATGTTTTGACACATTTATGTGTCATGATGAGAATTGCAGCTTCCAATAAGAAAATGCAAAGCTTATTTCAAGACATTAAACTACAAGATATGATTGAGGAATATTTATAATACCAGAATACACAGAGACACTCACACACCAACCATTCCACGCTATAAATTCCATGTTCTGGGCTTGACGTGTTGGTGCTTATTAGCTTCACTTCTGCTTCTATCGAATCCGAGGAAATTGCGTTTCACCCATCTCTCCCGCTGTGTTTGTGTACGTATTTGATCCCGATTCCTTGCAACTCTTTTTTCGTGTTTCAATTTTCAGCGTTTTTGTTCATTGATTATAATTTGGGCATTCATTTCTGTAAGTTTATGATTCTGGGTATGGGGTTATTGGAGGTGGGAATCTGTTAAACGCTCGAATTTCAATCGATGATGGGTAATGTTTGTACGAGGAAAATTTGATTTTTCTGTTTGAATTTGATGGATTAGATAAGTTTCCAGAAGAAAAATTTAGAAAATTCTAGGAAGAGGGAGTGGTTATGTACAGTTTGGAGGTGGCATAAGGAGAAGATACTGAAATTGAGAGTGCCCTCTTTTGTATTGTGACAGAAGAAGAATAGAGTTGGCTATCTCTTCTGTTGATTGCAGAATTCTGAATTGTTGCCCATTACACGTACCTAAGACGAATCTTCTTAAGCCCAATCTTCGAAACTTATGCTTATGTCTTGAATCATCTATTGACGTGTTTGTATTGTTATAAACTAAATAACTGTGAAATAGATTCCGTGTTTGCTCATCTACTGCACTGAATTGAAGTCAAGTGTATGAATTAGCGAATTATTTGGTACGTACAATTTTAGCATGCAGCCTTATAAGGATAAACAAGACCTACAGCAACCTTTTCCCAGTTATTGATATTTTATTTAAACTGTTTTGTCAAAAATCTTACCTTCTGAAGGAATTTCTTGATGGAACCTAATTCGGATACTGAATTTCATCAAATCAATTACATGTTTAACGTTTCTAATTACTTATGCATAAGGAAAGACATGCGTAACTTTTTAATTATCGGCAATATCAGAGCCCTCCAGCTCCCAACGCTTAAACCCAAGACCTTAGGGTAAGGAAGGGAAACTCTAAATCACTTATCCCCAACAACCGTTGCTTATACTGATGTAGGACAATTCCAATTAGGACTCTTAATTATATCAGATTTTGGATAATTTTATTTTTTCCTTCTAAGTTAGGTTTCTTAATTCTAGTTGGTATGGATTGATTAGTTCTATTGATTTAGGCTTTCTAGTTTGAGTTAGTTTTGGAGTATTAAATCTACGTAAATAGTTTGTGTATTACCATTATCATTATTATGAATTTGAGTTATTTGTATTAAATTCCATTTTCTCCCTAACTTTAGGGTTTTATTCTTTCTTCACCTCGAAGCACTCTTCTGCTGCACCACATACATTGATAAGATTCATTAAGTTTAATACATCAGAATCTTGACTTCTTACTTGTGCTAGAAAAAATCCCTGTTGATAGGTCTTGATTTATAGACAAAAGGAAGACCTGATGTGTATAGTTTATAAGGAAACCATAGTGGTTGACATGAGTATGCATGTTCAGAAAGTAGTTTCTCGAGATAAAGCTTTTCCTGATAACTTGATTTAGATGCTGTAGTATTGGTGTCAGAAATGGGATTTTTCTGTTCTCATTGGCTAGATGAATTTTATACATTTTTACCCTTTGTTATATATTTCAGGATTCAGTTGATCAGAAACTGCACTACAGGAGAAGTTTCAAAAGTTCTCAAAACCAAACCGTGTCTACTATTATGATTAATGATATAGAAGAAGATGATTCATTAACCAAGCCCCTCAGTCGACTACCCGTCTTCTTTTATGGGACGGGTCACATGCTTAATGACATTACTGCTTCATGTTGGTTTACATATCTCTTAGTATTCTTGACAGATATCGGACTGACACCAAGGTATACTTCTTATTATCTTAATCAGCTGTCTATTTTGCGATACATTTGTGAGTGAATATTTCGTTTGTGATGTATTTGTGTTCTTGTTGTGATGGCCCTTGCTTCAAATATGAAAAAGGACAGAATATTTTGCTTAAGGTTCATTTAGGGACGAGCTAGATTTTGCAATACTTATAACAGATTTGTATTCTCATTTGTCTCTTATGTTATTTTTGTTCTCAACTCTAAGACTTTGTTTGGAATCTAGAAATTTTGAGGGAAAGATCATTACATGGAGCTCTTATTTGGCTTTATGGGGAAACTAGTTTCACCTCACTAATATGAATGTAAAAATTGGAAAGTAGTTGATGGCAAGACAGCGACAAAGATTTGGGATGGATTTTCTGGATTGTCCCTTTCAACATCTAAGTCTCTTTCTGGAACAACTGTCTAAACTTATCGTCTGCGAAATATGTACAAAAAATAGGCACATCTTAATGTTCTTATTTTAATAATCGTTTCTAAATTAGCTGTTGCATGGTACAATAGTTGTTTCATGAATTTGCAATTTGAGTTCCTCTATGCTACATTGGTTGCTCAATTTCTCTAACATAAGCTTTGTGTTTTGTTGGCAACTCTGCTGTTTGTGCACATTTCAGGGATGCTGCTACTGTTATGCTCTCTGGGCAAGTAGCTGATGGACTTGCTGTCATGTTTGTTGGTGAACTGGTATTACCTAAACGTAAAATTTGCCTTTTCTTTCTCTTTTCAATCATAACCTGTTGTTTTGTATCTTGGAAGTATTTTATCTATAATGTTCTATAAGTGTATCTATGATCACTCTCTAGTTTTATTTGAGGTCTTCAAAAAATCTATTATCTACTCCACATGTCTCAGTATATATAGGCTTTGGTCTGGTTCCTTCATGATCATTTTCCTGAACAAATGATTCTCAAATAAAGACGTTAATAACTCAGTGGTTTATGAGGAAATATAATAAATTGATAACCTGTACTTCTCGTCTTGGATTTTTGTTTCATAAACATGAATTTGCTAATGACCTTTCTGCGCCGAACTTGGCTAAAATCATAAAAACATGTCCTTGTCATGATCCTACCGACTATTAAACTGTCTTGTTACTTTCCCATCACCAATTAAAGAGTTGTTTTTAATAGCTGTTGACATTCGATTTACTCACTCTACACAGTTGTGTGCAAACAGTAAATTAATCAGTGCTTTCTGTAAAATGTTTGATCAATATCGTTTAGCTCATTTTGAGGGTTGTAGAACTGGAGGGATAATTGGGACTTTTGATTTGTTGGAATAATATGTTTTTGGTTTTATACTTGACAGATAGACAGGTTTGGACATTTCAAATTATGGCATGCTGGAGGATCCATTTTGGTAGCCGTTTCGTTTTCTTCTGTTTTTGGTGGCTGCATGCTTTGTAAAGTATTCAATTCATCTTCATTGACATTGGAAACTGCTGCATACAGCATGTTTGCTGCAATCTTTAATTTGGGCTGGGCTGCTACTCAAGTCTCACACATGTAAGTACTTCAACTTTAAATCTTTTAAGTAAAACGTGTAGAGCATTTCTTGTGACCTGTGAAGCATGCAAGGAAAATCATCTAGCTCTTCCTTACATGGGTAGATGGGATTAAATGGCCTATTTACCCCGACTCTATGCTTCTGTTGCTATTCACATCTTCTCTATCCCTCTTAGTTTCCGTCTCCTTTGTTTTTACTGACATCTATATATTTCACACCTGATGTGGTGGTGAAAAAGATGCTGGAAACGCATGAAAGTAAGAGGGCAGCACTAGACCATGCCACTCTCTTTTCACTCTTCCTATGCCCTCTCTTTGAATAGAGATTGAAAGATTTTTAATTACAGGTTCCAACATTATTGTTTTGTTGTAGGTCTATGCTGAATTGCATCACGTTGAACTCAACAAGCAGAGTAGTTTTGGCTAGCTGTCGAAATGCGTTCACAATGGTCTGGTCTTCTTTGAATATTCTTATAATACATATATATCTAATATGTTGATACAGGATTACTGAAGGTAGTGTATATTCTTTTGTTGTCCAAATGTATTTAAGGTTGCCAACCTCAGCCTATATGTGATTGCTTTTATAGTCTTTGAAGTCCTTAAAGCAAACACCCATGATGATATTGAGAATCAGGTATTTCCAATGAAAAAGAACTTCTAATTTAGAAGTGAAGTATTTTCCCTTGGTCTGATTCTCTTGGCATGTTGTCCTATGTACAGTACCGCTGGATAGCATACTTGTCCATTTTTGTTGGATGCTGCTTTGTCGCGATATTTCACTTTGGAACAAGAGAGCCAAGGTGTGTTAAATTTCCTTGGTATATATTTTTGGCCAGTTCTAGTGTCAGTTATTAGACACAATGTATTGCAATAGAATGTCCCATGCATGAGTCCCCAACATTGCGAGGTCTGTGGAGCTTCAGTTACGTGATATTTATATTATAATGGAAGGAATTTAATATGACCTTTCTCCAGTTTTGAGACATGCCAAGGCCTTCTCTTATCCTTGGAGTCTCTATGCCAATTTTCATTTTCATTTTAAATTCTAAAACAATTCTTAATTATACAAGACTATGCAAATATACATCATTTTACTGCATATGCCCTTGCTATCAATATTCCCATGATTAAACAATAAGTAATCATTTTTAGGGTTGAGACATGTTGCAAATGAATTGTCCTTGAAGGGGAGTGTTAAGCCCACATGTACTGGACACGTGAAGGGGAGTGTTAAGATGGATATAATAAACCCACATTGAAAAAATATGAAAAGAAAGAGCTAAAATGCGAAGGCTACGGTCACACCCAACTATTAAGGCTGTCTTTTAGTTGTGGAGGCCGATATATTTAGCCTAGTTAAGTAAATTTTGCGCGCTTTCAAGTGTATAACATAGATTATTAATTTCCCTCTGGCACTGACAGAAAAAGTTCCCTATTCCTCAAAGGGAAGTTCTTTTGTTTTTAATTCACTCAGTGTTGCTAGAGAAGTAGTGCTACACAGAGTACAGAACTTTTCACTTTTGTACGGTATGCAACATCAGCTGGTTGATCAATGCAATTCTTTTGTAGGTCAAGAAAAGACGTACAAGGAAATTGTCATGCACGAATTCCATGGACTTACTGGTTCAAGAAAATTTTATACTACCAAGTAGCTCTAGCTTATGTACTTACCCGATTAATAACTAATGTTTCACAGGTCAGTATATGTTCCATCTCTTACTCAGTTGAATCCTATTACATTCTTTTTGGACCATGGACCACCCCTGTAGTAAGGGGTGAGGGAGCTTATATTGAGACAAGTCACCTACGTCTGTTTAAGTTTATTGGTCGGGCTGTTGTTCCTCTCGTAAAGGAACCCAAATAACACTCTCATGTGGAGAGGTCGCTGCAGTATTATGTTCAGCTTTATTGATTGGGCTACATATAGAGGTTGGGGTTTCCCATACTAAACATCGACCTGTAAATTGGGATTGACTCTTTCCTGTATATGCAGACCTACTTTTCAGTTTGGGACTTAACTATATAAAAATATGAATAGTATCAAACAGAAAGAAGCAAAAATGTAGGGAAGCCCCTTTAATACTTGCTCGATTTTAAGAAGATGGAAGCTACGTGAGGGAAGTTAATTTGGAACCTAATCTTGGTGCTTGCTTCTTATATAAGTATGACTTGTCTTCAGGCATATCTAGCATTCTACGTCATGGATGAAATGCGAATGCAACTGTCGGCTAAAGCTTTGGTACATTCACAACCTTGTCTTCATCATATTTCTCTTGTGCTTGTAGTGCATTTTCATCTTAATGCAAGCCTGACTAATTTGTATCATTGGTGAGAGCAGGTCCCTGGCATCATCTACATTTTCAGCTTCATTGTTTCCGTGTCCTTACAGGTTCATCTCTTCTCTTGCAGGAAATCCCTTTATTGCATATGTTTATATTTATATGTTAACTGTAGATTATCCACTTACAGGAGATTGCATGGACTGGACGACGCCTGAAGGCCTACTATTCTGCAGGATGCATTATTTGGATATTTTGCGGTGCTGGAATCCTTACTTTACCAAGGAGCATGAACACTTTCATGTACTTCATATCAATATTTATCGGTATAGCAAATGCTTTAATGACGGTATGATGAGAAATTCCCTGCTTTACTTAGTTGTCATGATGAATATTGTTTTTCTAACACGGAAATGGTTAGTTCATAGAAAATAGAGGACGTCCTTACGTGTAATGGTTATGTGGTGAACAGGTAACAGGAGTAAGTATGCAAAGTGTTCTTGTTGGCACAAACCTGAACGGGTGCGCGTTTGTTTGTGGGTCATTGAGCTTCATTGAGAAAGTGTCGTGTGGGATTGCAGTATACGTTCTTCAGTCATATCAAAGTAAGTATTGATTACAAAAACAGCAGTTGGTATGTTTATGCTATGTTATTTGAAGCTGTGTGATTGAGTTTTGATATTGCAGGAACCTCACCAATGCTGGCGGGAAACAGTTCATACTTGACAGTCACAAGATTTGGATTGGGTGTTGTTCCAGCACTTTGTTCGCTGCTGGGTTTGGGCGTTACATACACGATGAGACTAGATACTAGTTTTTCTAAATCTTTCACAGAGCCCCTCTTGTAGTTTTAGTCTCAAGGGTACAGTTTATATTTGTATTAATTCTTTTTCGTTGCAGGAAGTTAAACATGTTCCAATATAAGTATACAAATGTATTATATTCATGAATGATGAATGAAATATCACTAAAGTTGTAAGATGCAATGTTCATGTGATGATTGAAACTATTAGCTTTTCATTATCAAATGAAATTTTTGTCAGCTCATTTATCTCTTACTCTCTTTCAAGCTCATTATGTGTAATATGAGAGATGGAGAAGCACAAAAATAAGAGTAACTTTTCAACATGACCAAGTAATCTTGGTAGTTTCATTCATTGTTATTTTAAGAAGGGATAATTTCACCAATCACCCCTTAGAATAAACAGAATTTCACATAACACACTTTAGAATTATTCTTTTTACATGTGCCTTTTACTTTGGCTATTATCTCACTTGTGTATTTTCTGTTAGCTTTCATCCATTTTCTCCATCCAAAATTGAAGTTAAAAAGACACAAATGTCCTTACTTTTGTTTAAAATTTTTAAATGTTGCAATTTTTTTCACACCTCACCATTTCTCTCTTCTTTCCCAACCATATATTTTTATATACAAATTTAACGTGAGTTCTTGTTTTTAGCAGTTTTTGACATATGAGCTTTGATTTTTTATACTTTATTTGTTAAAGAGATGTCTTGATTTAGATTTTGATTGATGGAGGTGGAGAAATGGAAGAGTGAAAAGAAAATAGATGGTTCAAAAAGAAGAGAGAGAAATGGTGATGTGTACAAAAAATGGCAACATTTAAAAATTTAACACAAAAATAATGACATTTTTGTTTTTTTAACCTCAATTTTGGATGGAGATGGACAAAAGCTAACTAAAAATGTCAAAATGAGACATTTTTGTCTTTATAACCTCAATTTTGGATGGAGATGGACAGAAGCTAACTAAAAATGTCAAAGTGAGATAATAGTCAATGTAAGGGAGTGCATGTGAGAAGTATAATTTTAAGAGGTGTTGTGTCAAATTATCCATTTTAAGTATTCAGATACTTAACTTCGGGGACTTGTTACTGACGTAATGTCATGATGATGAGAAAATAACTATCATAATATTACATATTAACAATTCAATAGATTTTAAAAAAATCAATAGTTACACTTTTAAAAAAAAACAATGCAATAACTACACATCTAATAAATAATTATTAGGGATAATCTCACATATGACCCCCTAAAATAGTCAAAATCTCAGATGACACACCCTAAAATTATTCTTCTCAGATGACACCTCATATTTTGACAATTTGTCTCACTTGTCTTTTTCCGTTAGAATTTGTTAAAAATTCATCTTAAAAGACTAAAATGCCCTAAATGTGTTTTAAATTTTCAAATCATGCCCTTTTGACTCTCTCTCCTCCCTCTACCACTTTCTCTCTCCTCCTTCACCACTTTCTCTCTCCTGAGTGATTCCTTTACCATCTTGAGCCACTTGCTTATCCTCTCTCGTCTTGCAAAACATTTACCACTCTATTTTTTGTCGTGCAATTTATAAATAATGTTTATAATGTTTTACTTATTAATAATTCATTTTCAATAAGTTATTAACAATTACACTCTTATTTAGTATTTGTCTACAACAAGACTTGAATGATTCCTTTAGACAATGGAGGCCCATGAGAGTGAAAGTGGTGGAGGAGAGAGAAAGTGGTGGAGGGAGGAGAGAGGGTCAAAAGGGCATGATTTGAAAATTTAAAGCATATTCAGGGACATTTTAGTCTTTTTAACATCAATTTCTAATAAATTCTAACAAAAGTTAACGGGAAAAATACAAGTGAGACAAATTGTCAAAGTAGGGGTGTCATGTGAGATTTTGACTATTTTAGAGGGTCCTATGTGAGATTATCCCTAATTATTAATAAGTTAAGTAATAATAAAAAATAAAAGGGTAATTACAGATCAGTACCCCCGTCGAAACCTCATTTCAGGATTGGTACCCCAAGTTTGATTTTTTTTTCTCGGTCCCCCAAGTTACACTTTGTTACACTTCAGTTCAGTTATGTTAGATTTAACTGATGTGATTTGTAAAAAGTCCAAAATGCCCTCGCGGTATTATTAGTAAATAATGTAATTGTTTTGATGAATGCGAAATGACCCCTTTACCCTCTTCTAAATGATAAATTGAAGTTAAGAAGGAAGGGCATATTAGCCTTTTGAATAAACAAATAAAATCATTTTAAAATGTTTAATTGACCATATTGCCCTCATGATATCACTCTCCACATGTTGTCAGCCCTCTCTCTCCGTCTTCTTCTCTAAACTATTCTTCTCTCTCTTTGCTACATAACACCAACCCTAACCCATCTAAACTCATATTCAATCGCACCATCACCATGGCTCTCCTTCTCCTCCATAAGTCTTAAGCCTCTATTTTTGTCGTTGCCATGATTCCCAACGCATGAATCTGTTCGAAACCACTTCCAGAGTCATCGAGGTTGCCGTTGGAGGCCTTCGTCGCGAAACATCTTCGTTACCCGCCGCGTCAGCTGTCCTTCGCCCAAACTCCTCGTCATCGCCGCCGCACAGATCTGACCGAACCCCTCCCTTTTTCTTGACTTCGCCTAAATAAATTTTCGCACAGATCTGTCGATTTTAGCACAGATCCTTCCGGCCAAGGACCGCGGCGGCGGTGGCGGTGGCCCTGGGCGACACGATTCAATCCTCCGATTCGCTACCACCTAAACCCTAGAATCGACGGAGGGGATCTGGACGTAGGCTCCGGCGTAGGCCCTCCACACGCGGTGGACCAGGCGGCGGAGCTCAGCCGGCGACAGTGGCGCGTCCTCGTCATCTGGGCGAACCATCTCCCCACAGATCGACACACTCAGCTACTTAGATCTAATTTTCAATATTTTACGAATGAAAATTGTGTAGATATGGAACTGGATATGAGTTATGGGATTAAGTAGATTTGTAATTGTGATTATAATTGTTTTATGCCTTAATAAAATTTTAATTCTTCTGTAAGATGAACTGCAAGTTTGATTTTGATTTAAACTGATGAAAGATGATTATGTTTGTTGAACTCGAGAGTGGAAAATGAGAGAACCAAATAGTGGAGAGTGAGAGAAGGGTTGAAAAAGAGGGCAGTATAGTCATTTCACTTGCATTTTTTCTTCTTCAAAAATACTATTTTATCCTTGAACCTAAGTGAACTTTGTCATGCAAATAAGGGGTACAATGGTAATTTCACACATAAAATAATTATACCCTACCTAAATTATAACAGGGGCGTTTTGGGTATAAAAAAAAATGAACTGTACGAGTGTTAGATTTAACTGAAATTGGACTAAAGTGTTAACGTGTTAAACTTGAAGGACCGAGAAAAAAATTTCAAACTTGAAGTATTGATTCTAAAATGAGGTTTCGGCGGAAGTACGAATCTGTAATTGTCCCAAAATAAATTATAACTATACTAACTAAATTTAGGGATATATCTATTTCAATATACTCAAGTATGCACGATTTTAAATTCAGTACAAGTTTTTTTAGTTATATTTGAGATACATTTCGTTAAATCTAACATAATCTGTAGGTAAAATGTATAAAATACCTTCACGGTATAATTTTAAAATTACACAAATGATAAATAAAAATTGCTATCTTACCCTCAATTGAATACTAAATGAAACTTATATTGAATGACGTATTAGTCTTTTTCAAATTAAAAATTGGAAAAAGTGAAATGACCATGTTGGGATCCATCTTCAACCTATCTCCGTCATATCTATCTGGTTCTTCAACAATCTTTGGTTCGTTCCCTCTCATTCTCCATTAAAATTTGTGTTACTAACTCTATTTTTGGCTTATTAAAGAGGCCCAATACTTTTCATTCACCTTCAAAAAACCCAAACTCAAAGTTATGGTGTTTATTTATCCCTTCCCAAACTCATCATATCTCTGGTTTGATTCATAAACTTCACAATTTCTTTTCTCATGGCAACACTGATAGCGAGATCTTTTCTTCTGGTGAAGGGCGATGGAGGAGGTCGCTTCCCCTCTCATAGCGGCACTGCAAGGAGTTATCTTCAGGTCAACTTATGGGTTTTGATCTTGGTAGTTTTCTTGAAGTCAGATGGTGCTTCTCCCCCAAATTCCCCTCACTCCCCACAACAGACACCAACCCATCGCACTTACCCTCAATCCTAGTCCCTTCTCCCACAAGTCCCCCATAACCAGATTCTCCAAGCACATCCAGTGATTCACCGATATTTGGGGTAGTTCAACAAATAGGAGGCTCAATGGAATTGTCTTGAATTAATTTGGTTGTGCTTGTTTGAAAGTATGAATTAATTTGATTGAAAGCTTTGATTTTAGGGATCATATCATGTAGGGACATTAAACTCTGTTTCAGTTTTATGTGAAATGATGATTTTATGTAGGTTAAAAATTAGAAGCATATTAATTTTTTCGTATAATGAAAGATAATGGGTTCAAGTAAAATTTTTTGGTCTAACTCAATTTAACCAATTCAAAAACTTAATTAATATGATAATATCACAAAAATTAATAAAAATTACAAAAAACATAATATAAAAATACAAAGAACCTTCTCCCCTCCTGCAACGCAAACCACGGAACCAGATATAGCTCTAACATCGCTTCTGGCCTCATCTCCGACGTTGTCTCCGGATTCTCTTTCGGCCTCGTCTCCGGTGTCTCCTCCGGCGTTGACCTCGCGTCGGAACCGCGATTCAAATCTCGTCAGATGAGCCCCAAATCTGAGCTGGAGTTGCAATTTAAATAAGTCCCAAATTTGTGTTAACGGAATCGGGACATAATCGAGATTGATCGGCTGAAATTTGGGCAAGTATAAAGCCGCTTGACTTGTTCATATTCAAAAGGGATAATTTCAGGTGGCTACACTTAGATTTTGCTGTTTTTCACCTGACTACACCTAGAATTTTTTTTTTCAGCTGACTACGCCTAGAATGTGCAAAATTTTCACTTTGCACTTTCCGTCCAATTCTGTTAGTTTTTACCGTTTTCTTCATGTGAAATGACTAAAATGCCCTTAAGGTTTAAAGAGTTATTATAATTGGATTGAAAAGACTAAAATGCCCTCACCTATTCATCTAATTTTCAAACTTATGCCACCCTCTCTCTTCTCTCTCTCTCTCTCTCTCTCTCTCTCTCTCTCTCTCTCTCTCTCTCTCTCTCTCTCTCTCTCTCTCTCTCTCTCTCTCTCTCTAAGCTTAGGTTCAGAGCCTGCACAACCTTAGCCGGAACCAAAACCTGCGAGCAACTTGAAAAGAAACATGGCCGACTCCGGCGAAGAATCACCAGAGAAGATGAGAAGGATGGTCGAGGACGATGGGGTCGAGACGGACACCTTGACGGAGGTGTTCTGGAGGCCTCGTTGGTCCACCGTGCTCCCCACGTGCCGGAGAAACCCCGACAATGGATGCCGGAGAAACGCCGGTGAGGAGGGGGTGGCGGAGGAGGAGGAGAGGAATAGTTGAAAGGATGACATACTTTTGAAAATTTGATGAATAGTTGAGGGCAATTTTGTCTTTTCACACTCTTTAATTGGACCAGAATTAAACCATATTTAATTTTGGTTCAATTCAGGGGTATTTTGGATATTTTGAAATTTCTAAAAAAAGTTGTCCCAAAATGAAAGTAAGGTATGTAAAAAAAAAGAAAAAAAAAGTTGGGGTATGAAAGTGTATATTCAGGTGTACAAAAGTGTCATTTTCCCTTTCATTTATTTGAAAAGACTAATGTGTCCTTGAAGTGTAAGCTTCATTTGGTATTCAATTTACAGTAAAATACTCATTTTATATTTATCAATTAATTGTGTAATTTTGAAATTATACTGTGAAGGTATTTTGGACTTTTTACCTTCCAAATTTATTAGATTTAACAAAAGTTAAGTCAAGTGTAACAAAAAAGAACTTGGGATGTCTATAAGAAAATTTTTAAACTTAGGATATTCAATTTGTAATCGTTCATACTTAAAGACATTTCAAAATATTAAAAATCTTAAGCCAAAACAGTCACTTCTTGATAGACATCGTCTGATTTCAGTACCAGGCTTCTTATAACGCGACATATGAATGAACATCTTGCTATTATACAAAATAGCCAATCTCGTAGGAACCACACGTTCATACTTAAAGACATTTCAAAATATTAAAAATCTTATGCAAAACAGTCACTTCTTGATTGACATTTCCAAACCTAGGTGTTCTTTTAGTTTGTCTCTTTAATGATTGCATCAGGCTAGGGTTACAACTTACAGTGTTAAATATCCATTCCAGTTGCAAGAATATGTGGGGATCAAGTGACTTCGACCTCACACTTTAGTCCTTGTTCAAACCCGAGATACTCTCACGCGTCGCTTCACTTCATATTCGACATAGGTAAGAGAATTATGGATCATTTTGTTAATCTTTTCACTTTCTACTTTCATTCCCACCTCTTCAAATTTTCAAAGTCATTTTAGAAATGCTTGAGATGTAATGTTTCTTTTCTCATTCCTTTCATTGATTTTTTTCATCTTTTGTGCTTTTATCCTTTTGACACTGGTTTTTTAACAATGACATTCAACATTCAACATACCATTGACGATCAGATAATAAAAGTACAGGGGTTGTCATATATATATATATACATATATTTGTTTTAAGGCAATGAAATACAGAGTAAAGTAAGGTAAAGAAGAGAGAACAAGTACGGATTTAATTAGTTTGAGTTTGGCATATCCTTGATCATCATGACATGCCTTTTTAGACCTGGAATGTGTATGTTCATAAGGAAATGCCTCCACTTTATGCTCCTCATGTTGAATCCAAACTCCACCTTCTCTTCCGCTGACATCTCTTCAATCATTTTCTCTGTGTTCCCGTTGTCAAACCTACGAAACACCATTTTAAACCGAATCAAATCCTCATAACATCAATTTAACTCAACTCAACTCAACTCACCAACCTTTTGTTTGATAAGCTGAGGATTTTATTATAATAAAAGAAATTACAATCTCACCATCCTTTGAAGAACATGTATGGCTCGTATAACTTTGCCATGCGAACTAGTTGCTCCGCCTTCTTCTTGGCCATCTTCTCAACTCTTGGCTCTACCATCTTGCATTGATTCATTATGCGATCCGAAATATAGGAAGAAAAATCATCCACCGAGCTGAGGAACTCCATCTTGGAGATGACAATGTCTTTCCCTTGGGAGTCCATGAGTGGAGAAGAAGTGAAATGGTCAGAAGAAATCTTGAATATGGTACCTAGGTCAAGCGGATTGACCACAGAGGACGCTACGTGGTACACGTTCACCTCTGGTTTCCTAGTTATTCCATGCTTTGCCATGGCCGCCATTGTTGCATTTGCAACCATATCTGCAGGTACCTACACATGCATCACAAGAAAGTTAATGTCAAATACTTTACAAAGTGAAATTTTTGCTTTTATTAAAACATAAAAAAGGTTACCACGTCGATAAGGGTATTGGGGTCTGCAGAAAAAGCCGGAAGTATGCCTTTGGCATAAGACAGGATGAGAGGGTCAAGCATCCTGTTTCCTTGTATCCATCCTGGGAATGGCTCGTTGTAAGTGCTCTCCACCACACTCGGCCGCATTATGACCACCGGTATGTCTTCTCTCATGCTGTTTATTACCATTTCTCCCATTGCCTTTGAGAATACATACACGTTTTGCCATCCATACCTTTTTGCCCTGTGTTTCATTATCATTCACCCTTTCTATTGAGTCAGATAGTTTCATAAGTTTTATATGAGTTAAACAGTATTGTGTACCTTTGCAAACCCAAATCCTTCATCGTTTGAGTTGCATGCTTCTCATCAACAGATTTGAGAATCTCCAAACCCAATTGGATCTCTGCATCCAAATCCAATTCTAAGTTAGGAAATGTGGATCCATTCCTCTCCCCTGCTATGCTCTCTCCCATTACCAATGCCTTCTCCCCAACCACTCCTTCTCTTTCCCCATTCGCATATGCTGTACCAACAATTCATTCATTAATCCACTCTTTTCTTATGTATATCAATACTTTAAGGCTGTATCTACACACCTGTTGATATGTGCAAGAAGAGACTTAATCTCTTGCATTTCTTGGCAAGTGTCATGAGCCTACCCGGTCCTCTCGAGTTTGTATTCAATGCAACATCAAACCTTTCATCAAAGCTTGTGTTGGCCGCAGAGCTGATTATAACATCCACATGATTGACTATATCAGCAACGGATTGAGCGTCCAAGCCAAGACCAGGCTTGCTAATGTCTCCCACAACCGGAACAAGCTTTCTCATCATTAACTCTCCATACGACTTACCGTGCTTTTCTCGCACACATTTGAAAAGTTCACAATCTATGATCTAATAATGCACAATGAAACAAGTGAGTTTCAAATACTTATTTACACATCTCCTTCAAATATGATCCATCTCTTTAGTTTTACTTTGATAGTTAATTAATGTGTATTTCGAAACTTACTTCATTTTTTATTCTGTTCATTGCGTCTTCCTTGTCTTTGGCCTTAATTAAAAGGTACATCTTCCCAACATCTGGTATACTTCTCAACATCTTCTCGATTAACACTGCAATTACAAACCCATCATAAAACAAATAAACATATTATATAGTAAACTCTAGCCACAATCATGTCTTCCTCATTGTATAAAATTTATTGATTTGGTGTCGGATCTATGAGGAGCTGCTTACTTCTTGCACCATAACACATATGTTTGATAGTTAAGGATGTGTTTTCTTCCAAGTAATATTATATACATGGAGTTACACCAAACTCAAGATTCAGAGTTGAGTTATAATTAGGGTAAATAGGAGAATATTTTTTAAATGGCTTTGAACTTACCAAATTTAGTTTTTCTTGCAAAATATGCAAATTTGTCTAAAATTATGAAAATGCCCTTACAATTGTATTTATTTTAAAAATCAAATTAAAAATAATCCAACTTGATTTCGCCGGTTTTTTTGTTGCCTCTACCGGTGTGCGAGAGAAGAAGATAAACTAAAATATTGCGTTGAAAAACTACTTAATTTAGAAAAATGGATTCAAAGGTTATTTTATCATTTTTGGACAAATATGTACAGTTACAAAATTTAAATAATTCAAAGCCACATGTTGCAATTTACCCTTGTAATAAACTATGCACGGTTGCATAATTATGATATATGACCGCTAGCAATGTTGTCTTATCAGAGTTCACCGTTATGAAATATGGAATGAGCTATTCATAAAGTGCACTCCTATTTATAATCACTACTAGAAAAAAAGCTTTTAGCCGGCGAGATTATGGTATCAACTCGGTGAGATACTGAATATCTCGCCAGTTTGGTTAAACCAGCCCAGCGTGATATTCAACATCTCGCCTAGTTCGTGATACAAAGCCGGCGAGATTTGTGAATATCTCGTATGGCTGGTTTGAATGGTCAACGATAAACCTCACCAACAAACGAGAGGAAAATGGCCAGATAATGATCATATTCATTCCCGGCGAGATATTGAGCAAAATCTCATCGGGTTCGTGTCGTTGACCATCAAGGGTCAAATCCTCTCCTAGCGTGATATTCAATATCTCGCTGGGAAAGGATATGACTGTTGATGGTGAACAACACAAACTCGGCGAGATTTGTCAATATCTCGTCGGGTTAGTGTCGTTGACCATCAAAGGTCAGATTTTGACCATCCATGGTCATATCCTTTCCCGACGAGATTTTGAGTAATATTTCGCCGGGAAATGATTCTGAAAAATCTATAAAAGGTTCATGCATGAGTTCATTTGTCAAAATTTGATTTGTGGATGATCATTTGGTGCTATTGATAGAGGTGAAGATTTCTAGTGCATACAAAGTCGAAGATTACTAGTTTGGTTGTCGAGCTAGTCTCGAACGTTATCAAGCTCATCGTCTCTTGTCTTGTCTTCCCCGTTGGTCGATCTCAAAGAATCTAGTCCGGTCTTCCCCTCGCCTCTTCCTCCCGATTTGCAGGTCAGTTTGGGTTTTTGATTTGCTATGAAATTTTGATTTGGTTGTGATATTTGGATTTAGGTATAACATTACTATGAATTTTTGTCACTTAGGTTATGAATTAGTGAAATTTTGGTGAATTAGGCTCACAAATTTCGGTGAACTAGGCTCTGAATTAGTAGATTTTTGGTGAATTAGGTTTTAAAGTTGAAAAAGCATTATTCGATTTAACTATGACATTGATGTGGGGTTTCGGTTTGTTCGTGTGGTTGAAATTCGTACTTTTGTTTATAGATATTTAGCTTTACTTGTAGTAATACATATGCATATAATAACTAAGACGTATTGTATGTAGATATGTCAATTATGGACCGCCGTAGGTGTGGATGAATATAGAAAATAGAAGGTTGCAAACGTATATGGACGGTGGCAAAATTTTCATAAAGTTTATCCAAAAACTATGTTTCAACAGGGCCATGACCAATATCTATACCCATGCAAAAAGTGTTACAATATGAGTATACAATATGTACACACTTATTGCAATACGACATGATTTCAACATACACTGTGTGGATCTTTCACGATAAAGTGCATAACAGAAATTCGTTTTTGGGTGCGGGAAAGGAGACGGGACGAGGCTTCAAGTAGTTGAAATGTCGATCCTGTTGTAGAGCTTGTGGAGGACTTATTCCAGCGGCCACAAAACTTTGGTGAAGATAGAGTGGAGGGTGAGCACCCTACGGCAAAAGCAGCGATGGACGCGTATGACGAACTAACGCGTCTTGCGAACACCCCATAGTGGTCATGGTCTAACTTGTCATGTCTGAAGGCGCTTTTGAAGTTGGTGACCAATAAGGAAGCATCAGTAACGTCAAATAAAGCATTTGATATGAATTACGAGTTTTACAAATTTTCCCACCCGTCGCCAAATTTACACCCTAAATCATATGCCTAAGCTAAGAAAATGTTGAAGATTATAGAGATGGATTGTATCAACTACTCTACTTGCGAGTCCGGGTGCATCTTTTACTACAAACACGACAAATATGCCAGTTTCTGCCCTATTTGTCGGACATCTAGATGGGTAGACGGAAAACATAAAAAAAGAAAACCAAGGAAATTTGTTTGGCACTTGCCTATTATTCCGCGGCTCCAATGTTTGTACATGTCAGCGAAGATTTCCAACCAAATGCGTTGGCACGGACAAAGGGTCAGAGACATAAGCAATGTTGGGCATCTAGCTGACGACGTATTGGGGAGAGAGTTCATGAATTGTATCCAACATTTGCTGCAGACTTCTAGAACGTGTGTCTTGCTGTAGAAAGCGACGGTTTTAACCCATTCGGGCCCGGTTCTACGACTCACAGTATTTGGCCAATGGTGATGATTACCCTCAACTTTCCCCCATCGATGTGTATGAGAAAAAAGTACAATATTCTATCGATACTGGTTACCGAGGCAAAATCACCGGGTAAGTGTTTGAACGAGTTCATGCAACCATTAGTAGACAACCTGAAAGTATTATGGGGCACAAGTGTTCCAACGTATGATCGGAAAAGTAGCGAGCAGTTTCAGATGCGGGCAGCCGTGATGTACACAATCAACAACTACTCATGGCTCGGAATGTTAGGCGGAATTCAGGTAAATGGGTACAAGGCATGCCCCATTTGCCTTGACGACCTTTAAGCTACATATAGTCGTCGTATAATGTCATACCTCGAACACCGTAGATAGTTACACGCAAAGCATCCATACCGATTCAAGGCTGGTGAGTTTAACGGGGCGATGAAAGAATGGCCACCCCTAGAGGTACCTTCATCGGAGGAAGTCCTCAGACAGACAAGACTTCATGAATTTCCGTTGAAGAGTTTGCATCCGTCATTAGCGCCGAAACAAGGTAAGACACCGTGTTGCTGATGAAACTATTTTCTGGCAGCTCCCGTACTGGAAGTCAACTCGGGTTAGGCATGCTCTTGATGTTATGCATATCGAGAAAAATGTATAATGTCATGGGAACCGAACTTGACCTTAGGTCAAAGACTAATGATGATGCAAATGCCCGTGCAACTCTCTCAGATATGCGCATCAGTCGACCGTCCTCTAATTTCACTATGTTGCTTCATAAGCGGGCTGAAGTGTTTGAAAGAATTGCAGTTATAAAATATCCGAGCGGGTATGTCGGTCAGATGAAAGGTAAAGTGAATGTTCAGTACAAAATTTTTTACGGATTGAAGACACACGACTGTCATGTGTTGCCCAGCGAATTCTCTCGATACTCATCCGAGCATATGTTGGGATGCGCGTGGCAGATACCCTAGTGGACTTATCTCGATGTGTTAGGGAATTGAAGGTGTAAGAAATCCATCAACTCCATAGTGATATCAACTTGATTATGTGCAATTTGGAGAGTATATTTTCACTTGCGTTATTCACAATCATGGTTCACCTTTGTCATCATCTGCCCGAACAAATTTTGATTATTGGCCCATTTCATTACACTTGGATGTTTCCAGTTGAAAGGTACGGTCATATTTTACTTATAGTTATATAATTCACAATACTATAAAAAATAATTTATACTTTGGTGTAGGCGACTTGGCGAATACAAGAAGAGTATACGGAACCGTCAGTACCCGGAGGGTTGCATAGCCAAGTCGTATTTGATGCACGAACGCGTCACTTTTATCAACTTATACCTCGACGATGACTCTTCTACTCCCAGTGTTCACCTAAAGGAGGTTCGACAATGGAATATTTCTGTTTTCTCCCCAGTTGTCATTCCTAGTACCTTCGTCAGTCACGCGATTATCACAGCTGAGGAACAAAATTGGGCCCATTGGACGGTTATGGACAATTGCGAGGAAGCACATCCATACAACCACCACAATCAATTCAACATTAAGTTCCTAAATTGTTCCGAGAAGTTGCGCATAGAATCATTCTTCATATCGTTCTACAAAAATAGTAAGTGCATTTTTGAAATCAATTCCTCTTAATATCGTAATGATTGCAATTTGGAGACTAATTCATGACGTAAATTTCGTTGAATTCTGTAGATGAAAGCGATGAGAAACATTGAATTGTATATTCTCTCGCGAGGCCCGATTCTTACTCGTACTTACTCAATATGCACCCTTAATGGAGTCAAATACGTGTATCACTGACAAGATCAGTCACGAAAGACACAAAATTGTGGTGTCATGTTCGGAGCCAATTAATTTTTTTTTATGAAATTCTCTTACAAGTTTTTGAACTCGTACACACGAATGAGATGCATGTTACAGTTTTCAAGTGTAGGTGGTTCAACGAGACTACTATTCAAATTGACCGTGAGATGGAATCTGTTGATACATTCACAAAGGTGTATCAAGAAAATCCTTTATGTTTGGCTAAAATGGTGAAACAAGTCTTCTACATCGATGATCCGGTGCACGGGGGATTGGAAAATTGTCAGCCACATGTTCCATAGAGGTATTTATAACCCGACATCACTCACCAGAAATGCAAATGAAGGCCCAATATACGAGGTCGAAGCACCGTATAAGGAGGAAGTGACAACATATATTCCTCTTCTCATAAATGGGGGGGGGGGGGGGGGGGGGGGGTTATGTATTGATTTTTGTCTGATTCGAACACGTGAATTCGATGAAGAACTGGAATTAGAAGATGAATTCAATGAAGAAGAGGAAATCAATAAATTCAATGGTGATGAGGCTTTGCCCCATACATACGAAAAAGAAGAGGACCAACAGATTGACTAAGAAGAAGAGGAGCAACAGATTGACGAAGAAAAAGAAGAACAAACTGACAAACGAAATACGATTCTAATTTCTATGTATCATACCTAATTTATATATTTATATATTTCTATCTCTAGTTAAATTATAAAAATATAATTATAAAAAAACAAAATATGTGTCAAATTATTTCCGGCGAATTTCTAACCTTAACCCCTAATTATGAAATTAAAATTTAATTTTAAATTTATATTGCAAGCTATCCCTAAAATCCAATTTATAAATTAGTTATAAATTTATATCTAAAATTATAAAACTTAGTTATAAAAATATTTTTGAATCTAAACTCCTTACCGGCGAGACTTTGACCAATATCTCGCTGGCTAGGTGGCACATGTTTAATTTAAATGCACGTGACCTTCTAGCCGACGAGACATTGGTCAAAGTCTCGTCAGGAAAGAGTTTCTATAAGTTCAACACTTAGCGGATTTTTCTTCACGTTCTCTCTCGCGATTTTGTTCTGACCTCTCTTGTGATTTCCTCCGCCTCCGTTATCTAGCTCCGGTGTCACCTACCCGTTTTGCCTCCCCGGTTGCTATTGTCGCCTCCGTCTTCAAGCTTCATTGCGGTCGTGGCAGAACTCCCGTCCATCTCTCGCCAAATCTGCCTCAGCTCTGGTCTGTCTCACGCTCGTAGTCGTAGAATCGGCCTCACCGTCTACGCGTTGCCGTCCGACCGACCGACCTCCACCGTTGAGGTGCATTTCAAAAACAACATCTCTCATTGATTGATTTTTTAACTGATTTTGAGATACGAGTTAGGGTTTGATCTCCTTTTTTTTGGGGCTTTTGGGTTATGGTTTTTCTTATGATGTCAAAAGTCTCTTATTTGTTTGTTTGTTGTTTTTGGATTCGACGATGAAATTCGATATTGCTCGCTGTTGTGAATTCGATATTGATTGCCCTTATGATGTTTCTTCTGTTGTAAGAGTAAGACCAAACAAGGGTACAAACGGTTGAGAATCTAGTATATTTCAATTGGATTGGATTGCTTTGCTTCATATAATTTTTCATGGCTCATGGATTCCTTTTGAAAATAGGATTAGCCCATATTCTTCTTACATTATTCCTCTTTTATGTCAATGTCATGGTTAAAAAATCTCCTTAATAGAAGAAGGGACGTACGACAACGTTTTGGAGGATGAGAAGGGTGTGAAAACGCTGCCGCTTTGTTTAAGTGGCTTTGCTACATGCCTAAATTTGTGTTTAGGCAATCGTTTTCTTCTATACATTAAATTTATGTTTCAACTGCATAACTTTGTTGAGAGAATTGAATTATTGGATGTCTTACGAATGAACCTATATACCATATTTATATTTTAACAAATTTTCTACTGATGACCAAGATTTGTCCGAGTGGATGGATTGAATTTCCTCTCTAGAGCCACCCTTTAAATATCATAATTTCTTGACTCTTCTAGAGTTTACTAGTGTTGTTTTTTATGCAACAAGTTGTAGGTAATCTAGAGGCACATTTTCATCATCTTCCCGGTCATGTTAATAAATGATTCTTCTCAATTGTAATATCTAGTTCATTGAATTGATCACAACAACAGATTATTGAAAATGACTCCAAGAGAAAACCCGCGCAGGGGTAGAAGATATTGAAGGAGCAGTATTTTGATCGAATCCGCCACTATACTACAGCCTTGGCACCGCATGAGAGCTCGGTGGTAAAAAATGAGAGCTCGGGCTAGAAAATGGGCCCGAGGATGGTACGAGACCCGAGGAGGGAACTCGACCCCAGCAGGATACACCAGACCAGGAGGAGGTGAACATACTCAAGCGGGGTGGTTCGGGTCTAAAGGAGGAGCCTGAACACGAGAATGAGATGATTGAGTGCATCATCCCCTCGGTAGGCCCCTCGTTCATTCCCTTGAGTTTGTTTAACGGATCCAACACGTAAAGTACAGTGCCCTCCGGAAGATACATCAGGTATCAGTTACTGAACAACACGTACAAAAAAGGATCTACGAGTGGGCCACAAGAGCCGAAGAAATGTTCGCGTGGGCTTGCGAAGTGCCGTAAGATCCAAGATATGATAGAGAAAGTGCCCCTGGAGTTCACGTGAGACTTCCCAAGAATTACATCCTCATCAACAACGACACAGAATTTGACTCGACCCAGATTGTCCGGTTCATTGGCGGTCACATTAGGACGAGGATAGTACCAACCGCTCTGATGTTTTAGAAGCTGGAGTTCGATTAGCAATGTAAGATATGGGGAGCTCTCACAGTAAGTTTCTCAATTTTTTTCATTACAAATCTTTTTGATAACATTTTTGTATTTTCATTGAAGAGTGCGATACTGTACCACATAGCGCCAAATCGAGTCTACCAGTGGCTTTTGTACCACACTCAGAGGCGCTACAATAAGTTTCTGGGGGATTGCAAGAGGGAATTCGTCAAGAAAGAACGGAGGCTAGAACTGGAAGACTTCATAGGCCGAGAGCAATCATGGGATTGGTTGTGCGACTACTTCGAGTCTCCATAATTTTGGGTACGTTTAACTATATAATATTTTGTTTTTGCGTTTGAAATATGTAATAATATTTTGTTAATGCTCGATATTTGTCCGTGTGCAGTCTCTTTCGAAAAAAAGGAAAGCGCTTGCAGAGAATAAGAAAAACCATAGTGACGATTCCCGCTCCTTTGACAGACATTCTCTGCACAAATAGAAGGCTAGAGTTTTCCTTCCCAGTTTGCAAACTTACGTGGACATCTACGAAATAGACTGCGGCTCGGTGACGGTAAATTTTTAATTTGTTTTTAACAGTAAATAATTGACCGTAATTTTTATTATCTGATATAATTCAACACTTTCGTTTGCAGGTCCAGCGAGTTAAGCACGAGATCAAGCGGCACACAAGACTTACCGTAGAAACGGTTGTTGCCAGAGAAGAATATAAAGTCTCGAAGCATGTACAGACACAAATTCTTCAGCGGTTGACGGGCACAAAGAAGAAGCGTGGGTGCATCGTTCCTAGCATGGGCGGTGAATACGCATGACTGTCGAAACTGAGAGGTGGTGCCTGTACATCCGGCTCTGCGGCGTAAGGCTGAGGTTCACGCTAGTATCCAGGATCTACTGGTCCTGTTCGGCTTGCCGGGTCATATGCGGATGTTGCTTCCGCCTTGGGCCCCGAGCCCGGTCGTGACTCCGACTCCGACCCTGGTCCTGACTCCGACTCCGACTCCGACGGTGATGCAACTCACTATCATGACGGGAGGGCCTTCGGACCAACAACAGTCTCCAGCGCCTGCCAACGAATAGGCGCCCCCGAAGAAGAAGTTGAAGAAGACGAAATCGTTGGACCAAATTTCATAAGTTGATAGGTTAATTATGTTGAAGTTGTAGTGATTACTTTGTTTATTTGACTTTTTGGTGGTATTATCGATAATTCACTATTTTAGATTGTTGCAAATTACAATTTAGAATTAGTTGAATTGCGATTTTGTACAGGTTTCATTACATAAGGGAAACAACATAATAGGACTATTTTCTGGCTAAATAATGGTCAACCTACCCAAAGAGATACTGACCAATATCTCGCCGGGTAGGATATCCAGCCTACCCTTCAAGATTTTGTTGAAAATCTCACCTGGTAGGCTGAAAATCAAACCCGACGAGATATTGTTCAATATCTCGCGAATATGTTTTTCAGCCTACTCAGTGAGATTTTCAAAATCTTGTCTTCTTGGTGAAAATCTACCGGCGAGACTTTGAGGTTCACCAACCCAGCGAGATGTGGATGCAATATCTCGCCGGTTAGGACCACTCTCGTCGAAGCCTGCCCGGCGAGAATCAAGCCGGCGAGTTTTGGGAAAAAATCTAGCGGCTTGGCAAAGCCGGCGAGAGCGGCTTTCCTGCCCGGTGGGAGCAAAGTCTCGCCGGCTTGGAGGCAGTTTACAGCAGTGAATATACTTAAATCAAATAAAAAATCAGCATGATCCGTGTTGTTTAACATTTTGCAAGGATTAAGGAGGTCAAAGAATCAAATTATTACAAACAAAAATATTGTACTATATAATTTAAACTTGCAAGAAGATGCATGAAACAAGAAAGAACATATTTTACTTATACCTTTAGCCAAAAAGCCAGTAGAACCAGTGACAAAATAGTTTTTCCCCTTGAGGATGTTGACGATGCCAATCTGTTGATGGCCGGACGGCGATGAGACAACAGTCTCAGTGATAACATGTTGAGGTTTGGTCAGTGCTTTAGTTCGTAAATTCGACGAGGGCAGCTTAACTCGAGCACTCTTGGATCGGATCTCAACATTTATCATTTTCGTACACCAAAGCATGTTTGTGGCAGTGCAAGTATTGACGTTGCTGTAGAAAGCCATTTTTGGTAGCAACTTAATTCAAATGAACGAGTTGGGTCTGGCAAGCAATTGAAATAAATATATATAGAGACTACACTAATTAATGATGTTGTGATTAACCCAAGTACAAATGATTATTATAATCGCAAATCGATCTAGTACAGTATACTACTGTAAATGCTTGAAGGTATGATAAGTAATGATCGGAAACGTCAATGGATTGTTGTTGTGTGGTTGTTCCAACGTTTACAATGCTCATTTAATTGTGTCGACAATTGCTCAGTTAGGATGAATTATTATTACGTACATTAATGTTCTAAGTGGGGGCTTCCCTCTCCTCGCAAAAAACACCCACTTGTGGTCGTTCTTAATTATTTCGATCCAACATAACAAACCTACCAACTTCAAATTCATCTACAAAACAATATGTTTAAAATATATTATTTTAGAGGTGAAATCAAATACAAACTAGCAAACCGTTTGAACCAGTAGAATGTTAATGTGAAATGGTAGTTAGTTATATATGGACCTATAGAATGTTATTGTGAAATAGTAGAATGTTATAGACCTGACAGAACTTTGAAAATGACCGCGTTAGAAATTTACTATCACGCGCGCGCAGATTTTGAGCGATTCAAAGCCTGGTAGAAATTTGGAGGCTGTATTGGAGTACATTCCTATTATTTTAACTATATATAACAAATATGGTCCTACATACCTATTCGGTTTCTCCGTTCCATTATCATCATTTAGTGATAGAAAAGGATGGGTTTTAGGTGGGTGAGTAATTAGTATGTGTGTAACTAGAGATTTAAATGAAAACACCTACTTTTGTTGTACCTCATGAATTAGACTGTTGTTCAAGCATTGATTTCTTCCCATTTGGAGACTGTCTTTCGTTTCATGTTGATCGATCAGGCAGGTATTGCCTATATTGGGTTGGGATCAACTGCATTCCTTATTTATCTGATGAATGTATTTACCTGCTGTGAATCATATATATGTGACCTTCACCTCAATATTAATTAGATGACCAGAGCCAGAGGCGTGAATGAGAATCGTGAGGTCAAGATCTCAAGTGGACTGACATAATTAGTGCTTAAAATGAATTATAAATGTGAGATTGTTATGTCATTAATATATATATATGTAAGTCTTGATTTTATTTGTGATAAATGTCTTGATTTTATGTAATACGTGTTGTCTATAATTGAGGACATATAGTTTAGACGATTCTAGTTTATGGCATGTCGATTAAGTTTTATATTTAAAGATTATTATGTCTAGCGTCTATGTAAAGGGACGTCATATTCTTATTTTAATAAACACAATTAAAATAAATACATCGATTTTATGATATCAGAGACTAGTTTAAACTAAACCAATTTTTTGTATTGCCTTTATCATGTATCAAGGCGAGTTTAATTTTCTTAAACTTACGTTTTTTATTATGGTTTTGCCCACTCGTCAGTATATGGTTTCAAGGAGAGTGCGGGGCAAGAATTTTTTTATCACTTTATCATTAATAAAATATTATTTTTTTCAAGTCCAAATCATAACCCTCAAACAATCGACAAGAGCAATAACCTATATTCAAGACGCTATAGAAACAAAGGCATAGAGTGCAAGCCAAAAAACCGAGGTATAGAACGCAAGAAATCGTAGAGCCAAAGGAAAGGATGTAGGATCCAGTGCCCTAGTCCAAGTCTTTACCATATAATCTTTTATCTTCTGTTAAGCAATAAAATAACCATTTACATTATTATTGTGTTGTAATAATGTATCGAGAGATAACTTCATCTAAAGTCGTCAGTGTTTACACAAGAACAACATAACCTTTAGATATTATGAAGTTATGCTTGATGGATCTCTAGTCGAATACTTATACATAAGTGACTGGCGTGAGGATGAGTTACGATCATGCTCTGCTAATCAAGATGTAGAGTCATATCACGGATATCGTCTGGGAGACGATATCGGATGACCTGCGGAGGAGTATGGCGCATAGATTATGTCACAATTATGTCAATATAGAAATAATGTCTGTTATGGTGCTACAATTCTTGTTAAATGGTCACCATGTTTTGAAAATTAGTGACATTAACGAGCATTCGATACACAATGTAAATACCAAAAGGCTCAAGGTTGATGAATCGAGTAAAACAGGGTTATGGCACTTCCGTCTGGGCCGCATAAGCAAGAGACGACCATGAGCACTTCACAAGTGTGGACTCTTAGGTCCGTTTGAATTCGATCAAAATGATAGGTGCGAATTTTTCTTGATGGGCAAGGCGGCGAAGTCACCCTTCACTGGTAGAGGTGAGAGGGCAGGTGACTTGTTATGCCTAATACACTCCGGTGTGTGTGGGCCTATAAGTTCACAGGCCAAAAAGAGATTCATATACTTCATCACATTTACTAATGATTTAAGTAGACATGATTATGTCTATCTTATAAGACATAAGTCTGACTCGTTTGACAAGTTCAAAGAGTTTAAGACTGAAGTTGAGAATCAACTTGGGAAGAAAGTTGAAGCATTTCGATCGCATCGAAGTGGCGAATACTTGACCCAAGACTTCATCGACCATCTGGGAGAGTGTGGGATATTGTCTAAGTTGGCTCCGCTTGGAACACCCCAAATTGAAATGGTGTGTCCGAAAGGAGAAATCGAACCTAGTTATACATGATTTGCTCTAAGATAAGTCAGACAGATGTCCTTGTATCCTTTTGGGGATACGCTCTTGAGACAGCTGCGTTCATTCTAAACCAGACACCTACGGAGGTAGTGAAGACAACGCTTGTATTCAATTTTGGCACCCAACAAAACTTTGTGACCACGAGCGTCGTGTGCGTTAGCAAAGTGTTCTTGGGAGCGAAGCCAGAAGGGGTAGACAGTTTTGTTTGGGGTGTAGATGCATTAGCTTTCTCCATTCAAGTTCTGGTCCACATGTCAAGAATTGATGGACTCATACGTTCCAAGTTGTCGTTCATGGAGATATGGGGTTGTGAGGCTTATGTCAAGCACTTTGTGGCGGACAAGCTCGAATTACGATCTGCCAAAAGTATCTTTGTAGAATATCCAAAAGAGACTTTTGGATACTACTTCTACAACCCGACGAGAACAAAGTATTTGTTATTCGGAAATGTGTCCTTTTGGAGATGGAATTTCTCTCCAAAACAGCCAGTGGGAGGATTGTGCATCTGGAAGAAATCTGAGATGGCACGACTGCTGAGAATCTTGAAGGATTTCGGGATCCCCAGTTAGACAATGTAGAGGTAGAGCCTGAGTTGGAACAAGAGGCACATAAGATGCCCAGCACATTTCCTGAATCTCCACGGCGTTCTGAAAGGCCTCGTCAGATAAGAATTTATGACAACTGAGGGTGGTGACTTGGAGATTGTGGATTATGAAGATCCGACATCCTTTCTAGAAGTCATGGAGAGTTCTGATTCCGAGAAAGGGTTAAGCGCCATGAAGGAGAATATGAAATCCATTCATGACAACCAATTTAGGAACTTGGTGGATACAACCCCTAGTGTTAAGACCATCGAATGCAAATGGATCTTTAAGATCAAGAATGACACTCGACGAAACTTTTTTTACCGCGACCGTCGTGTGCCTTAGCAGCGCGTTCGTGGTAGTGAAGCTAGAAGAGGTGGACAGTTCTTATTTGGGGCGCAGAAACATTAGCTCTCTCCAAACAAGTTCTGGTCCGCATGTCAACAAACATGACATGAATGAAGTTCCTCAAACCAGTAAGGCTCGACTGGGTGCGAAAAGTTTCACTCAAATTCAAGGTATGAATTGTGATGAGATTGTCTCGCTAGTGGCCGTGGTCAAATCAATCCACATTCTACTCACCGCAGCTGCATTTATAAGTGATATGGCAGTTGGATGTCAAAACCACATCCCTGGACTGGAAGTTAGATGGGGACGTTTGTGTAACGAAGCCTCAGGGTTTTGTCGATCTAAAGAATGCTGGAAAGATTTGTAAGCTGCAGAAGTCCATTCGTGGATTGAAGCAGGCTTCTCGGAGTTGAAATCTTCATTTTGATGAAAACATTGATTTCATGCAAAATGAAGATGAACCTTGTGTGTACAAGAGGGCAAATGGGAGTGTAGTCGTATTTCTAGTGCTATATGTCGATGACATACTCCTTATCAGAATCGACATCCCCTAAAGCCGCAAAAGCTTGTCAGGGGAAGTGTTTCCTGATGAAGGACCGATACGAGGCCACGTATATCCTAGGGATCAAGAGTTTATCGAGATCGCTCAAGGAGGATACTTGGGTAAAGACAAAGCACTTAGAGATTTGCAATGCACGAATCTAAGAAGGGATTCTTTCCATTAGAGATGGCATAAAGCTCAACAAGACTCAGCGTCGCACGACGGCTAATGAGCTGCAGCACATGAGTGAGATCCCCTATACATCTGCATTAGGATTCATCATATATGACATGCCCTGTACGAGATATGATATCTCGTGTGTCCTATTCTGCGTAGGCAAATTCCAGTCTAACCCTGGCGTGAGCCACTGGACAACAGTATATACGATCTTGATGTAACTAAAGAGGACATAGGACATATTGTTGGTCTATAGGGTTGGAAATGAGAAACTGGAGGTGACGGGATACGTCGACGCCAGTTCTTAGACTGATCCGGATGACTCGCAAGGCCAGTCTGGGTATGTGTTTGTGCTTAACGGTGGGGCTTTAGCTAACTGGAAGAGTTGAAAGCAGCCGACCGTTGCTGGTTCTACAGTAGAAGCCGAGTACATAGCTGCTTAAGAGGCGGAAAAAGAGGTTGTATGGATCCGAAAGTTCATGGCCGAACTTGACATAATTAAAAAAACCTGTCCACACCGGTGAACTTGTACTGCGCCAACACTAGGGCCATAACACATGTTGATGAGCCTAGGGCGCATGCACGATCCAAATATGTGCTGCGGTGGTTTCACTTGATTCGAGAGTTCGTCGATATTCGAGAATTCATCGATTAAGATGAAATGAAGATTTGTAAAATTACGACAGAAGATGATGCAGCCGATCCATTTACCATGTAAGGTCAATAGATTTACGATGAGTTTTAGATTGAAGCTAAGGGCAAGTGGGAGATTGTAGGATCCAGTGCCCTAGTCCAAGTCTTTACCATGTAATCTTTTATCTTCTGTTAAGCAGTAAAAGAGGCATTTACATTATTATTGTGTTATAACAATGTATCAAGCGATAACTTCATCTAAAGTCGTTAGTGTTTACAAAAGGAAAGCAAAACCTTTAGATATTATGAAGTTATGCTTGATGGATCCCTAGTCGAATACTTATACATAAGTGACTAGCGTGAGGATGAATTATGATCATGCTCTACTGATCAAGATGTAGAGTCATATCACGGATATCGTCTGGGAGACGATATCGGATGACCCGCGGAGGAGTATGGCGCATAGATTATGTCACCAACGCATACTCCATCATCGTGTGATCACTGCCTTAATACCTTGGAGCTAGTGGCTCACATGCACGTCACTCCATAAGTTTGACATGTCCTAACACAGCCTGTAACAGGGCAGCAATAACGGACATCGTTGGCTAATAGACAGACTATAGTGGGAGCACACGTTGCGTCCGAAGGGATTTTTTTCCCACGGTGAGACGTGATGAAGGGTATGGTTCAGGGCCCCTTGATGAGTGTAACTGATGAAGTGTGCGGCAACACCAATACGTATCAGTCAAATCGGAATTCAATGAACTAGATCGAACAAATGAATATGACAATTCTATGCCTTATGCGATCTCATACGCCATAAAGCAAACAAAGGGTTAGTGATATAGATGACAGACAGGAAATATCGAATTGATCGATAGACTCGTGGACATTGGGTAATCACTATGTCTTACTAGTGGCCACTAGTGATGAATCGGGTGAGGTGGGTTCTCACGCCGATCTGCCAATGGGTCACGGGCCTATAGGGTCACACGCCAGTAGCAAGACCGAAACATCTCGATCGGACTCAAGAGTTCCTAATGGGTAAGGATAGCAAAGGGGCCACGGTCCGTGACCAAGACCTATGGTTTTGGCCACGGGACCGTGGCCAAAGGCCTCAGACCGTGTCCAAGGGTCCATGGGCTCATGTCAATGGCAAAGGGCCACAAATCGTGGCCAAACCTATTGGTTTGGACACAGAACCGTGGTGATCATGCATTGGCCACGGGCGGCGGACATTTCTCGCCATGGGGCCGTGGCGGTGGCTGTGGCGGGCTTGGGTTGCCCTAGAAATGGACACGAGGAGGGGCAACGAGACTGTGGCGGGGTCCGTGGGTGGCCACGGTGGCGGGGTCCTTGGCGGGGTCCGTGGCGGAGCGACCAACGTTTTTTCTCAAGTCTATAAATTGAAGACGCGTGAGGGAAAAAAGTTGAGCTCTTTGAGCATATTTGCTACCTATCTCCATATTCTCTCTAGCTTATCTCATCGAGAACTAGAGAATCGGGTTTAGGGTTTTCTCATGGTCTAGTAGTTCCATGAAGATCCGTGCTTCAAGGAGGTCGAGCTCGGTGTGTGTGCATCCGTAGAGGATGGGCCGGAAGACTTGTCTTGGATTGGTTTGAGAGTATTCCGTAGAGACTACGAGAGGTAAAAGATCTGATCTCTACACCCTCTCTTGATTCATCTATTGTTATGCAAGCGATCCTGTGGCAGGTTCTTGGCAATATTGGTTGTTTCCGCTGCGCTTGAGATCTCGGGAACCCCAACAAAGGAGTGGATGACGTCATAGAGCTTGTTTACCACATATATTTTTAAATCCAAACTCAATTCAGTTTCCACCCTATTGAGTTTTAAGTGGTGTTAGATTAATTAGTGTTTGTATAAAAGGTTATACTTTTATTGTAATAAACATAATAAAATCAATACATTATTATTATTATTATTATTATTATTATTATTATTATTATTGTTATTATTATGAATTTTCTAAGCAAATTTATATATTGAAATTAAGTTCAATGATGAGTCGTTTGATAAACGAATTAAACTCGAGGTCAAGCTATTAGGATTTGTAAGGCTTGCGCGCCAACTCATTTTATATATATATATATGAAAGTTAAATTCAAATTCAACTAAAAAAATATATAATCAAACTCTCATTAATTCTTTTTATATGCATTAATTATTTTTGATTAATAAATTAAATATCTAGTATAAAAATTTCCCCCCTTTACAAAATTTTCTAGATCTACACCTGATTATGAGTTGACCAGAAACATAATAGCAAGGACATGCATGGTAATTAAATTCGGATCCAAAATTAATATGTGATAACATTTTAAAACTGCAGCCTAGCTAAATAAACGTTCAAAATAACATATATGATAAAACTTATTATTCAAACTTTAGTTACTGAATCTAAAAATCATTCCAATTAACATGGATATTAACAATATATTACACTTGAGGTGTTTAATTAGTTTCTTTAAGTAGTAACTGTTAAATTCAAATTATTTTCACTCAAGACTCTTGTAAAAATAACATGAATAAATATGGTTTTAATGTGCTCTCAGTTTTATGGCCCTCATGATCAAGAGATACAGTTGATAAGGTCTGCAGAGGCTGTGGACACGTTTGTTACAGATCACAGCTGCTTCTGTACGACCTGTCGTTTGGTTGCAGACGCTTGAGAGCTTCCTCCTTGTATCAAAAGAGAGAGAAAACCTAGCATCGATTGCAATATTGCCTGGTTAATTTAAACATGATCGTTGACATTGTTATTTCTCAGCTCAAATTGTAGATGTTACCTCTTCACTTTCATTCACAAACACATAATTGCACATTCTTTTAATTCATACGCATAATTACTTCAATAAATTATTTTCTCTCACAATGGTCAAAATTAACTGAACGTGTCATTTTTTGTCGCCTGACTTGCATATGAAATTCATTTTTTTTCTAGTTTCAAACATAATCACTGCGTTGCCATTTCATTTTTTCAGCTTTATTCATTGCTATTCTTTCAAACCTAAGGGTTTTCTTCTCCGGCGTGTATTTGGCGAGGTCGATAAATCGGAGAGGGTATTGACAGGGATCACTACAAGACTTTTGTCACAAGAACGAAGCACAAAGAGCACAAGCGGGAGGCCAAAAAACACAGGTAGTAGGTTAGGACGGCTCACTGTGCGCAGTTGTTAACACACTGTTGGTAACTCGCAGTCACAAAATAACAAATGCGCACAAATTTATAAAAGTGCGCAATTACAAGATACCAACTGCGCACATATGCACATGCGTAGATACAACAACATACATGCGCACATTATCAAGCACGCAGTGAGGAGCTTCGATTGCGCACATTATCAAGTGCGCAAGCATAATGTTGTAACTACGCACAGAAAACGTGCGCATGTAGTACGTAAGTACTACGCATATTGTTTGTGTGCATGCATTATCTACTTGTTGCGCACTTCAGAATGTGCGCATGCATTATGACAGTGAGTTTAAAAAAAATTATTGCTAGGAAATTGGCATCCCGAAATCCAATTCCCTACAATAGTTTTTTAAAACATCAAACAACATTTACACCATATCAAACAACAATCACCATACCATCGGCGAATAATAATAACGTTGCCAAAACCACAACAACCGTTATAAAGTTTTCAATGTTAAACGTTATCCCAAAATCCATACGTTTTAAATGTTAAACGTTATAAAGTTACCAAATTATATAAAAAATTTGGGTACGAGAGAATAAAAACAACCTAAGCATCCTCATCCTCCGAGTCGGTCGGTGACTTGGGCATTGGAAAATTGGTCGGATCACGCATGTGTTGGCGCGATTTTCTTCCAAATGCTTTACGCTTCTTCTCCTTCTCCTTTACCTTTGCAAGTTTTTGGGCCACTTGTTGGGCAACTAGTTGGGCCATTTCCTCTCGGGTTTGGGTGAGTTGTGTAGCTAGCGTTTGATTTTGTACTTGGAGTCGTTGAATTTCCTCATCTGTTCTTTGTACAAATGGTGTAGTCTAGGAACTCCCCTCGCCTGGTTGTCTAGCCTTAGGTGGCCTCATAGCAGCTCTGCCGAACCCTCTGATATATCTGCCCCTCAGCGGACGACCGTATGTTAGTATATGGGCTCGGTTCATCAAGTCTTCCTCCTCTTCCAGCGTCATCGAGTCGTTGTGGGTTGCACACCACTCAGTGAACAATCTCTGGACGTAGTCCTGAAAATAATGAAATAAACATTAATATGATTATAAGTACCGAGGATCTAAAATTAAAGACATTCTTAAAATTACCCGGTGCTTCTTCAATTATGTGTCTTTGACGTTCGCGTAACGTTGAAGGTGGTTCTCTATATTCGCCGAAATAGGTATCGGACCTTGTTTCTCCCTTTCCCTCGACAACTCCACGGACGAGCCATTGGGTTGTTTTCTTTTGAACCAGTTTTCATGCGTGTCTACAAATGTATCCATCTCTGCGCAATTCTCCGTGACTGTCCAATGGGCCCAAAACAACTCATCTCTTGGTAATTTTGAATTGCGAACGACACTCCGCAATTTTATCAACTACGACACTACCGAGAGGTCATGTACTATGGTTGCATTCACCACGCCGGGAATGGACGAGTTACCCCGATTTAGGTACATGCGAGTAAAAATAACGGACTCGCGCATCAAGTATTGTAGCGCTATGCACCCTTCAGGATACCGCATATTACGCACACTTCTCTTGTACTCACCGAGTTGCCTGCACGTTAAAGTATAAATTCAAGTTCATTTAGGATGAAATGAACTGTACTAGCCGACAACTTAAATATCTCACACCTTTCAATCGGAAACATCCACATGAAGTGAACTGGTCCAGCTCGCAAAACCTGATCTGCAAGATGTATTGGTAGGTGTGCCTGTATTGTGAAGAATGTCGGGGGAAAATTCATATCCAACTTACACTGAATCATCGCGATATCTTCTCTTATCTGGATGAGGGTGGATTTTATTAACTCCCCGTCACACATGGAAAAATGTTCCCAACTCGACCAATACGTCTGCCACGTCTGGATCAACGTATTTTCGAATCATAATGGGAAATATCCTCTGAATCAACACGTGACAGTCGTGCGTTTTGAGCACGTAAAATCTTTTGTCTTCTTTTATTTTACTCTTTAGACTTCCCGCATATCCACTTGGGTACTTGACCATCATCAGATGGTCAAGTACTTCTACACGATCTTTTGGCTTCACAACATAACCTGCCTGAGGGAAAACCCATTTTCCATCATTACCATGTATCATAGATGCGATCACACGTTCAAACCCTGTAACGTGAATCGGGCATTCTCATCATCCTTAGTCTTCCCACCATCTCCCATAACAGTGCTCAGAACATTGTTGCAGACATTCTTTTCTATATACATCACATCAAGGGCATGTCTGACTTGATGAGTCTTCCAATAATCCAGTTGCCATAATATGTTTTTGTGTGTCCAACAATACTTCTCCCGAGTAGCCCTGGTTTCAACAACAGGTCCAAACTCTGTGCTGGATATTCATTTTGCAATATGAATGAAAAAACTTTCTCCCCAGAGTAGATATGAGGCGCGTCTCTTTTTTCAACTGTTCCATTAAAAGCTTTTCTCGCCCGACGAAATCGATTCCTTCGATGTTAGTACCTGCCTGCACCCAAGTATGACGTTCTCCCATGTTTATGAGTGGAATCAATGTAGTCCATGCATATAGGACAAGCCTTGTAACCTTTTGTCTGAATTCCACCCAACATTCCCAGCCCTGGATAGTCGCTAATAGTCCACATCACTGCAGCACGCATTTGGAAAGGTTCATCCTTAAATCCATCCCATGTCGGAACTCCTTGATGCCATAGTTCCTACAATCCTCGATCAGTGGCCTCATAAAATTATTCAAACATTTACTTAGTGACTTCGGACCAGATATCAACATCGTCAGCAGATTGTATTCCTTCTTCATTGCTATTGATGGGGGGAAATTAGCGGGATAGTGACGACGGAACAAAGACTATAAGGCGGTGTGTTTTATCCGAACGGACAAAAACTGTCAGTTGCAATGGCGAGGCGCACGTTACGAATTTCTACTGAAAAACACGGGTATGTCGTGTCAAACGTAATCCAATCTTCCCCGTCTGCTGGATGTTCGAGTGTATTATCGTCCACCCTCTCCCGCTCCCCGTGCCAACGCATCCACTTGGATTTCTCGGGTATGACAAATAGTCGCTGCAAACGCGGTGCCAATGGAAAATACCACAATGTCTTTTTTTTTCACAGTCGAACTTCCAGCGTATTCGTACTGACAATCTCCACATACTGGACACTCTGTGGAATGTATGTGCTCTTTGTAGTACAATATGCAACCGTGGTAGCATGCATCATATTTCACCAACGGCAATTCTATTGACTTCAATTTCTGCTTCGCTGATGCGTAGTTTGCCACATACGCATTGGGTTGCGGCAACTTGCTGGAAACGTACGCAGCTACATCGTCAAATGTCGTGTATGTCATCCCCGTATTATGTTTGATTGACAGAATTTGCAGCAGTGCGGTCAACACTGTATCATCGCTACCATCATACAATGGTTTCTCCATCTCTGCCACCAACTGCTTGTACTTTGTCGTCGCTGCCTTAGCATCATCAACATCTACTTTAATCGACATATCAGTTGCTTCTCCAAGTTGCTGAACTCTAACATCTCGACCTGGGTCTACATCATGCACGAACTGATGAACATGATCAACCATGGGACTGTGAACAGGGGAATAACGAAGACCCTGGTTACTGCTCTCCCCGACTTCTCCCACTTCGCCATGTTCGGTCCATATTGTATAATATCTCATGAACCTTTTCTTAAGTAAATGTGTACAAATGGTCGGCATCTCGTGGAAACGAAAATTACAACATGTCAAACACGGGCACTTGAATCGATCTGGGTCGTATTGTATAGCATTTTCTCTCGCAAAAATTACGAAACTGCTAACACCTCTCTTGAAAGCATTTGTTGACCTATCCATTCCCATCCACGATCGATCCATTTTTTATCTACGTTTTAAACAATCACTAATTACTAAATCACACTAATATATCTAAACTCTATTTCGAAATAAAATGATATATATATGTACATACCTTAGAATGGACGAATGATGTGCACATACGATGTCTCCGGTATTCTTGATGCGTTTATCTGTCTCTATAATTTATCTCCCCCGCATATATTTGAACCCTTAATTTTGGAAGAAATATCAACTCTCCAAACAATCTACGTTTTAAACAATCACTAATTACTAAATCACACTACTATATCTAAACTCTATTTCGAAATAAAACGATATATTTGTACATACCTTAGAATGGACGAATGATGTGCACATACGATGTCTCCGGATTCTTGATGCGTTTATTTGCCTCTATAATTTATCTCCCCCACGTATATTTGAACCCTCAATTTTGGAAGAAATATCAGCTCTCCAAACTCCCACAACACAACATCAGCTTTCTGCAATTTATAGGTAGAAAGTTGATGACTGCGCACCCTTCAAAGTTCGCAGACACAAGCTATGGAAAACGCACATTCACCGTGTCGCTGTCCTTAGCAACGGTCTAACATAACGGCTACATACATCTGACCATTGCCAACGGTCGGTCAATTTTGGTCAAATCCTTCGAACTGCACACTCTCATGCGCAGTCCTTAGATTGTGATTGCGCATTTTTAAGTGCGTTGTTCTTGCATTACCTTTTGACTGCGCACACATAGTGTGTGTTGTACTTTCCCTCTCTTACGCCTGCGTTCGTGCTCTATATGCGTAGGCGTTAAGGCAATATGGTGTAGTGGCTGGTCCTACTCTATAGTCAAAAAAGCAATGACTTAGGCCCCCAAACATTTTAGATTTCAAATTTTTTATCTTGATATAATTTAGTTACCGAGGATAATTCAGAAACAAAATTCTATTTTCAAATAAAATAAACTCTCTCTTTTCCTTTTTATCATTTTATTAATTTAGGCTTGGTTTGCAGAAAGAGTAGTGGTTCTTTAGCAGGAGATTTAGAGGATGTTCAATATGAGGTTTCTCCAGCCTGTCGAAGTGGAGGCCGTGGGCACCCGAAAATTGTTTTGGTGGCGTGTGATGAAAGGTTGGAACTCTGTCAGCATTGAATCGGATCGTGAGGTTGTTGTGGGTCAATAATTTTTTCCGGTTCAAACCATTCTGACCGGCTGGGAGGTTTAATTGCTGATTGTGTAGTTATTTTGGCTAGAGTTAGCCCTTCTTTTAATGTTAATTTTATCCACAGATGTTGCAACAAGGCAGCGCATACGCTTGTTTGGTTTTCCCTTGTTAACTCACATTGGGACTTAGGCGTGGGGTTGTCCCACCGGTCATTGCTACAGTTCTTGGCTGTTTCTTTTTAATATGAGTTTTCTTTGGTTTTCAAAATACAAAATTACATATATCAGATCATTAGGGAAATAACTTCACATAAAATTTATTTTAGCAAACAAATATGTGGCAACAGTAATAAAAAAATTCATATCATTGCCATAAAAATACGAAAATTACAAATCTAAACTATTAAATATTAAACATCTAATCATTAATTTGTATAAGTAATGATACTGCTTGCAGACTTATTTTAAAATTTATAACTTTACTACAGTGATTAAAATATTAAATTTGAGTTTTTGAAAAACTAAAATAAAGTTAACATATGCTCTGGTACCCCAAAATTTTTAAATATGTTAATTTAATACATTCAAAAATTGATTTATGGGTAAAAATTGTTATGATCCGTGTTCATAAGATCGTAGAAGACCATATTTTAAAATTATTGTGTTTTATATACATAGCAAACTATAGAATGTCGTTTTTTAAAAAGGTCCGATTTAAATTTTCGCTTTAGGCCCCTACAAACATAGGGCCGAACTTGGGTATTGATCTGAGGGTTTCGATTTCATATATGTTTCCCTCTCCTAATCTAATTCGTTTTTGATGTTTCTAAGACCAGCTCTGTGTTGTGAGGTTTCTGTGAATCGGGACACACCAAAAACTCGGGTATGAGTGGTTATCGGATACCTCCGTGGGAGATGTTTAAGGAGTAGCGCTCGCTTATGTGTCTGGGCTCATATGAGAGGAAGTCCCCCAAGGATGGTGGGAGGGTGGTCTGTTTTGTTTAGTTTATTGTTTTTAGTTGTGTTTCGTGTTGTGGAGCGGCTATCAGAGTTCTGACATATTTTGTTTGTGTTAGTGTGCTTTAGCTTTGGTGGTTGGTGTGTCCCACATGGTTGCCTAGAGGTGTCTAAAGAGATAGGGTGTTTTAAGGTTGTCTTTTACTGTTTAATTGTAAACTGTACACGGGTGATACTCGATCTTCGAGTATGGAGTTCTTTCCCTCTCGTAATTTTATGAATGAAGAGTTCGCTTTCAAAAAAAAATCTCGATTGCCACTGGTGTTCATGGAGGTCTCGATCGTCAGCCAACATGTATGGAAAAAGTTGCCGGTGATGCAAAAAGTCGCATCATGTGGAGATTGCTATCGACCCAAAAGTTCATCATGTTGAAATGGAAGATTTAGTCACCATACTAAAAATTTCATGATAAAAATTAATTTAATTAATAACATTATTAATTAAAAATAAAGTAAATAATAAATACATATAAAAAGAAATAATTTGAGCTTGATTATTTAATTTTTAGTTGAAGCGAGTCAATTCGCGAGCATTACAAACCCTGATAGTTTGGGCTCGAGCTCTACTCGCTTATCAGATGACTCAACATTGTGCTCAAACTCGGCTCGAGTTAGATTACAACTAGCCATATTGAATTTTTAATGTAGCAAGAGCTCGAGCGGCTCATTAAATGCTCGAGTAATTTATCTCCAACAATAATTAATGTATAATGATTTACTAAAACAAAAAAATACATATTTTCTTGTTTTTTTTGTTTCTGTTCTTTCAAAAGAAATATTAACGTTTATGTATCAAAGATACTATTATAATTTGAATTGTAGAATGGTAATTTGAAATTTTCACATTAATATTCAAATAAAGTTTGGTTGATTGTGGTAAATTGACTCAAGTTTTAGTTGATTGTAGTAGATTGCAAATCAAATATAATTGATGTGTGAAGTGTAAGTTCTCCTATTATTTATTTATCAAAATTTTAAAAGTCTAAAGACCTAAATTTAATGGTCCTATTGTACTTGTCTTGTCTGCGTGACATGGTGCCGAGGGTTTTCGGTTAGGAGCGGTTTTTTTTGTCGAGATCGGATCAGTAGAGGGCTATTTCGTCTAGGGTATCTTCTGTTGAAACTCTGGAAGGGTTGTGGTGTGAAGGGTATGTGTACTGTGAGAATCGGATGACAGAAGGTGAGTGTGACATGGATGATTTGCAGATGAAGTGGTCCAAAATAACCTTTGAGGAGGAGTAGACGGTGGGTCTGCAACTGACGAAGGCTATAAAGGTGGATCGTCGAGTTAATTCCCAATTTGTCTTACCAGGGGGAATTCCTAATTGACATGAACATTGATTTCACGGCGATGAAACTTTTTAAGGCCTATCTTTGGAAGCCTTAGAGAGAGGTTTATATTCAAGTGTTCAGTAAAAACCTCAACCTATTTCAATTCTACTCGGAGGAAGCCATACTGAAGGTGGAAGAGATGGGGTCGTGGTCTTTCGGCAAAAATCAATTGTTGTTGGAACGTCTCCATGATGGAGCTATTCCGCTATCGGTCACATTCAATCGGCTTCCTATGTGGGTTCAGATTCATAACCTTCCAAGTGCGTTGAAGACAGAGAGCGCTTCGAAGGCCATAGGTTGAATGGTGGGAGAGCTTATCCTGATGAACTCGACAAATTTTATTGGTGTTTTCAGATTGTTCTTGTGGGTGAGAGTGAGTACTCGGTTGAATAGACCTCTGATGCGCCGCCTAAAGGTTTTGACTGGGAGGGAAAGCTCATTGGGCGACTTTCAAGTATGAAAGCCTTCTCACATTGTGTTTTTTTGGTATCATTGGCCACACAGATAGAAATTTTGAGAAGCCATTATCCAGATGTGGTTAAGCCATTTGGTATCTGGATGCGGGCTAATGCGAGACAATCCCATCATGTGGACGCTTATGCCTGGCTTCAGTCTTGTATGGATGACCAACCAGAGATGGATGATACTAATTTTTTTGCCTCATCGACTGTGGGAGGGAACGCTAGGGAGGCAGGTAAGGAGGATCAGGAGGTTAGAGTGGAGGTGGGGGTAGGCAGTTCGGGTGGCAGACAAGGTGGGCTTAAACGGATGAGGTTGGAGGATGATGTGGAACTTAATGTTGCGAGTAGTGTGTTGTGGGGTCGATCGATCTCTTTTTGACTCTGATCAACTCCCCATTCAGGTGCTCTTTTACCTATTAGTGGCCAATTTGGGCCAAGTAGAGACTATTTTACCTATACTGGTGTTTTCGAGAGCCTATGCAGGGATTGACAGAAAAAGAGATCGATTCAAGGGACGCGCAGATCGAGTCTTGGAGTGTAAGGAAGCAAAAGAAAGAAGGGCTCTACATTAGGCATGATCGCGACAAAAGGAGGCACGATCGTGCCGAATTGAATATCCGGGAATGAATATTTTTGTTAATTTACAGAGAGTTTCCGCGATCCCGGTCATGAAGGCACCATGATTGGCACCTAGAGAAGTCACGATCGTGACCAGCATTCAAACCCAAGAGGCGATCGTGCCCATGAAGAGAAGATTATGGCCTTGACCCGATCAAAATGGTCCCCCTGCAGAGTCACGGTCGTGATCACACCATGCACGATTGTGACTGTCTCTAAGTCATGATCATGACCAAACATAAATTCAGCAAGTATAAAATGGCAAGTTCCCAAAAGATAGAGGGAGCTTTTGGAGCCCACATCCTTACCTACCATATTGTCCTGTCATTTCAACAAAGGGAGACATTCCTTTTGCCTTGTTATTCATCATCACTTCATTATTTGAAGACTTGAAAGTGGATTTCTCTTCAAGAGTCCATTTGTGAAGCCAAGAAGAGGGATTGGAAGCCATTTCAACCATTAGCTCACCAAGATACAAGAAGATTCAGCCCATTTCATCAAGCTTGAAGAGTCACATTTCTCAAGAACACCAAGAGCATTTCTTAAACCTATTTTCATGTTTACTTTGATGTTTATGCTTACTTTTTCTACTTGTATGATGATATTTGATTTGAGCCCCATGGTCGAGGGCTAAAACCCTTAGCCATGGGTGCTAAACATTGTGTAACTTGATTAATATGTCTTAATATGAGGTATTAGTTCTAGGTCTAGTCATGGTTGTTGTGTGAATTCCTTGATATTATACTTGCATAGTGATTGTCTACTTAGAATGCATGTTTAGTAGATTATTCTGTGCCCGAGAGGGCAGGATAATCTCAGACCTAGGAATCACCTAGGGTTGGAGGCTCGAAACCGTGTTTTGACCCTTCGGATCAACCATTAGCCGATAATTGCCGGGCCAATGCAATCTCGAGTTAGTTCCTAACCCGAGAGGGAACAAGGGGTGACTCGAGATTAGGCCAATCTCTAGGCCGAGAGGCGAGGTTGATATTCAAGGCATAGGTTCGACACCAAAAGACCATTAGGACAAATATCTCTTGTTAAGTCAAATTCGAGTTACACTTGTTTAGCACCCTGGGCGCTTTACCTAACTGTTATACAAAAGTTGTTTGCTAGCTTGCGTTAATCTAAAAACCCCAAAAGAGTAGATTTTCCTAGAATCTCAATCACAAACACAAATTTGACCGAAAGACCCTATTAGTCCCCGTGGATCGAACCGATATCTTATCGGTTTTATAAATTGTACTACTTGTGACTGCATACTCTTGCGCTGGGGAGCAAATCCGAAACGTGACGTTTCGTGCGACGCGTTTCGGCCTAACAAGTTTTTGCTTTGGTGGTTGTTTGCAATTCGTCACGTCATTTAAACGAGCTGGCTAGACCTCGTTCTGGGTCCCGCGGGGAGTTATGGCTACGATCGTCTGGAACTGTCACAGGCTTGGGAACCCGCATGCAATAAAGTTCCTGAGTGAGCTAATAGCTAGTAAGATCCTGAATTTTATATTTCTAAGTGAGACGATGTGTTCAAAGGAGAGGGTAGGGATGGTGTTGGGTAGAAGTGGAGGAATTGCTATGTTCTGGAGACACGCAGATGAAGTTGAGGTCATATCTTTCTCTCGTCGCCATTTTTATATGATAGTTTTTGTTGGGGGAGTCCGGTCTTATTGATTGACGGGTTGTTATGGGGAGGCGGCGTGGTCGAGACGATTTAAAATGTGGAACCTTTTGACGAGCATTGCTCGAGATAAATCCTTGTCATGGGTGATTTTTGGTGATGTTAATAACATTACATGCCAGGAGGATCGGAGAGGAGGGGGTTTATACCCCGACTACCTAATTGATGGTTTCTTGCCTTATTGACATGCCAATTCACGGTCAACAGTTTTCGCGGGGCCGCGGTCGTGGGATTTCGGATTGGTTGGTGGTCAGACTTGACATGGCTTTAGCTAACAAGGTTTCGTTGGACTTGTTTCCGGGCAGCTCTCTCCAAAACTTGTGGGTATCTTCATTCTATTACACACCGATTTGGATTGATCTGAGTGTCTGGGTATCAAACAGGCCGAGGATGAGGTTCTGTTACGAAAATGCTTGGTCTGGGTGGATGACTGTCGTCGGCTTGTTCGGTGTGGGGTCAGTTTACTTCACTGTGTTAAATTATTGGGAGAGAGATTGCACCGTTGGGGTATTCACTACTTGGCATGCCATAGAAGGGAGCTTAGAGAATTATTCAACACCATTAAACGGTTTCTAAGAAGTCATCATGGATCTAACGTTGAGGCGAGTTGTGTACCCTGGGCCCATCTTGATCAACTTCTTATTAAGATTGAGATTAGCTAAAGACAAAGATGCAAGCAATTTTGGTTGCGTGAAGGTGATAGAAATTCATGACTTTTCCTTACTAAGGCGAGCTCAAGATTCTGAGCAAATAAGCTGGAGGTGCTTCAAGATGATGTGAACCAGGAAGTTGGTTGGGACTCTGGATTACCTCATTTGATTAATTCTTATTTTATGGGTCTGTTTGCTTCCGAAGGGTCTCACTGTTCGGAAGTGATTGGTCTCTTTTGTCTGGCCATATCCCCTACTTAGAATGCGACTTTGTTAAGTCTGGTGTTGTCGGCAGAGGTACGAGATGCGCTATTTGATATGGAGGCAGCAAAATCTCCTGGACCGTATGGGATGTCTCCTGGTATTTATCAAACTCATAGGACGCTGATGGGAGATTAATTCCACAAACTAGTGGCCGATTTTTTTTTATTCAGGAATGCTACCTGACGGAATCAACTTTACTCACATCGTACTTATTCCAAAGAAACAGCCCCTATGCGAATGGGTGATCTCCAACCCATTGTGTTATGTAATGTTCTATACAAAGTCTCCAGCATAGGGACATCTTCTTCTTCTTGCTGGGGCCTCCAGCATCTTTTACCTCCTTCCTCTTCTTGGTTTCTTTGAGTTTTCCGACCATCACTGCCAGACTTTCATTCTCTTCTAATTCCTTCTTTTTCAAGGATGACAACACTATGTGTGCTGTCTCAGTAGCATTTTCTGTAACATCTCCTCTGGCATCCAGAGGTGCTTCTTCTGTGTTATTGGCGGCGACACTGTTTTCCTTCTCTGCTTCTTCCAGATCGGTATCCCCGTTTCTGGTCTCTTCTATCTCAGATTCTTCCTCGGCTTCTTCCGAGTCAGTGGCTTTCTTCAGCGCTAGAGTGCTCCTTGTTTTCACCATGTTTGTGGTTTTTGTCACACGGTTTGAGAGGTGTGGGAGATGAGAGCGAAAATGAGAAAAGGCAGACTAGGTTTTGTTTTTGAAAAACAATTCAATTCAAATCAAATCTGTTGGAGACAGAGCGTATCTCGTGACCTTTCCTCTCTTTATATGGGCTTTTGGTATGCTTGGCCCAATGGCATGTGTTGGGATTTTGCTTGTTGATGGTGCACAGACATAGTGACATCCTGAGGTACTCGAATCTGCTTGCATCTAATGTCTTCGTAAAAATGTCAGCAAGTTGCTTTTCTGTATGGATGTGCTCTAGGGTGATCTTCTTGTCTTCGATCAGCTCGCGAACGAAGTGGTGTCTAATGTCAATGTGCTTGGTCTTCAATCTGCTTAGAGATGTTGATGGCACTGACATTATCACAATATAAAGTCATGATTTGTTGTCTGACATTGTATTCAACTAGAATTTGCTTCATCCATAACAATTGTGTGCAGCTACTCCCGCCAGCGATATACTCAGATTCAGCAGTGGACAAGGCAACACAATTTTGCTTTTTACTGAACCATGATATGAGATTATTGCTAAGGAAGAAGCATCCTCCAGATGTACTCTTCCTATCTGCTGTGTTTCCAGCCCAATCAGCATCACAATACCCCACCAGGGTAGATGATGTGTCGAATGAGTATAATAAACCCAAGTCTGTAGTCCCAGAGATATATCTTATAATTCTTTTAGCTTGGGATAGATGACTAACCTTAGGATTAGCTTGATATCGTGCACATACTCCCACAGAGTAGGCAATATCTGGTCGACCGGCGGTAAGGTAGAGAAGACTACCAATAATCCTTCTATATAGGTGTTGGTCGACGGCTTCTCCTGGATCATCTTTAGTTAGCTTGATATGTGTAGCTGCAGGTGTCCGTTTGTGTGACAATATTCTTCGCATATTTGCTCTGAGATATGAAGATGCTATCTTTTAGTTGTTTGATTTGGAAGCCTAGGAAATAGGTAAGCTCTCCCACCATGCTCATCTCGAATTCTGATTGCATTTGTTAAATAAATTTCCCTACCATCCTTTTTGACATCCCTCCAAAGACAATTTCATCGACATATATTTGGGCTATCATTAAATTCCCGTCCTCATTCTTCACAAACAGAGTCTTGTCGACTCCCCCTCTTGTGTAGCCGCTTTGAATCAGAAATTTGGTGAGCCTTTCGTACCAGGCCCTTGGTGCTTGTTTCAATCCATAGAGGGCCTTCTTGAGTTTATACACATAATCAGGAGAGTGAGGATCAACAAATCCTTTGGGTTGTGACACATACACTTCTTCGTTGAGATCTCCATTCAGGAATGCACTTTTGACATCCATCTGGTAAAGCTTACTCTGTAGATGGCATGATATCCCTAGTAGGAGACGGATTGCTTCAAGTCTTGCTACAGGAGCAAAGGTCTCATCGAATTCTACTCCCTCAATTTGAGTGTACCCTTGTGCTACTAACCTTGCCTTATTGCGAGTGATGTTTCCAAGCTCATCGGACATATTTTTGAAGATCCATTTTGGGCCAATGATATTTCCTTCACTTGGCTTGGGCACCAGTTCCCATACCTGGTTCTTCTCAAATTAAATCAGTTCCTCTTGCATAGCATTAACCCAATACTCATCATTGATGGCTTCATTGATATTTTTGGGTTCAAACTTTGAAACGAAGCATATATTACCTATCACCTCGTTGTAGTTTTCAGGAGGTTTTGATCGAGTCTGTATGCCTTCATTTAGGTCTCCAATTACTCCAGAGATAGGATGATTAGTCTGAATTCTACGTGAGGGATTCTTGTTGCTGGTTTCAGGAACTGTCTCATCGTTATCGACATTTGGACTAGCATTATTGTTTTCTGATTTGCTGCTAGCATCTTCTCTGCCATCAATAATAGCATCCTTCCTAATATTGTTGGGATAGACTCAATCTTCGTCTGTCGCGTCTTCTGAGGCATCTTCACAGTCATCATCAACAAGAACATTGATCGATTCCATCATGGTCTTGGTTCGTTTGTTGAAGACCCAGAATGCGCGGCTATTCCTTGAGTAACCAAGGAAGATGCCTTCATCACTCTTTGGATCAAGCTTTCGACGAGGCTCTCTATCAGCCAGAATATAACAGGTGGATCCAAAGATATGGAAGTACTTAACATTGGGCTCCTTCCCCCTCCATATTTCATAATGAGTTACTGACATACCTGGTCGGAGAGTGACTCTATTATGGATATGGCGAGCAGTGTTAAGTGCTTCTGCCCAAAAGTGAGTTGGTATGTCCTTTGCCAGCATCATAACTCTAGCCATCTCCTGTAGAGTCCTGTTTTTGCGCTCAACAATGCCATTCTGTTGGGGAGTGATTGGTGCAAAGAACTCATGAGCTATCCCTTCTGAGTTGCAGAATTCTGCAAATTTGCTGTTTTCGAACTCTCAACCATGATCACTACGAAGGCGAATTATTTTGCCAATAGTCTCCCCTTTTTCTTGTTGGACCTGGATGCACAGATTCTTGAAGATCGAGAAGGTATCTGATTTGTCATGAGGAATTCAACCCATGTGTATCGTGAGTAATCATCTACACATACAAAGACATAGCGTTTTCCTCCAAGACTTTCAACTTGCATTGGCCCCATGAGGTCAACATGTATTAGCTCAAGTATTTGAAAGGTGGTGATATGCTGCAACTTCTTGTGTGACATCTTAGTTTGCTTTCCAATCTGACATTCTCCGCAAATCTTTCCTTCCACGATTTTCAGGTTTGGAATTGCAATAATGACCTGTTCTGAGATTGCCTTCTGCATACTTCTAAGATTTAGATGTCCAAACTTTCTGTGCCACAGTTTGGTTTCTTCTGCTTTAGAGACAAGACGCTTTGCCGCTTCGATATGTGATTCGGGCGATCAGATGTAACAGTTATCCATTGAGCGGATTCCTTGTAGAATAGTGACTTGATCGAAGTCTTTCACAATACAGGCTTCTTTAGTGAATTTCACTTCTGAACCCAGATCACAGATCTGGCTGATGCTAATCAGGTTTGCCTTAAGTCCTTCTACAAGTACTGCTTCAGTTAGGCAAGTAGCTCCTGAATGCTTGAGTACTCCTTTGCCAATGATTCGAGCTCGAATCCCATCTCCAAAAGTAACATAGCAGTTTGTATATAACTTGAGATTGGAAAGAAACTCTAGAGTACCTGTCATGTGTCGAGAACATCCACTATCGTGATACCAGTTCTTGTTTGTTGAGGCACTCAAGGATGTATATGCAACATTAGCTCGATAGACTAGATTCTTAGGTCTCCATTCAAGGCGGGATGTTTTCTGTGGAGTTGAGAGATGCCTTTGATGTCTTCTTTGTCTCTGTGGTAGCTGAGTGTGCTTCTTCCCATAGAGTTGAAAGAAAAATGGTCTGATGTGACCTCGTTGACCACAGTAATGACATATCCACTGATATTGATAAGCTGATTTTCTGTAGTATTGTTGTGGAGAATGTCTTTTGATAGTTGCTTGACAAGAACATGTTATAGACGATGTCATGACATTTGTTGTAGGTCGTCCTGTAGGATGTATCGGGGCATCCAGTGGTTTTTGGTCAACCATGGCTTGTTGTGGGACAAACTTTGTAACTGTTGTCGAGGGGATATCGCATGTGTACCCTAGTCCCGTCGTATCCTTTGACTGCTTTCCTATTGATAGGATTTTGTCAAGGCTTTATGTGCTAGGATTCATCATCTTTACTGATTTAGTCATAAGACTAATTTCTCCATTAAGTCTGGTGATTTCGCGTTTTAGCTCCACGATCGTCTCTAGGAATCTAGACTTGTCGTTGGTAAGACTGATGATCCGTTCTCCTTGTTGATCAAGGATCAGAGTTTCCTTGATCCATCTGGTATGTAAGCTTTTGTATGCCTCGACTAGTTGCTCTTTAGTCCAATTCTCATTTGGAGTTGGATGGTGGTGATCATCATTGATATTGGCAGAGTTATCATTGTTACATACAGGAGTAATAGTAGTGAATGCAACAAAGTTGTTGACCTCTTCAGAACCACTATCTTCATTGTCATCATCTGATAGGGTGGCATTACAACCTCGTTTCTGTTGTTTGAGCAAATTTGGACATTCTGTGCAAAGATGGCCGAATCCTTCACATTCATGACATTAAAGTCCTTTGTTCTTGTTGTTTTCTTCTCCACTCCTGTTTGGTCTCTCAAGACTTCCTCCTGTTTGAGCTTTTTGTGGAGCTTTGTTTCTGGCATTTGTTGTGACATTCCGTCCACCCATTCGACTGAATCTTCTCATGACTTTGTTGTAATTTTTTGTGAGAAGGGCTATTGTATCATCGATGTCTTCTTCGGAATCAGAATCCTCAAGTTCTGGTTGCTTGTGTGTTGAGCTTTTGAAAGCAACTCCTTTATTCCTTTTGTCGATATTGGGCAGAGATAACTCATAGGTCATCAGAGACCCCATCAGCTCATCAAATTTTAAGATCTTGAGGTCATGAACTTCCTCAATTGCAGTGATCTTCATCTTAAATCTAGGGCTAAGAGCACGCAGGGTTTTTCTAACCAGTTTTTCATCAGACATTGGTTTTCCCAGAGAATAGGATTCATTGGCTAGATCACGAATACGAACATTGAATTCTGCAATTGATTCGTCCTCTTTCATGACAAGGGCTTCGAAGTTGGTTGTCAAGTATTGTAGTTTTTGTTCTCGAATCTTAGTTGTTCCTTCATACGCAACTGCTAGGATATCCCATGCGAATTTGGCAGTTGTGCATGTGTTGATTAGTCTGAATATGTTCTTGTCAACACCGTTGAAAATAGCATTCAGAGCTCGAGAGTTTCCCAGTGATTCCTCGTCTTCGTCATTAGTCCAATCTTTTTCTGGTTTTGGACTGATAGGGTTACCATCATTGTCACTGAGTTGTGGAGCATTCCAACCATTGATCACAGCATTCCATGTTTTGTTGTCAAGTGACTTAATGAAGGCACACATCCGAGCCTTCCAATAGCCGTAGTTACTTCCATCTAGAACAGGTGGTCGATTGATGGATCCTCCTTCTCTGGTATTGTCCATCTTGTTCAAAAACATTTTTTAGGAACTCACCTAAAGCTGTAGGTGCCCCCTCTGATACCAATTGAAATTTTGATCAGCAAGTCGTGCAAGATGTCACACACAATGTTATGTATGAAGCTATAACACCGTGTATGACTTCTTGTGTAGATAACACAGGACAGTAACTATAAAGCTAAATAAACAATGACACAGCAGATTTTTTACCCAGTTCGGTGCAACGTCACCTACGTCTGGGGGCTCTCAGCCTAGTGGAAAGGTTTCACTTATCAGTAATTCGTCAGAATATACAAGTACCTGCGATCATCCCTAGAACTATACTTTATGCTACTTATTACAGTGCAACCTATCTCAGGGTCTCCCCTGAATCCAAGACTCCGTCTTGATTCCACTCTTTGAGCAATCGCCTTGCTCTGTCGGTTCAAGTCGTCGTTTGAACGTTGTGGTTGCGTGCAATCTTCACTCACACGATCTGTAAACCCTCAATAACCTAACTCTCAATAGTTATGGTGATACACAATATCCTTAGCACAATCTGCAACCTCTCAGCCTGCAAACCTTCACGTCTAAGAGCTTTGCAAATAATTGCTAGTAAACAAATAAAAAACCACACGATTGCTAAGGGGGTAGCCTAAGCTTTTATAGCAATTTAGCATGAGTGCTAACCCTAATGGATTTCCTCTTAATCACCATCTTTCTTCTTTCCAGAATCGGAGTCGTTCTGGAATTTCCTAAACGTCTTCGTACTTCTTGCAGAATCTGGACTTTCCTGATTTCCGTTGATCAGGATGTTTGCCGAGATGCCGTCAACAATGTCACACAAGATGTCGCATATGATGCTTCGACATTCTTTATGACATTTTCTCTAGAACCTTAAAAATAAGCCAATCACCAAAAGCTTCGTAACTACACTCGACAATAAGTAAGGCTTATGATAGAGTTGAACGAGATTTCATTGTTACGGTGATGAAAAGGATGGGTTTTGCGGATAGATGGGTTTCTATGTACGCCCAATGTATGACTACGGTTTCTTACTCGGTCCTCTACTCGGGACGAGAGCTTGATCAATTCTAGCCGGAACGGGTAATCCGTCAAGTTGATCCCATGTCTCCTTATCTGTTTTTGTTTTTCATGGAAGGTCTTTCGCTTCTTATTTCAGAGTATGAGCGACGAGTACATATAAAGGGATGTAAAATTGCAAGGTCGGCTCCCTCGTTCTTGCATTTATTTTTTTCGGATGATAGCTATATCTACTGTAGGGTAAACAACCAGGAGGCATTGACAGTTAAGGATATTCTTGGCAAATTTGAGACACAAAATCAATATGGAAAAATCGGTGGCGAGTTTCAGCTCTAACTCTCAGTTGCCTGATAGGACCTATGTGTAACAGATTCTTGGTATTTCTGAGGTGGTAGAGGAACCTATTCACATGGGGCTCCCAAACCTTATGGGTAGACGTAAATCGGCCGCATTATGTTTCGTTAAGGACCTCATTTTGTCCAGAGTTTGGGGATGGGAAAGTCGGTGATTGTCTAGGGCCGGGAGAGAGGTTCTTTTAAAAGCGGTGCTTCAGGCTATCCCAACCTATGCTATGTTTGGATTATTGTTTCCTGCGGGCTTGATAAAAGATATAGAGACCATATTGGCGAGATTTTGGAGGAAGGGATCTGGGATCGAGGTGGTATAATTTGGAGGTGTTGGGATCATCTCGCAATTCATAAGGACATGGGAGGTCTTGGGGTTCATGATTTGCATGATTTTAATATTGCTCTCCTGGCTAAGCAAGGGTGGAGTCTTCTTTGTTGTCTTGTATTTATAAGGCTCGATATTTTCCGAATGAGCATATTTTGAAGGCAAACACTAGTCACAACCCGAGTTTTATATAGAGGAGTATTCTTGAGGCTAAGGAGATCTTGTTGATAGGTTGCCGTCGGGCGGTGGGTGAAGGGGCTATGCCCATTCTTGAGGAGGCATGGTTAGGAAGGATGAACCGTATGTGCCAGAGGGCAGTGGAGCTGTCGCGGAGGAGCTGGTTAGAAATCTTATGGTGAGTCTGGGCGGTGAGTGGTATGCAGAGTTGGTGAGAAACTCTTTCCCTCATGAAATCTCAGTTTGGATTCTAAATACTCTTGTGGTCGATGGTAGAAATGGTGATCCATGGTTTTGGAAGTTTGAAAGGACGAGCAGGTTCTCAGTTAGGTCGATGTACAAGGCGATTCAGGTGTTGAGGGGGAGGTGGGTGAAACAAGGACGACAACCCCAGTGGAAGGATATTTGGGCTCTTGACGTTCTGCCGAAGGTCCGAAACTTCATGTAGCGAGTAGTTTTGGGCTGTCTCCCCACTAAAACGGCCCTGGTATCAAAAGTTATTGACTCTGATGGCCTTTTCTCTTCCTGTGATTGAGTTATGAAACGATCCAGCTTTATTTTTTGAATGTCCTTGCTTGGCCAATGTGTGGCATGTTCCGGAGGTCCAACCTGTTTTTGCTCTTTCTTTCAGTTCTAATGCTTATTTGTTGCTGAATTTAAAGATTTCTAAAGGATTGAAATGGGCCGCTATGTGGATGTAGAGCTGGTGGAATAGGGCTGCCTTTTCTGTCGATTCGATCTTATTTCGAGCTAGACGTTTCTGGGCGGATTGGAAGGATGAGCAGGTTTCACTATTGCAGGTCTAGGCATCTCGGGAAGTGGTTCGATGGGCTCGTCCATTGGTTGGGATGATTAAGGTGAATGTTGATGGTGTCGTTGGCTCTGATAGTGTGGGGAACGGGTTTGTGGCTAGGAATGCTGATGGAGAGGATCTTGAAGGAATCCATAGGGTACAAATCGAGTAATTTCATGCATAGTGGAAGCATTTTAACCATCGATTCTCAAGCAAAAATACTAGATCTTTATGTGAATAAATTTCAGCAATATTAACATATAAAAATCTGGAATTTTACCTCTTCTTACCACCAAGGCACAAAGGAACTTTATACCCTCTATTAAGTCCACACAAGTAAGGTACATTTTTGGTCAAGGTTTCTTCTTAATTTTTGCTAGAAAAGTATGGAAGAAGAAAGCAAAATGGAAGAGAGAAGAAGAGAGGAGAGGGACGGTAAGGAGAGGAGAGAATTCGAAAAAGTAGGAAAAATATATGGAAAAAAAATTAACAGACAAATCTATTTTTTTTTTCAAATAATATATTTTCCATAATTTTAAAACCATTATCAATATAATTAATGAATAATTATTATTGATAATGGGATAAAAGCCCACTTAGCTAAACCTTAATTAAACCTATTTAGATTGGGTACTAATTAAACGGTTTAGCTAACCAATTCAATTCCTTTAAACCGATTTCTAGTTTAAACCAAGTCGCTTCGATTTAATTAAACCGAAAGACGAATTATTCCCGATCCTCATAACTCTCGCATACTGACTTATCCAAGTCCCTTTTGCTATACCTTGCTTAAAGTGTGTGACCCACTAAGCTCACGACCCGTTGGATGACTGTCAAAAGTACTATTTTGCCCTTTCCATCATAAGTGGCCTCTAACAAGACATTATGATTACTTAATGTCCATGATTATCGATGGTTAAATTTAACCTCTTATCGTCCATGTCACTATCCTTTTATGACCCGATATCAACATTGATCATAAGACACAGAACAATCATCCTTATTTAATCAATTACATTTTCTTGATATTTGAGATGACTGAAAACTGATACAAAGTATCTCCCGCATGGCCATGCAATATCTTTCAGTCATACTCATCAAGTGGCCTAAACATATATCATTCTCATACCGGAGTATGAGGGATAAATCCCTTAGCCGTCTTTCGAGTTCACTCATGTAACTTATACCTGATTCAATCCAAGCCCTTATGGCTACCCTTTTACAGGTAACGTTAGACTAGGTCAAACTTAGATACTTACTACACAGTGATCACAAAGACTCCTCGGTCTAACGATACAATGACAAACTATGATTTGTGAGTATGCTCATGACAACATCTATGCTACAAACTCACCATCGGGTCGTCCAATATCATCTCCTTGATGATATCTATGATCTAACTCCGACACTACCTTGCCATGATCAGTAGAGCGTGATGATAAAGATTTAGCCTCATATGATCGCTTCTTAATGAAGCTTAACTGATCACGGACTTAATAAATGTAATTCTTTCTTATCTACAGTTCTACTATTAGTGATGACACGCATAATGATATAGATCAAATTACATCTAATATATTACCACAACACATTAGTAATATAATGCCGTTTTATTTCTTCAAAAGATGATAAATCAATACATACAGATGAACTTATTACACTGGACTAGGGCACACCTCTAACAATCTCCCACTTGGCCCTAGTTCCAATCTACTTCCATAGACTTCACATGCCTCTCATGTTTAGGTTGTGACAGAGGCTTCGTCAAGGGATCGGCTATGTTATCATCTGTCAAAACATTTAGAATCTCCACATCACCATTATCAACATACTCTCTGATAATGTGATACTTTGTGTGTACGTGTTTGGTTCTGTGGTGGAATCTGGGCTCTTGAGCAAGTGCTATGGCCCCCGTGTTGTCACACAACAAGCTTACCGGATCTAACGTTCGCGACATTACACTCATACAGCCTCCTTAGCTGCTTCCGCTGCTACTATATACTCAGCCTCCGTCTTAGAATCGACAATTGTTGCTTTCTTGAAGCTCTTCTAGCTAAATGCTCCACCGTTCAACACAAAGACATATCATGCCTGAGATATGAAGTCATCAGGATCTGTCTGGTAACTAGCATCAACATATCCTTTGATTGGTAGTTCTTCATCTTTCTCTCCATACACTAAGAATGTGTCCTTAATCCTCTTCAAATATTTGAGGATGGTCTTGACAGCAGTCTATTGTTCTTGGCTTTGGTTAGACCAGAATCTGCTGGCACAGCTTAACGCGAACGAAACATCTGGTCTCGTGCATATCATGGCATACATGATGGATCCTACAGCCGAAGCGTATGGGATCTTACTCATCCTGCTCTACTCATCAGTTGTACTAGGACACTGTTTCTTGCTGAGCTTAATGTCATGACGCATGAGTATGTATCCCTTCTTAGAATAAAGCATTAAGAATCTTCTCAATTCTTTATGTATATAAGTGCTTTGACTTAGCCCCAAAATTCATTTGGAACGATCTTTATAGATCTTGATGCCCAAAATAAATGCAGCATCACCTAAGCCCTTCATCGAGAAGTACTTCCCTAACCAAGCTTTAACTTCAACCATGGTCGGGACGTCGTTCCTGATGATTAATATGTCATCGACATAAAGCACTAGGAATACAATGTTACTTCCACTCGCCTTTTTATAAACGCAAGGTTCATCTACGTTTTTGATGAAGCCAAATTCTCTTTTGGTCTCATCAAAATGAAGATTCCAACTCCGTGAAGCCTGCTTCAATCCATAAATGGATCTTTGCAGCTTACAAATTTTTTCGGGATTCTCTGGATCAATAAAACCTTCAAGTTGTGTCATATACACATCCTCTTTTAAGTTCCCATTAAGAAATGCGGTTTTGACATTCATCTGCCATATCTCATAATCATGATATGCAGCTATGGCTAGAATGATCCGGATAGATTTAACCATGGCTACTGGTGAAAAGGTCTCATCATAATCAATTCCTTCAATTTGACGATAACCTTTGGCAACCAATCTAGCCTTATAGGTCTGAGGTTTTTCATGCATGTCGATCTTGAGCTTATGGACCCATTTACAACCGATGGGTTTTATCCCAGGGGTTTGATCAACCAGGTTCCATACTTGGTTATCATACATGGACTTCATTTCATCATTCATGGCTTCCTGCCACTTATCGGAGTTGGTATTGGCCAAACCTTGTCGAAAGATTGCTGGATCATCATGATCCACAACTATCAAGTCATTTCCCTCAATGTCTAGAAAACCATATCTAACGGGAGTTTGACGAGATCTTTCTGACCTTCTTGGACCTTATGGAATGTCTGTGGGGATTGATTCCACATCTACGACCGTTTCAGCCTCATGTATCTCTACACCTTGCAGAGTAGGTTCCTGAATTGCTTCAGGCTGTTACATACTCTCTCGAATTTCTTCGAGATGCATGGGACTCCCACTAGCTCTTTTGGAAATAAACTCATTTTCCAAAACAACCCCACCACGAGTCACAAAAACTTTGTTCTCGTTGGGTTTGTAGAAACAGTACCCTCTCGTTTCCTTGGGGTACCCTGCAAAGACATATTTATCTGATTTGGGTTCGAGCTTATCGCCTTGCAAACGCTTTACATAAGCTTCGTAGTCCCAAATCTTTAGGAAAGACAACATGGGTTTCTTCCCACTCAATACTTCGTATGGTATACTTTCCACTGCCTTTGTCGGAGCCCGATTCAAAATGAATGCGGCCATCTCCAGGGCATAACTAATAATGAGATTGAGAGATCAGCCTGACTCAGCATTGATGGAACCATATCAAGTAAGGTCCGGTTCCTCCTCTCAGACACACCATTAAACTGAGGCGTTCCAGGCGGAGTCAATTAAGAGATGATCCCACAATCCTTTAAATGACTATAAAAATCTTGGTCTAAATATTCGCCTTCCCGATCAGACTGAAGCGCCTTCACACTCTTTCCAAGCTGGCTTTGTACTTCACTCAGGAACTCTTTGAACTTGTCAAAAGTTTCAGACTTATATTTCATTAAGTAACGTAGCCATATCTACTGAAATCATCAGTAAATGTGACGAAGTAGCTAAAAGCCCTTCTAGCCTCTGTACTCATAGGTCCACATACATCAAAATGTATAAGACCTAATAAGTTGCTCGCCCTTTCACCTAACCCCATGAAAGGTAGCTTTGTCATTTTGCCCATTGGGCAAGATTCGCATCTCTCAATTTAAGTGAATTCAAATGGACTTAGAAGTCCACACTTATGCAGTGTTGAGATGTGCTTCTCGCTTATCTGCCCTAAACGACAATTCCATAATACATTATGGTTTAAATCATCGGATTTAAGCCTTTTATTATTTATGTTATAAACAGAACTTGCGTTAGTGTTTTGAGTATTTAAAATATACAAACCACCAACTAACGAAGCATTGCCATAACAAACATTGTCTTTAAAAATATTGAATAATCCATCAGAAATAGAAAAACAATATCCTTCCTTGTCAAGCAAGGATATAGAAATAATGTTTCTGCAAAACGCAGGTACATAATGAACGTTATTTAAATACAAGTTCCTACAACAATTGTTGAGACTTGATTGTCATCATCAACTCGTAGGTCTGCTTCGTCTCTGCCCATATCTCGTTTACTTCCCAGAACCTGCAGAATAACACAAATGTGAGACTTTGCACCAGTATCAAGTACTCAAGAATCTGAAGTAGATAAATTGAGATTAAGCTCAATAACATAAATACCTGGTCCTGAAGACGTGGAAACACAACTCTTCCTCAGGTACTCCTTTTGTTTCTTACAATCCCTCTTCCAGTGCCCCGGTTCCTGACAGTAATAATAGACAACCTGTGTATCCTTAGCATTCACAGCAGCCTTAGGAGCTGCTTGAACCTTTGGACCCTTAAGGTGCCTTATATTCACTGCCAGGTGCATAGGAGCCTTACCCTTACCCGCTCCAGCTTTCTTGAAGTTGATTTGCTTGTTGACCATAAAAGCCTCCTTGGTCTTTCCTTTGAGGCTCTTTTCCGCAGTCACGCGCATCCCATGGAGCTCTGTCACATTTATATCCATGTCATCCACGTTTCATCTTCAGGACATGGGGACTCGACAGAGTTCTAGCCTTGAGCTTGTAGGACATCGGTTCAGTGAAAGTGTCGTATCTTTCGACACGCGCCATCTCTTTGAACATTACTTTGATCTCTGCCATTAAGGCCTTGGGATCTTCAGAAATATCCATGAACTGCTTTTGCAAGTCAGGCACCATGCATCCCATCATGATGCACTGAACATCGATACGGTCGCTAAGGAATTTCTAGTAAGCATCCCTTACCGCCCTAGCGGTGTTCAGTGCTGGGTAAGGATGTAATCCTTACGTTCATGCTTGAGAACAAGTCTCAAGTTCATGTCCCAATCGAGAAAGTTAATGTCGTTAAGCTTATCATGCTCGATTAGGGACATGAGTGCGATGTTCACAGATTGTGTTGTATTTTACATTTTATCTACACGGTGAAAAAAATTTTAATCAGTATTTAATTTAAATTAAAGTTGGAGATTTGAACTTTAAAACACTTTTCTGATTCTAAACTTTATAATCTGAATCATGACCCTCGATTGAAGTGAACGTACGCTCACTGTTCCAACTGATGGCACCAATGTAGGATACCTCATCCAATTACAAGTCCATGTAATTCCTGGCTAGGGTTTGTACATAAAATGCACACGGCATACCCTATCTTGATACCTTAGGTCAGCTCTAGCTGACAATCGTAGACAAGTCTACCAAAACTCAACTATGACCCAATTTAATATGGTTACGACTCGTAGGCGCACACACACATATTAAAATTGTCCAACTCATTAGGCCCTTCTCCCCTGTGAATGCTACACGTAGGCGCACCCACTCACAGGTTTAAATGCTTATGAGTATTGAGGTTTGTGTGGTATCTCGCTTGACTTGTAACTATTTGCAAATTAAGTGTTTTGAGTTCTCTAATTGTATATCGATACAATCTTAATTGAAATCATCAACTACATATCGATGTAAAGATGATTCCAAGTCCAATTACATGCAAATTTGATTAAAGTTTGGTTTTAATCTTTCGCATGTGGGTGATAGCTAAACTACACTAAATCATGCAATTAAACTAATCATACACTTAAGCATAAATATAAATACATATGTACAGCCTAGCTTGTCAAAAACTTAGAAAAACGAAGAACAAATCCTAAAGACTAAATCTTCATATTCGTGCTCGTTTCTTCCTCATGTACTCCCACTGTCTTCGAGACTCCTTAGGAACTCCACCAACTCCGTCTTGATTTCTTTCTTGTGTTGGTCTTCATAATTATATTAATAAATGAAATTACAAGGAAAACCAACGACACGCAGGTCGTAATTAAATTACAAACCAAAGAAACTACACTTGTTGCATAAACGGAATCTAGACGGGCTAAGCTACACATCATGTTGTTAACCACTATGTTATCAAACAATATGTTATAAAACAAAAAATTAATTCCAAATTTTATCTTGCTTAAATGTGGGAAAAAATCTGATTTATCGAAATCGGACGATTCAAAATTAATTAGTTGAAATTGAACCAGCTTACCCCCGCTTTATCGAAACAGGACCGGAACTAAAAAACTGAATTTTCGGGAAATTCCTGGAACGTGACACGGGCCAAAGACCGGTCCATGCCCCCGGGGCTGATCGGCCAACCCCCGGCTCGCCCACAAGTCGCTCGCGGGCAACCATTGGCGTGACCGTGGGCCACCGATCTGGTCGGCTAATGGCTTGACCATAGGTGCCCGAGGGTCTCCCATGGGCGAGCTATTGGTCCCGACCTGGTCGACCGAGGGCCATGACCATGGTCGGCCCGAGGGCCTCCCATGGCCGAGCTTAGGGCTCGACCCCGGTCACCCGCGGCTCTGCCCATGGTTGGCCTGAATCCGCCCATAGTCTGCCCGAGGTGACCTGGTTGGCCCTTGGTGCTGACTATGTCAGCCCGAAGGCTCCCCATGGTCCACCAAGGGGCTCGACCCTGATATAATATGGCTCAGCCATGGCTAACCAAAAATAGCCCTAAAAATTCAATTTTTCAGCTTTCAAAATCAACTCAAAAATCTGAATATTTTTCATGTTCATGCATGATATAGTCCCATAAAAATACATGAATATTTCTAGAATTGAAAACTAATCCTAGCATGCTCAAAATCAATTCACATTCCAACACATGTTTTGATACCACTGAAGGAATCCATGGGGTCCAAATCGAGTAATTTCATGCATATCGGAAGCATTTTAACCATGGATTCTCAAGCAAAAATACTAGATCTTCATGTGAACAATAATCTGGTATTTTACCTCTTTTTACCACTAAATCACCAAGGCACAAAAACCTTTATGCCCTCTATTAAGTCCACACAAGCAAGATACCTCTTTGGTCAAGGTTTCTTCTTAATTTTTGCTAGAAAATTATGGAAGAAGAAAGCAAAATGGAAGAGAAAGAAGTGAGGAGAGGGACGACAAGGAGGGGAGAGAATTCAGCAAAAGTGGGAAAAAATATGGAAAAAAAATAACTGACAAATCTATTTTTGTTTTTTTATATTTTCAAATAATATATTTTCTATAATTTTAAAACCATTATCAATATAGTTAATGGATAATTATTATTGATAATGGGATGAAAGCCCACTTAGGTAAACCTTAATTAAATCCATTTAGATTGGGTTCTAATTAAATGGTTTAGCTAACCGCTTCAATTCCTTTAAACCGATTTTTGATTTAAACAAATTCGCTTCGATTTAACTAAACCGAAAGGCGAATTATTCCCGATCGTCACAATTCTCACATACTTACTTATCCAAGTTTCTTTTGTTATACATTACTTAAAGTGTGTGACTCTCTAGGCTCACCACCAGTTGGCAGACTGGAAAAATTACTATTTTTCCCTTTCCATGATAAATGGCCTCTAGCAAGACATTATGATTACCCAACGTCTATGATTATCGATGATTCGATTTAACCTCTTATCGTCCATGTCACTGTCTTTTTATCACCCGATATCTGGATTAATCATAAGGCATAGAATCGTCATCCTTATTTTATCAATCACTGTTTCTTGATATCTGAGATGACTGAAAACTGATAAAAAGTATCTCCCGCATGGCCATGCATTATCTTTCAATCATACTCATCAAGTGGCCTAAACAGATATCATTCTCAAATCGGAGTATGAGGGATAAATCTCTTAGCCGTCTTTCGAGTTCACTCATGTAACTTATACCTAAGCCATTAAAAGCCCTTATGGCTACCCTTTTACAGGTAACGTTAGACTAGGTCAAACTTAGATCCTTACTACACAGTGATCACAAAAATTCCTCGGTCTAGGGATACAATGGCAAACTACGATATGTGAGTATGCTCATGACAGCCTCTATTCTACATACTCATCATCGGGCCTTCCAATATCATCTTCCTGATGATATCTATGATCTAACTTCGGCATTACCTTGCCATGATCAGTAGAGCGTTGTCATAAAGAGTTAGTTTCATAGTGATCGCTTCTTAATGAAGCTTAACAGATCAGAGACTTATTAAATGTAATTCTTTCTGATCTACAGTTCCACTATTAGTGATGACACACATAATGATATAGATCAAATTACTTCTAATATATTACTACGACACATTAGTAATATAATGCCGTTTTATTTCTTCGAAAGATGATAAATCATTACATACAGATGAACTTATTACACTGGATTAGGGCACAACTCTAACAGTTCTGGGAGGCAAAGGTTTGTTTAGGTGGGGTTTAATGGAGCCGGACTAGGTAGAAGTATGGGGAATCCTCCAATCAATACAATGGGCACGAGAGAGGTTTGTCGAACCAGTTGTGGTGGAGTCGGACTGTCTAGCCGCGGTTCAGGAAACTGGTCAGTCCATTAGGATGTTTTCCCCTTTTGGTTTAGTGGTGGAAGATATTAGGAGGGTTTTGGGGGTTTCTCGGGGTATTTCGATAGTGTTTATAAAACACTGAGTGAATAAGGTGCTCACTCGCTTACGAGAGTTATGTTGGCGTGTTCTGAGTGTGTGTTTGACGAGGGGAATTTCCTGTCTTTCCTTGTTAATGCTTGTATGGCTGATCTGTTCTAATTTATTTCGCTCTTTAAGTTTCAAAAGAACATTTAAAAGAGCCCAACCCACAACTACTCTATTTTATAAAAAAAATTGTGAACAAAAGAACTTGGACATATGACCGCATGGTAAAAAAGTTATTGTTTACCGACTTTTAGGGAACTGTGTCAGCATTCAAAAGGAAAACTCATTTGTCAGCATTCGGAGAGAAAACTGCATATACCAAGATTTGATTTAAGAACCTCACATGTGTTAGTGTGAACTTCTAACCATTTAGTTCAACTTATGTTGGTATATACAGTGTGATTAAGGAATTACAAAATGTGATTCCCGAACATTTTATGTTAGAAATTTTCAAATTCTCGAGCTAGGAGATCTGCCTCTGTAGGTAAGTTGAAGGTCATGGGATTTTCAAAATTTTAATAAACACTTGAAGTTGGGGATTATTGTTAACATTCATATTTGGCTTCAATTTGTTTGCAATTTCATGTATGCTCATCTATAATCCGTATATCGATTTGTTTGGATTTATAATTTCATATTTTGGATTCTTTTGTCTTTTATTAGTTTGGAGTTCATCACTTACAATTTTACATTGTTTAATATTCATTGTAGCCTATTATTTTCTCTTTCTTTTTTCAACCCCGGTGAGAAAACTTTGATAATAAAGTGTATTCAAGTGGTGAATGAAAACCAAAATAACTTTCATATAGTGATTCAACGGGTTCTCATGACGTGTATGAAGTTAAGAAATAATATCATAATTATAGAATTAACTGTGAATAAAGAACAAATTAAATCACTCATTAAAGTACTGGATATTTGATGGCATGAAGTTGGAGATTTGAAATAATAATAAGGGTAAAATGGTCATTTGGTATACATAGTTATTACAGTGAAAGAAAACTATTTATTTGAGTAATCGAGGATAAGAATTTAAAGAATTTGTAAGATGTGTTTGTGATTGAAATTTAAAGGGAAACATCTGTATTTTGTTTATTGAGTAGAAAAGGAATTACTAGGGGATCATGAACCATTGACTAATTAATAAAGGGATAATGACACTTTGTTACACCTAGATATAGCGAAATGACACTTTCATACTCTAACTACATTTTTTTGCTTTTTAGTACCCTAAAAATTTTTTTTTTGACAATCTATACTAAAATGACTAAAATACCCTTAGTTTAAGAAATCAGAATATAACTGGTCCAATTTGATTTATCAAATCAGATTTGAAATAGTTCAAATTTAATTTTAGATTTTGGGATATAATTGTAATTGCATCTTAACTATAAACCAAATTGAACCAGAGATAAAACAAAATTGAAGAAAGTTAATTTATGGTTTCTTAAACCAATAATAATTTAGGTATTTTAGGCATTTTAATTAGAGTTAGGTTGTCACAAAAAAAAATTGTCAGGGTATTAAAAAAGAGGAGAAAAATAGTTAAGGTATGAAAGTGTCATTTTGCTATAGTTAGGTGTAACAGAGTGTCAGTATCCCATTAACAAATGAGAAAGAGATACACATCAAAAGAGTAGTAATATATATATATATATATAAGATAGATGTGAAGGAATACAAATGATAAATGATGAATCACTACAAATTTAATGTGGTTGCTGTTGGGAGAAAATAAAGGCCCAACAGTTGCCTCTCTGTAATCATATAAGTCTTGTGGGTCAACATATTGCTACTTTACTGTAATGATATTAAAGGTGGAAGAACCAACAACCTTATGGTTAATAAGGTTGTTGGTTCATATATCTTGCAGAGTTCACTTTTACATTTAGAATAGCTAGTGTTGTGTCTGTTGCTGTTACTTTTACATTTAGAATAGCTAGTGTTGTGTCTGTTGCTGTTGCTGTCGCTATCGCTATCGCTATCGCTACCGCTACCATATACTCGAATTCTGGTCTCCTTATTATAGTATATACCATTTAAATGAACAAATTTAGTTAGTATTAACATTATTAACAGCATGGCGGTTGGAATCAAGTATCTATGATCTATAATGGAATATGATTCCTTGTTTTGTATTTCTATTTTGGCATATATTAATATATGTTGTACAATACATTAATTACCTTACAATAATTTGATCATACATCTCTTATAGTGATTTTGCGAGATAATGATCAAATAACAATATTTGATTTTATCGATTTGATTTTGTTTATTACCCTCTTCAAGCAGAACGGAAGGTTCTCGGACGTTTAGACTAGAATGAAAATCATCAAATAAGATTCGAGGACCACTCATGGTGAAATATCTGCAATATGGGAGCGAGAAAGAACATGTAATACACGAACTTGTCCTCGACCTATTTTTTCACGAACAAAGTAATTGTTCAACTCAATGTGTTTGGTCTTCTGATGCTGAACATGATTGTCAGATAGATAAATAGCACTGACGTTGTTGCAGTACACCAGAGTAGCCTGAGAGATAGGACAATGAAGCTCCATCAAAAGATTTCAGAGCCAACAGGAATCAGAGACCACATTAGCAACCATACAGTAATCAGCCTCAATGCTGGATCGGGATAGTGTAGGTTGATGTTTGGAAAACTACAAAACTAAATTATCACCCAGGAATACACAGTAACCATATGTGGAGCGTCGTGTGTCGGGGCAACCAACCCAATCAGCATTTGGGTAAGCAACAAATAATGAAATGGATGTAGAGTATAAGTGCAGGTCTAAGTGAAGGGTGTCTTGCAAGTACCTAATGATGCGTTTGAGAGCAGCCATGTGGCTGATCCGAGGGTCATGCGTATGTAGAATGACCTGTTGCACTCCATATGAAATATCATGTCGAGTAAAGGTAAGATACTATAAAGCACCTGCCAGGCTTCGATAGAATGTCAGATTATCATATCGGTCACTATATGAACCCGAAAATTTTCCTTGTGTGTCAACTGGGGTAGCAAATGGAGAGCAAGAACTCATTCATGCAAGATGAATAATGTTTTCAGCGTATGTGTGTTGAGATAAGAACATCTAGTGATGGTGACGTTAGGAAACAATTTCAAAGAAATACGATTACGGGCCAAGATCTTTTATTGCAAATTTAGTATCAAGTAGTGCCATTATGGTTAAGCGGAGAGCATCACTGGAAGCCGTCAAAATTATATCATCCACATACAAAAGGATATAAGCGGTATTCGTACTCCATTGAAGGATAAAAAAGAGAGTGATTGGCTTTACTATGGGAAAAGCCTATCGATGACACATAATTCTTGAAACGTTGGTACCAGGTATGCAGAGCTTGCTTTAGACCGTACAATGATCGACGTAGTTAGTTAACGTGATCAGGATATAAGGTGCTTCGAAAAACCATCGGTTGATGCATATTGACAGTCTTATTTAGTGTGCCATGGAAAAGAATTTTTTACATCCAGCTAGTGAATCGACCAGGATTAAGAGACCGCAATATTGAGCACGGTGTAGATCGTTTCCGGATTAACTACAGGGTTGAATGTCTCATCGTAATCCACTCCCACTAGCTGAGGCAAGTTATCGCCTACAAGAAGAGTTTTATATCGCTCAAAAGAACTATCAGACCGAATTTTACGCCGAAAAATCCATATAAATCGAATCACATTGGCATTAGAAGGACAAGAAGCTAGCTCCAACATCTTATTATGAACTAACGCATTATATTCGTCATGTTTCCAATTATGGGTAAGTAAAACGTTTTTGGGATTTTTGGGTAAGGGTGACGGCGTAGTCGGCGTAGTAGTGGTGTTGAGGCTAAATAGAGATTAAGGTTTGAGAATACATGAACGACTCCGCGTGTGCATGAGGTGACGCGGTGGAGAAGGAACATGCAGCTGGGGAAGGGATGAGGGTGAAGTAGGCGGTGATACTAGTGGGCTATGGGAGGTTGACTTGTCTGTCGTAGCCGGGGATTGTGTCACAGGTTCGTGAGCTGCAGATGTAGTATGGTTAGTGTCTAGTGGGCTTGAAAATTGGAAGCAATCAAGAGGGATGGTAGATGTTGGTTCATCAAGAAAGCATAGTCACATGCAGTTGGTTTAAAAATTAAAGCATATGGAAATATCGATTTATCAAAGATAACTTGCCGTGAAATGAATATTTTGTTTGCGAGGTGATCAAAGCAGATATAACCCCGATGGAGGGAAGGAAATCTGAAAAAGTTACATGAACTATAACGAGGTTGTAACTTGTGAGTGGTAGATAAGGGAATGAGAGAAAAACATAAACATCCAAAAAAGCGAATGTGAGAACACTAATTCTGTATACCACTATTAATAAGTCGATTTGAATCGGCTCTGTATCAACGTAATCTCTAGATAACGAATTGGTGTGGTATATTCATATAATAATATATGAACAGTACAGTCAGAACTAGCATTCTTATTGAGACTAGAATAGAACTCATAAGGATGAAAATCGATTTATGGTCGTGTAACTTTTACTTATGAAACTCAGCGAGAGTTTCAGCAAGTTTTTTTGGACTGAACGCCCTTTCTGCCAAAAAACTATCTTTTTTGGTGCAACTAACAACAACAACCAAGCTATCTAACTATCTTCCAAATATCCGTGGAATAGATTGATATCTAATATCAATTTATGATCTCATAAATCAAAATGGAATAACCCGGTTGAGGCGTAATGATCAACTGTCTGTAATGCATTTTATGTCCCATACTAGGTCCCATTCTCCTACCCTTTTGGAGGAGTCGATGACTATTCATACCTAGTACTTTGACAGCAACTTAAGCGTTTGACCAATACTTTATTTCTATCCTACGTGATCCTGATTCGACATTCAGAGTATATTGATTTTTCTCCTCTATTCACACCCCTTTTGTGTAAATCCTGGACCACCCATAAATCGATTTTCCTCCCTTTAAATTCTATTCTAGTCTCAATAATAATGCTTGTATAATATAGTATATATAATGAAGTCTAAAGTAGGTCAAACAAAAAGTAGGCAAAAAAAACCCTAGGTGGGAGTGCGAATAAACAAACATTCAGTGGGTGAGTTGAAGTTAAACAGTTAAGAAGGTAAAATATTAATCAAATAAGTAGTCATGCAAGCGCAAAATGCAAAAGAAAGCAGGAAGGGATGAGTTGAAGAGGAGTGTTCGAACCATATTAGTAATATACCAAATTTTGGGCTCGACCCTTCCATTTTGAGAGGATGTGTAAGGACATGAGAATCGAAAGACCATGCCTTTAGAGGAGCAGAGATTGTGAAAAGATTTATTGTCAAATTCTTTCCCATTATCACATTGAAAACTTCTATGTTCCTTCCAAACTGAGTGAATACATAATTATGGAATGCAGAGAACACATAAAACACCTTGGATTTAACACCCAACGGGAAAGTCCAAAGAAAGTTAGAGTACTCATCAAGCATTAATAAATAGTATCGATGCTCAGAAGTACTAGAAAACAAGAGTAGTCCATAAATCACTATGTATAATGTCAAATGATGCAGTCCTAAAAGATAAGGATGAACGAAAAGGTAATTTAACTTGTTTCCCAAACACATAAGCAGAGCAAATTGAAATTCCAAAGTACTTATTACATGAAAGGAATTTTTTTCTGTGATTTATTAAAAGCTGGAGCACCCAGATGTCCCAAACGAGATTGTCAAATCCTAGGTGACACAGACGTGAGAGCTGAATGAGACACATGTGGACTTGGGACTACCGAGGAAGTTACTCGATACATAACTGTCACATCTCATAATATGAATACTTTGATAGCATTTTTGTGCCCTAGTCCAATTGCTAGTAGTCTGTAAATGTCTATGTATAATTATCATCGTTTGTAATAAATAAAAACGGCTTTGTATTACTTATGCGTTGAAGTAATATGTTAAGAATGATCTGATTTATGACCACTAAAGTAGTAGAACCATAAATCTGTACAGATCACACTTAATGAGTCTCTGGTCAATATACGCTTCAATAGAAGCGACCAGTATGAGGATGGTTCCAATGACGTAGTTCTACTTGTCATAGGGATGAGGGATCCCAGAATCATATCATAGATTTCATGAGGTGATTGATATCAGACGACCCACTTTGAATAGTGTTTCATAGATTAAGCCATGAACATATTCAAATGCGATAGCTTGTCACGATATCCTTAGACTAAGGAGTCTTTGTGATCGCTATGCAATGTACGTGCGGCTTTAACTTGCGCCTAACGCTTTCCGTAACAAGATTGCAATAACGAGCATGATTGGGTGGCGGAACGGATTGCATGAGTCACACGAAATACGGCTAAGGGATTTATCCCTCGTACTACGGTATGGGAAAGATATCCGTTAAAGGCCTCTTGATCGAGAGTGACTGAGAGAAAGAGCATGGCCATGCCACTGATACGGGTTATCAGTTCTCAGTCATCTCACATATCAAGTAACAATGATTGATTAAACAAGGATGACGACTCTATGCCTTGTGATCAATCGGGATATGTAGAGATAATAGGATAGTGACTTGAACGCATAAAGGTTAAATCGAATCATCGATCATCATGCACCTTAGGTAATCATAACGTCTTACTAGAGACCACTTATGATGGATCAGACAAGAGAGATCTTTTGTGCCGATCTGCCAACGGTGGCATGAGCCTGGAGGGTCACACACATTCAAGACGGATAACTTGAGACAAGGAAACCTTAACGTTTCTTGAGCAGCAATACATGGATAAAACTGAAGGTTTTTGGCCATAGGTTCGGTATGAGAGAATAATTAGCGATCGAGAAAACTGAGATTTTTCGTCGATGTCGCGTTGGACTTTGTTTGATAAGTAACGACAAAAAGGTTCGGGCGACTTTTGGACACGACACGAAACCACATGGGTGAGCCCATTGGGCTCGGCCCATGAGGTGACATGGCCGGCCCAACAAGGGCCCATTTTGGCCTAATAAGCCTTACATGGCCGGCCACTTTGGCGGGCCCAAAGGTAGGGGCCACAACACACCATGCTTAGTTGGTGAATGTTGATTAAGAGGTGAGTGATTTAAGGGGTATGGATTATGACACCTTTAAGCCCATACCAATCACCTTTTGACCCATGCTTGTGAGATTGATGAAGTAGAGAAATATCAAATGATTAATTACACAATTCTTACTCCCACAATTCTCTCTCTCTCCTTGGCCGGCAACCCCTAGGTCTCCTCTCTTCTTGCTCTCTTGTTCTTCATTTAATTTTTCTAGTAGGCATTAAGTGAAGGATCTTGAAGATCATCCCATTGGTGTGGACTTGCTCTAAAGAAGAAGATCACAAAGTTCTTCTTTATCGATTCATCAGAGACTTAAAGGTAATTTTTTTGTGGAATAGATTTTGCCTTGGGATTTAATGGTTCAATGTTCTTGGACAAGGTTTGGAGTTGGTTTGTTAAATGCTTCTGCCATCTTGATGTTAAAGAACGCTCCAAAACCCTACAGTGGTATCAGAGCATGGTTAACCCTCTTAATCTTTGTCTTGTTGAACTTGTTTCAGGTTTATGATTATTTGCATGCCATATTTGTTGATAACATGTTTTTAATGCTTTTTGGTAAAATTGCATGAAAAATGTTATTTTTGAAAATATATTGAATTTGGATTTTTTTGGAAATTATTGGATTTGTCGGGTCCGAGAAGAGACTCTCGGGGAGCCGGATCGGAGGTACCGGACGGAGGTCACCGGAGGCCGGCGGTGACCGGGGCCGTCCCTCCTTTAGGCCGAGGCTGAGAGGAGAGGCAAGCTCGGTTTGGGCATTTCTAGGCCCAAACCGAGCTGTGATGTTGGGCTCGGCCCAATGGGCTTCGGCTCATTGGCTTGGCCCGACTTGGTTCGTGCACGTTGATTATGTCCGTGGATGAACCCGCGATCCATCGAAAACTTTTAAATTTGATCAGTTTCGATAAACCGTTTTTCGAAAAGGTCTAGTTTCGATAAACCCGACCAAGCAACTTGGCAAAATTAAAACCGGAATAATTGCATATTATTTGATAAAATGTTTGTGTGATAACATGTTGGATGATGTGATGAGATGTATGATGCATTAGTAGCCCATTAGATTTTATCGCTTTCACTGTTTGCACACCGTTAGTGTTATTGATGGGCTATTGATGCATATTTAACGCTTTATGTTTGCTTGCTTGAATTATTTAAATAATTACGTGCTTGCATGCTTAGCTTATAAGTTTATAAGCCATCACCTCACATGCAAAGATTAAAATCGATTTGAGTCAAGTGAGAGGTCACCCAAATTCACACCTATGTAGAAACATTTTATCGGTGTCGTGCGCCTTAACAGAGCATCGATGGAATGAGTTCTATATGGAAATGGTAAATTTTGTGGGATGTCGTGCGCCTTAGCGGAGCATATGCACAAAGTTAACGCATTAGTGAAAGTTGGCTGACTCGACCACGATTCTTGGCATGAGGTCGAGCTGGGGCATCGGAAGGGTAAGTCGTGTGCTTTTGCACATACCCTGACCAAGAGTTACACGGGTTGTAATTGGATGGACGTCCTACCTAAATGAGTCAATTGGAGCGGTGCGCCTTAGCGTACTTCAATTGACAAATAAGGGATCTTGGTTTCAAGATTCTAAACTTTAGAATCGGATAGTTGGTATTTAATTCGGATCTTCGTAAATTTATTCAACTTTTCTAATTAAATTTACTTTCTTCGTGTAGAAATGGCTAGTAATTCAACAAACTCATCTAATTTGTCGTTGAGGACTATACTTGAAAAGTGTAAACTCAATGGGACAAATTATCTGGACTAGGACAGAAATTTACGACTTGTGTTAAAGTTGGAACGTAGGGAGTACGTCCTTGACAAAGCTATCTTGGTGGAGCCAGCTGCCAACGCAACGAGGGTCGTTAAGGATGCGTGCCAGAAACACCTTAGCGACTCTATCGACGTTGCGTGTGTCATGCTGGGCTGCATGGAGGCGGACCTCCAGAAGCAGTTTATGGAGCTATCCCATGATCCGTTTGCAATGTTTGCACAGATCAGGGATATGTTCAAAGAGAAAGTACGTATTGAAAAATACACTGTTCTCCGAGAACTCATTGCCTGCAAGATGTCAGCAGGCAGCTCCGTAGGTCCACGCGTCCTACGTATGAAAGGACATCTCGATCATATGCCTAGTCTCGGAATGACTATGGAGAAAGAGATGGCTGCGGATTTCATTTTGCAATCCCTTCCTCATGCATATGGTGGTTCGCCATGAACTATCACATGCATGACATGGACAAGACCGCATCGGAGTTGCACAGTATGTTGGTAAGTGCCGAGAAGAGCATAAGGGGCAGTACGCCCAAAGGTGTTCTAATGGTCAAGAAGGGATCCGGCTTCAAAGCTGGCGGTGGTAAGGGCAAAGGCCCAATGCACCAAACGGGGAAGAACATACGACCTTTCATCACTAAACCTTACATGCCCATGAAGGGAAATGGGAAGGCAAAAGAGTCGGTCTATTTCTACTGCCAAAAGCCTGGTCACTGGAAGAAAAACTGTCAGCAGCTAAAGGACGATCAGAGGAAGGGCGGTGGGGCCGCTACTTCGTCAGGTATTCCATTAGAGCTAAATCTTTCTACTATAAATGCTTGGGTACTAGACACTGGAGCTGAGTCTCATGTCTGTGCGGATGTGCAGGTGTTGCATAGTAGAAGAGATATGGGGGAAAGCGAGGTGGACCTAAGAGTTGGGAACAACGTGAGAGTTACCGCAACTGCCGTGGGTTCTGTTAACCTTGTTTTGCCCAGTGGGCTTGTAATTGAACTTTCTGATGTGTTTTGCGTTCCTACTTTTAGCAGGAATATTATATCAATTTCTCTTCTTCAAAAAGAATGTTATTATTTTGATATTAAGAACGGGTTTTTTAATATTATGCGCAACAGCATGTTTTATGGAAATGCTCACACTGTTGGAGGTTTATACATATTGAATATGCGAAACTCGAGATCTAATATGCTCTATAATATAAATGCTAAGAGGTTTAAAGCTAATGATTTAGACCAAACTCTAATATGGCATTGTAGTCTAGGTCACATAAATGAGAAACGCATCTCAGCGCTTCATGTAGTCTTGTAGAATAGATTTTGCCTTGGGATTTAATGGTACAATGTTCTTGGACAAGGTTTGGAGTTGATTTGTTAAATTCTTCCGCCATCTCGATGTTAAAGAACGCTCCAAAACCCTACATACTTAACTGGAAATCCTTCACAGAAAACCAAACGGGTTAAACCCAACTGCGACATTATTATGAGTCAAAAATCGACGAACATAAAAAAGCTTTTTAACTATTTTAGGTGCATGTATAACATTATTGAGTGAAAGATTCACATGTGAGGGAAATAAAGAAGCTTTACTATAACTCATAATAGGAATATGAAAACTATTGCAACAATAACATGACCAATATTGCGAGAATTAGAATAAGAGGCGAGAGTTCATGATTGGAAGGTCATGTGCGATCTAGCACTAAACTCCATATACCACTGTCACAGTGGCACTGCGAGTCTTATTGGAACAACTACATTTTCTAAAATGTATGATCAATTGTGGTCGGAATAAGTCCAGGTGTGCTTGGATGAGAAATAGTGTGAGCTTGAGGATTGGAGCCCAAAATGCTGGCCTGGGAGTGTGACAATGTAGGGTTTTGGAGCGTTCTAGATCGTCGAGATAGCGGAAGCAATAAAAGATAATCTACTCTAAACCTTGTCCAAGAACATTTAAACCATTAAATCCCAAAGCAAAATCTATTCCACAAGATGTTTACCTTTAAGTCTTGTTTGAATCGATAAAGAAGAACGTTCGGTTCTTCTTCTCTAAAGCTAGTCCACACCAAGAGGATGATCTTCAAGATCCTTCACTTAATTGCCTACTAGAACAATTAAATGAAGAACAAGAGAGCAAGATGATGAAGAGGAGAGGGGTGGTCGGCCACAATGAGAGAGAGAGAGGATTTTTGTGTGTTTTGTGACTTAATGAATTAATGAATTAAAGTCTTGCATTATAATTCATCACCCAACTCACAAGTATGGGTTAAAAGTGATTGGTATGGGCTTAAAGGTGCTTTAACCCATACCCCTTAAATCACTCACCTCTTAATCCACAATCACCAACTAAGCATGGCATTGGGTGGCCCCCACAATGGCCCCACCAAGTGGGCCGGCCATATGGCCTTATTGGGCCCTTATTGGGCCGGCCATGAGGCTTCATGGGCCGAGCCCAATAGGCCCTCCCGTGTTGTCTCATGCCGCGTCCAAAAGTTGCCTGACCTTTTTGTCGTTACTTATCAAACAAAGTCCGACGCGATATCGACGAAAAACTCAATTTTTATCGATTCGCTAATTATTCTCTCAAACCGAACCTATGGCACAAAACCTCCAGTTTTTTCCATATACTTCTCCTTAAGAAACATCCATGTTTCCTTGTCTCAAGTTATCCGTCTTGTATGTGTGTGACCCTCTAGGCTCATGCCACCGTTGGCAGATCAGCGCAAGACTCGCTCTTGCCCGATCCATCATAAGTGGTCTCTAGTAAAACATTATGATTACCCAAGGTGCACGATGATCGATAATTCGACTTAAACTTTGTGCGTACAAGTCACCATCCTTTTATCTCTAGATATCCCAATTGATCTCAAGGCATAGAGTCGTCTCCCTTGTTCAATCAATCATTGTTACTTGATATGCGAGATGACTGAGAAATGATAACCCGTATCATTTGCATGGCCATGCTTTTTCTCTCAGTCAGTCTCCATCAAGAGGCCTTCTAACGGATATCTTTCCCATACCGTAGTATGAGGGATAAATCCCTTAGCCGTCTTTCGTGTCACTCATGCAACCCGTTCCGCCACCCAATCATGCCCTTTATAGCAATCCTTTTACAGAAAGCGTTTGGCGCAAGTTAAAGTCGTACGTTCATTGCATAGTGATCACAAAGACTCCTAGGTCTAAGGACGTCGTGACAAACTATCGCATCTGAATATGTTTATGGCTTAATCTATGAAAACACTATTCAATGCGGGTCGTCCGATATCAATCACCTCATGATATCTATGATATGGTTCCAGGATCCCACATCCTTATGACAAGTAGAACTACATCATTAAGAACCATCCTCATACTGGTCGCTTTTAAGGAAGCATAGGTTGACCAGGGACTCGCTAAGTGTGATCCGTACAGATTTATGGTTCTACTACTTTAGTGGTCATAAATCAGATCATGCTTAACATATTACTTCAACACATAAATAATATAAAGTCGTTTATATTTATACATTACAAACGATGATATTTGAACATAGACGTTTACAGGCTAATACCAATTGGACTAGGGCACAAATGCTATCAATCTCCCACTTGCCCTTAGCTCCAATCTAAGTCCCAGTCTATACCCATTGACCTAACATGTTTTTCATGTTTATCTTGAGGAAGAGCCTTGGTCAATGGGTCGGCTGTGTTATCATCAGTTGCAACGTAGTGGATCTTCACGTCACCTCTAGCAATTATGTCGCGGATGATGTGATACTTTCTGAGTACATGTTTGGATCTGTTATGTGCCCTGGGTTCCTTAGCTTGCGCAATAGCCCCAGTGTTGTCACAATATAAGTCTACTGGGTTAGACGGGTTTTTAATTACACCTAACCCAGCCATGAAACTCCTGATCCATACAGCCTCATTTGCCGCCTCACATGCGGCAATGTACTCAGCTTCCGTCGTAGAGTCGGCAATGGTATCATGCTTCTTGCTTTTCCAGCTGAATGCTCCACCGTTCAACATAAACACATATCCCAACTGACTCTTAAAGTCATCGGGGTCTATCTGGAAACTAGCGTCGACATATCCTTTGACGACGAGATCATCATTTCTGCCCCCGTATACAAGAAAGGCGTCCTTGATTTTTTTCAAATATTTGAGAATCGCCTTGACAGCCATCCAGTGTGCCTCACCGGGTTTGGATTGATGTCTACTGGTACAGCTTAGAGCAAACGAGACATCCGGTCTCGTGCATATCATCGGGGTCTGTCTGGAAACTAGCGTCGACATATCCTTTGACGACGAGATCATCATTTCTGCCCCCGTATACAAGAAAGGCGTCCTTGGTTTTTCTCAAATATTTGAGAATCGCCTTGACAGCGATCCAGTGTGCCTCACCGGGTTTGGATTGATGTCTACTGGTAAAGCTTAGGGCAAACGAGACATCCGGTCTCGTGCATATCATGGCATACATTATGGACCCTATAGCCGAAGCATATGGGATCTCATTCATTCTTGCTAGCTCTGCAGGTGTCTCAGCACCCTGCTTCTTGCTAAGCTTCACGCCATGACGCATGGGCAGCAATCCTTTATTTGAATCTTGCATTGAGAATCGTCTCAACACCTTGTCTATATAAGTGCTTTGACTTAAGCCCAAGACCCGCTTGGCACGGTCTTTATATATCTTGATTCCCGAGATGTAAGAGGCCTCGCCTAAGTCCTTCATTGCGAAACACTCACCTAACCAAGTCTTCGTTAAGAGCAAGGTAGGGACGTCGTTTCCAATGAGCAGTATGTCATCAACATAAAGCACTAAAAAGATTATATTGCTCCCACTTGCCTTTTTATACATGCAAGGTTCATCATCGTTCTTGACGAAGCCAAACCGTTTTACTACTTCATCAAAACGCTGATTCCAACTCCGAGATGCTTGCTTCAAACCATAGATTGATTTGAGCAACTTGCAAATCTTTTCCTTATTCTTTGGATCCTCAAAACCCTCAGGCTGAGACATATAAACGTCCTCAGCTAACCTCCCGTTGAGGAAGGCGATTTTGACATCCATTTGCCATATCTCATAGTTGTGATATGCTGCTATGACAAGAAGAATGCGGATAGATTTGACCATAGCTACTGGAGAAAAGGTCTCTTCATAGTCAATTCCGTGGACTAGTCTATAACCTTTTGCTACCAGTCTCGCTTTATAGGTCTGAGGTTTGCCATCCATGTCAATCTTTATTTTAAAGATCCATTTACACCCTATGACCTTAACATCAGGGGTATGATCTACCAAGTCCCGCACTTGATTATCTGACATGGATTGCATTTCTTCCCTCATGGCTTCCAGCCATTTCTCAGAATCGGTTCCGTCCAAAGCCTCTCGAAAGGTAGCTGGATCATTGTCCACTAGTACTAAACCATCACCTTCAGTTACTAAGAAACCGTATCTGACAGGTGCATGACTTATCTAAGAAACCGCCTCGGACCGTCCTCATTAATTGCAGCTATTGGTTCTTGCTCAATGACCACTTCTGGCTCTACCTCTTCTAGTGGGTCTTCTCGTGGTTCCCGAGTGACGATCTCATCTAGAACTTCATCAAGATGAATAGCCCTCCCACTGACTGTCTTGGAAATGAACTCTTTTTCCAAGAACGTCCCACCTCGAGCGACAAAAACTTTATTTTCGCTCGGTTTGTAGAAGTAGTATCCTTTTGTTTCTTTTGGATATCCGACGAAAGTGCATTTATCTGATCTTGGTTCGAGCTTGGTTGCAAGCAACCTTTTAACATAAGCCTCGCAACCCCAGATTTTAAGGAAGGACAAAACGGGTTCCTTCCCGTACCATTTTTCAAATGATGTCCCTTCCACTGCTTTCGACGGAGCCCTATTTATTATGAAAGCGGCCGTTTGCAGAGCATAACCCCAGAAGGAGATCGGGAGATCAGTGAGACTTAACATTGATCGAACCATATCTAACAATGTTCGATTCCTCCGTTCGGACACACCATTAAGTTGCGGTGTTCCTGGCGGAGTCCACTGAGATAGTATTCCACCTTCAGTAAGATAACTAAGAAACTCCTCGGATAAGTATTCTCCACCCCGATCAGAACGGAGTGCCTTGATACTCTTTCCGAGTTGGTTTTCTACTTCAGTCCTAAACTCTTTGAATTTATCAAAAGCTTCGGACTTATGTCTCATGAGATAGACATAACCATACCTACTGAAATCGTCAGTAAATGTGATAAAGTAGCCTAAACCACCTCTGGCATGCGTACTCATTGGTCCACATACGTCTGAATGTATTAGACCCAATAAGTCACCTGCCCTCTCACCTAAACCAGTGAAGGGCGCTTTAGTCATCTTGCCCATCAAACAAGCTTCGCATCTTTCAATCGCTTGGAATTCGAATTGACTTAGAAGTCCGCGCTTATGAAGCGCTGAGATGCGTTTCTCATTTATGTGACCTAGACGACAATGCCAGATAAGAGTTTGGTCTAAATCATTAGTTTTAAACCTCTTAGCATTTACATTATAGAGCATGTTGGATTTCGAGTTTTGCATATTCAATATGTATAATCCTCCAACAGTGCGAGCATTGCCATAATATATGTTGTTGAGCATAATATCAAAAAACCCGTTCTTAATATTAAAATAATATCCCTCTATTTCAAGAAGAGAAATTGAGATAATATTCCTGTTGAAAACAGGTACGCAAAACACATCATTAAGTTCAATTACAAGCCCACTAGGCAAAACAAGGTTCACATAACCCACAGCAGTTGCGGCAACTCTGGTATTGTTCCCAACTCTTAGGTCCACCTCGTTTTCCTTTATATCTCTTCTACTGTGTAACACCTGCACATCAGCACAGACATGAGACTCAGCTCCAGTGTCTAGTACCCAGGTATTTATTGTAGAAAGATATAGCTCTAATGGAATACCTGATGAAGTAGCGGCCCCACCGCCCTTCTTCTGATCCTCCTTCAGCTGCTGACAGTCTTTCTTCCAATGACCAGGCTTTTGACAGTAGAAACAGACCGACTCCTTTGCCTTCCCTTTGCCTTGTACGGGCATGTGAGGTCTAGGAATAAATGGTCGTCTGTTCCTCCCTGCGAGGTGTCTTGGGCCTTTACCCTTGCCACCAACAGCTTTGAAGCTGGGTCCCTTCTTGACCATGAAGACATTTTTGGACGAACTGCCCCTTATGCTCTTCTCGACAGTTACTAGCATGCTGTGCAACTCCGACACGGTCTTGTCCATATCATGCATATGATAGTTCATGACGAACCCACCATATGCATGAGGAAGGGATTGCAGAACAAAATCCGCAGCCATTTCCTTTTCCATAGACATACCGATACTAGTCATATGGTCAAAATGCCCCTTCATCTGTAGGACGTGAGGACCTACGGAGCTGCCTGCTGACATCTTGCAGGCTATGAGTTCTCGGAGAACAGTGTATTTTTCAATACGTACTTTTTCCTTGAACATATCCTTGATCTGTGCAAACATTGCAAACGGATCATGGGATAGCTCCATAAACTGCTTTTGGAGGTCCGCCTCCATGCAGCCCAGCAGGACACACGCAACGTCGATAGAGTCGCTAAGGTGTTTCTGGTACGCATCCTTAACGACCCTCGTTGCGTTGGCAGCTGGCTCCTCAGGGATAGCCTTATCAAGGACGTACTCCCTGCGTTCCATTTTTAACACAAGTCGTAAATTTCTGTCCCAGTCTAGATAATTTGTCCCGTTGAGTTTACACTTCTCGAGTATAGTCCTCAATGAAAAATTAGACGAGTTTGTTGAATTACTAGCCATTTCTACACGAAGAAAGTAAATTTAATCAGAATAGTTGAATAAATTTACGAAGATCCGAATTAAACACCAACCATTAGATTCTAAAATTTAGAATCTTTAAACCAAGATTTCTTATTCGTCATTTGAAGTGCGCTAAGGCGCACCGCTCCAATTGACTTATTTAGGTAGGACATCCGTCCAATTACAACCCGTGTAACTCTTAGTCAGGGTATGTGTAAAACACACGGCTTACCCTTCCGATGCCCCAGCTCGACCTCAGGCCAAGAATCGTGGTTGAGTCAACCAACTTTCACTAACGAGTTAACTTTGTGCAGATGCTCCGCTAAGGCGCACGACATCCCACAAAGTTTACCATTCCCATCTAGAACCCATTCGATCGATGCTCCGCTAAGGCGCACGACACCGATAAAATGTTTCTACATGGGTGTGAATTTGGGTGGCATCTCACTTGACTCAAATTAACTTGTAATTTGGTTGTGTTTAATAATTCGAAAGTATTTGGTACAATTACGAACCCGTCATCAACAACCTGTGTTGTGACGTTTCTAATTGTATCACATACTATCTTCATTTGAATCCGTCATTTGCAACCCGTGCAAATACGTTTCAAATTTGAACTCATCCATCACAACCCGTGTGATGATAGTTCACAACGCTTTAAACATGCAAACAATTAAAGTTGATTTTAATCTTTGCATGTGAGGTGATCGCTTATAAACTTATAAACTAATCATGCAAGCATGCAATTAATTAAATAATTCAAGCAAGCATCCATAAAGCGTTAAATATGCATTTTATAGCCCATCCTAATCTTAGGATTCTACGAGTCTTCACATCTTCTCGTCTTTCTCATTCGGGCTCCCACTAGCTCTTGGACTTCCTCCAAGACCGTCATCGTGCTCGATTTTCCATCCTTCTCGTCTTTGAGTAATAATTACAATTAATACTCGGTTCGTAGACCGGATAAAAAATAATTACACTTTATGGGCTCGAATAAAAGAATAATTACACGCTAACACTAACGGTATGCAAACCGTGAAAGCGATAAATCTAATGGGCTACTAATGCATCATACATTTCATCACATCATCCAACATGTTATCACACAAACATGTTATCAAATAATATGCAATAATTCCGGTTTTAATTTTGCCAAGTTGCTTGGTCGGGTTTATCGAAACTAGACCTTTTCGAAAAACGGTTTATTGAAACCGATTAAATTTTGAAAGTTTTCGAAATATTGGATCGCGGGTTCGTGACATGGATCAAACACCACACACGAACCAAGTCGGGCCAAGCCAATGGGCCGAGGGCCCATTGGGCCGAGGGCCCATTGGGCCGAGCCCAACTATGCACGGCCCGGTTTGGGCCTTGCAGGGCCCAAACCCGGCTTGCCGCCACTCTCGGCCTCCGCCAAGAGTGGGGACGGGCCCGGTCACCGCCGGCCTCACCGGCCTCCGGTGACCTCCGTCCGGTACCTCCGATCCGGCTCCCCGAGAGTCTCTTCTCGGACCCGACAAATCCAATAATTTCCGAAAAATTCCAAATTTAACATATTTTTCAAAATTAACATATTTCATGCAAATCTCCCAAAAAGCATTAAAATCATGTTATCAACTTTTGGCATGCAAATAATCACAAAACCGAAATGAATTCAACAAGACAAAGATTAAGAGGGTAACCAACCCTCTGATACCACTGTAGGGTTTTGGAGCGTTCTAGATCGTCGAGATAGTGGAAGCAATAAAAGATAATCTACTCCAAACCTTGTCCAAGAACATTTAAACCATTAAATCCCAAAGCAAAATCTATTCCACAAGATGTTTACCTTTAAGTCTTGTTTGAATCGATAAAGAAGAACGTTCGGATCTTCTTCTCTAAAGCTAGTCCACACCAAGAGGATGATCTTCAAGATCCTTCACTTAATTGCCTACTAGAACAATTAAATGAAGAACAAGAGAGCAAGATGATGAAGAGGAGAGGGGTGGCCGGCCACAATGAGAGAGAGAGAGGATTTTTGTGTGTTTTGTGACTTAATGAATTAATGAATTAAAGTCTTGCATTATAATTCATCACCCAACTCACAAGTATGGGTTAAAAGTGATTGGTATGGGCTTAAAGGTGCTTTAACCCATACCCCTTAAATCACTCACCTCTTAATCCACAATCACCAACTAAGCATGGCATTGTGTGGCCCCCACAATGGCCCCACCAAGTGGGCCGGCCATATGGCCTTATTGGGCCCTTATTGGGCCGGCCATGAGGCTTCATGGGCCGAGCCCAATGGGCCCTCCCGTGTTGTCTCATGCCGCGTCCAAAAGTTGCCTGACCTTTTTGTCGTTACTTATCAAACAAAGTCCGACGCGATATCGACGAAAAACTCAATTTTTCTCGATTCGCTAATTATTCTCTCAAACCGAACCTATGGCACAAAACCTCCAGTTTTTTCCATATACTTCTCCTTAAGAAACATCCATGTTTCCTTGTCTCAAGTTATCCGTCTTGTATGTGTGTGACCCTCTAGGCTCATGCCACCGTTGGCAGATCAGCGCAAGACTCGCTCTTGCCCGATCCATCATAAGTGGTCTCTAGTAAAACATTATGATTACCCAAGGTGCACGATGATCGATAATTCGACTTAACCTTTGTGCGTACAAGTCACCATCCTTTTATCTCTAGATATCCCAATTGATCTCAAGGCATAGAGTCGTCTCCCTTGTTAATCAATCATTGTTACTTGATATGCGAGATGACTGAGAAATGATAACCCGTATCATTTGCATGGCCATGCTTTTTCTCTCAGTCAGTCTCCATCAAGAGGTCTTCTAACGGATATCTTTCCCATACCGTAGTATGAGGGATAAATCCCTTAGCCGTCTTTCGTGTCACTCATGCAACCCGTTCCGCCACCCAATCATGCCCTTTATAGCAATCCTTTTACAGAAAGCGTTTGGCGCAAGTTAAAGCCGTACGTTCATTGCATAGTGATCACAAAGACTCCTTGGTCTAAGGACGTCGTGACAAGCTATCGCATCTGAATATGTTTATGGCTTAATCTATGAAAACACTATTCAATGCGGGTCGTCCGATATCAATCACCTCATGATATCTATGATATGGTTCCAGGATCCCACATCCTTATGACAAGTAGAACTACGTCATTAAGAACCATCCTCATACTGGTCGCTTTTAAGGAAGCATAGGTTGACCAGGGACTCGTTAAGTGTGATCCGTACAGATTTATGGTTCTACTACTTTAGTGGTCATAAATCAGATCATGCTTAACATATTACTTCAACACATAAGTAATATAAAGCCGTTTATATTTATACATTACAAACGATGATATTTGAATATAGACGTTTACAGGCTAATACCAATTGGACTAAGGCACAAATGCTATCAGACAACTCTCGAGTGGGACCTCGAGGTTGGGCCCAAGGTATAGTGGGATAGGGGCAGGGCAATAGTTGCCAAGTTTGGGCTCACAACATTGGACAGAGAGTGGGCCAGACCCATGGAAAACAAATGGTCTATCCTGATTGAGCTGCAGAAAATTTGGTTTTATGAGGTTGTATTGCCTTTGCCTCGTCCTCCTTGCCCTCGATTCCCTTGGCCCCGTGATGGTTTAAGGGTTTGGGTCGAGGTGCCAGACTCATCAACAATTTTACTAGAGGCACTATCTAGTAAAGTAGTATTAAATAGGTTAGAACCTTTAGTGGCTTGTATAGCGTTTCGAGTCTCTTCCAGGATAAGGCAGGATCGCACCTTATAAAATGGCGGCAAGGGATTACATTACTGAAGAATAGTTTCAATACCATCGTAGGTTTCGAACAGCCCTGCCACAAGCTGGAGTACTAACCAGTCACTAGAAACAGGAACACCAACATTAGAGAGTTGATTCGATAGAGTTTTTAGTTCTTGACAGAATGGTGAGACATTAGGAAATGATTCTAGACAAGTGTTAGAGAATCGCAACAGCCTGGGAATGTATATTATGCTGAAAAATGTAACGAATAGTGGCCCATGCTCGGGCAACAGTTGTATCAGGTTCGATGATGGTCTGTAATAAGTCGATGGATATTGACCCATATATCCATTGCATAATAGATGTATGAATTCTAGATTAGAGAGTTAGAGAAGTGGTAAGAGATAAAACTTGGGCGCCTGCAGTTGGGGACATGATCGGGGTTGTTGTTGTGGCTTCCGTGAAGGCCGGGGACGTCATAGAGTTTGCTGGTGAGACCGTTGTGATTGGATCAGCCCTCAAAAAAATGGACAGCCATGCCTAATTCGGGAGGATGTGGTGTAGTACATCAAAGACTCATCAATGAATTTTGAAGAGCTCTGACCATGGAGTTTATAGACCTTTATCCATCTCCAGCGTAATAGGGATAAATACCCGTATGTTTGTGACTGTGAGGGCTGAATGAACAGTACAAGAGTCAGCCACAAATATAATTTTTTAATATTGGCATACTTAACTTGTTGATTAATAGATAATAAAAAAATCAATCAAACCAATATGTTTTCAGTGATTTAATGTCTATTAAAGGTGTCGGTTCTAAGAGAAGTTGATGTTAGAGGTGACGGTGATCCTAGTCTTCTCGGGGCCGAAAACAGTAACAGACGATGATGGTTGGGACCCGGAACAGGATCGGCCAACACAGTAGCGACTTTTGAGTCGTGGCCGTAATAGCGGTTGACTAGGAAATGAATAGACCGGAGAGGAGCGGCCGGTCGTCGTCGGTACATGTTTGGTGAACGCAAGGCTGAAAACGCAGCGGTGTTTGAGAGAGACATTCTAGATAAGGAGTTTAGATTTGATTTGACTCTGGCGCGTGAAGGATAGGGAGAATAAAAGATATAAAGTAAAATGAAAATCAGGGAGTTTTGATATTGGTTGACTATGACACGTGAGGAATATGGAGAATAAAGGAAAAGAGAAATTACGTTTAATGTATTAGCTAACTGCCTCTGATACCATGATAGAATATGATTCTTTGCTTTGTATTTCTATTTTGACATATTTTCATAAATCACTTGGAATGATTTGGTAAGATAATAACAAAATATTTGATTTTATCTAATTTAATTTTGTGTATTAAAATACACACACAATGGCAGCTCAATACAAAACATCAAGCAATTTTTCAACCCTATTGATATCATGGACATTAGAAAGTTGTTCCATAATAGTAATGCGACTCTAGTGCTCTCGATATAACTATAAGAAGATTGATAAGTCGTTTTCGGGTAAACAAGAGTCTTATAATGATAATCGAAGGTAGTGTTTGATGGTGAATATTATAAGTAAAATACAAGAAGGCATATAACATAAACATAACGTATGTAAGAGACGAGTAGAATATATAGATAGAATCTATGAAGAAGGTAGAAGAGATAATGAGTTGGTGGTTTCCTTGATCATCAAGACATGCCTTTTGAGCCCAGCGACATGTATGTTCATCAGGAAATTCCCCCACTCTATGCTCCGCATGTCGAATCCAAACTTCACCTTCTCTTCATCACACATTTCTCCAATCAACTTTTCCATGTTCCCGTTGTCAAACCTATATATACCAACAACCGTTTAAATCCACATCCACAGCCACATGATTATATACAAGACGATCAATATACACTCACCATCCTTTGTAGAACATGTAGGGTTCATATATCTTGGCCAACCGAATCAAGTGCTCCACCTTCTTCTTGTTCACATTTTCTACTCTCCTTCTAGCCTTGGGGTCTAAAATCGCATCGTCCAAAACTATGAGCTCCGAAATATAGGAGGAAAAATCGTCCACTTAGCTAAGGAACTCCATTTTGGAGACCGCGATTTGCTTCCCTCGGGAGTCCATGAGCGGAGAAGAAACGAAATGGTCAGAAGAAAACTTGAAAAGGTCATGGAGGTTAAGCGGATTGACCATTGAGGACGTCACGTGGTACACATTGATATCCGCCTTTGCAGTTATTCCATGTTTTGCCATGGCCGCTATTGCTGCATTTGCAACCATGTCCACAGGTACCTGTACGTACATGGATATGTATGTTGACTATTGTATTGTATTGTATTGTATTTGTTAAGAGAATGAGAGTGTGTGTGTGTGTTGACCATCCTGGGAATGGCTCTCTATAGCTGCTCGCGATCACGCTCGGCCTCACTATCACCACTGCTATGTTTCCTCTCTCGCTGTTTATCACCATCTCTCCCATCGCCTTTGAAAACACGTACACGTTTTGCCAACCATACTTTGTTGCCCTGTTACACTCATAAATATTAATTGAGATTTTAGATTTCCAAAACAAACAAACAATATCATCTAAGAGTACCTTTCCAAACCCAAATCCTTCATTTTTTGAGTTGCCTCTTTCTCGTCCACACATTTCATCAGAACCTCTCTGCCCAATTTGATCTCGGCGTCCAAATCCAAGTTCAATGCATCAACGGGAAATGATGAAGCTTGAGACATCATCTTCTCCCCTGTTATGCTCTGTCCCATGAAGAACGGCTTCTCAACAATTACTCCTTCTCGTTCCCCATTCGCATAAGCTGTACTTATCACACCCACAATTTATTTACATTGTTATTATATACATCATTAATATTTGAAATAAGACTACACATTACATAGAGGAAAGCAGAAAATAATGTCTACGTGAGAGCTCGAGCAACAGAAGGAAGAATAATAAGAGATATACCGAGAAGCAATCAATATATAAGAATTTAGGTTGTATATATATAAATATCTAATTCATATACTTTACATGGACGGAGAAATAGATATATAGTGATACTAATTAACCACGTGATTCAAATATATTCGTTTGAGAGTCAATGTGATATACTTTTGGTTACATACACTACACATACCTGTTGATACGTGCAAGAAGAGACATAATTTCTTGCATTTCTTGGCAAGTGTCATGAGCCTACTAGGACCTCTCGAATTTGTATTTAATGCAACATCAAACCTAGGTATAACCATAATTAAGTACTTCAATAAATATATATATATATATATATGGTAATTTGATGATTCAAAACAAAGAATGCATGGAAATAATAACCTTTCCTCAAAGCTTGTGTTGGCTGCGGAGCTGATTATAACATGAACATGATTGACTATATCGGCAGTAGATTGAGCATCCAAACCCAGATCAGGCTTGCTGATATCTCCCACAACCGGAACAAGTTTGCTCAACATCAACTCTTCATACCACTCACCGTGCTTTTCTCGCACGCATTTGAACAGTTCACACTCTATGATCTAATAATCCGTACATAACCAGTTGTTAAATGTCTCCTTCAAATATATAATCTATCTCCATAATTTTGCATGTTAATCAATCAATAAACTTACTTCATTTTTTATTCTGTTCATTGCTTCTTCCTTGTCTTTCGCCTTAAGTAAAAGGTACATCTTCCCAACTTCTGGTATACTTCTCAACATCTTCTCGATTAACACTGCAAATCCATCATAAAAGAATAAATCTCATACACACCACAATAAGGTAATCCTTGGCATTTTACATTGTCATTGGCAAAATTATCATATAACTATTGTTTATAGAAATACTAACACAGAAGTTATGCAAAGATTATGAATAATAAATTTAGTACTTTATAGATAAACACAAGTCCAATATTATTTAATATAATTTATTGCATAATAAATAATTAACTTCATGTATTTTAAGGTACGTCGATTGTTAAAGCTTATTTAACCAAGCACGGGAAGCAAACTATTGGGAGCGAAATTTCATATTTAATGAAACTTATATTTATATTATAAAAACTTATAAATGCAATGGAAATTAACAAAATACGTTTTTTTGTATAAAGTCACGATTAACAAAATTTGCAAAAGGATGTTGCAGAGTCACCCTTAACTACACAACTTGTTCTCAATGCCTCCATTATCGATGATTAAGGCATTTTCATAATTTTGGAAAACAATTAGAGGTTTCTTTTTAGATTAGAATATCACTCAATCCACCTTGAACCGCTAAGTGAAGTAGTAGGTTCAAAACCAATAAGAGGTTAGATCTCTTTTCCTGTGTTTCTAATGGTAGCTCCCAAGTAAGAGCAATGTATACTTTAAATTTAGCATAAAATTTATGCTATATGATTTTTGTTATATGCCATTTTAATATTAAAAATATTATTTTATCGTATTATTATGATTATTTTATTTAGTTAATTTGTGAAAGTATTATTTTGATAATAAAGTAATAATAAAATAATATTTTTTTAGAGACACAAAAAACATAGGGATAATCTCAGCTAGCTACAGCTAGTTTGACGTCATTCTCACATAACTACAGCTAGTTTATTTTTTCACTTGCAAACCCGACTAGTTTTGATAAATATCACCTAGGTACATTTTCCGTCAGTTTTAACTTAACACCGTCAGTTTTCGTTGCAAAATGACCAAAATGCCCTTAAGAATTATTCAAAGAGATAATCTCAGCTAGCTACAGCTAGTTTGACGCCATTCTCACATAACTACAACTAATTTATTTTTGGGTTAATTACAGTTTGTCATACTAGTTTGGCGCGATTTGCAGTTTGCCCATGCTATGATAAAAAGTTCAAAATAAGATACACTAATTACATTTTTTTTGCAAAATTAACGGATCCGTCCAAATTTGGACGGAAACCTAAATTTTTTTTCCAAAAAGATGAAAATACCCCTTCAGCTGGTTCTACTTGGACCAGAAATAAATCAGAATTGATTTCTAATTTATTTAATTGGAATGGTTCTATATTAAATTATATAATAATAATAATAATTAATTAATTAAAATAATATTAATAATTTATTGAAACTTTCGAATATCATAACACTTTCATACGAGCTCCGTTTCTAGCTCGTAGTCTATCAAATCGAAGAGAATTGGAAGATCAACAACTATGAAAAAATAAAATTTTGTTGATATATTATTAATAATTAGACCCGGATGACATTAATAATTATACATTCAAAATTAAAAATAAAATAATATTAATAATATACTGAAATTTTCGAATGAAATAAATTTTTCATACGAGCTCCGTTTCGGGCTAGTAGTATATCAAATCGAAGAGAATTGGAAGATCAAAAACTTTGAAATAATAAATTTTGTTTATATATTATTAATAATTAGACCCGGATGATATTAATAACTATACATTTGAAATAAAAAATATATAAACAAAATTTTAAGCTCGAAACAAAGCTCGTATGAGAGAGTTATGACATTCGAAAGTTTCAGTATCTTATTAATAATATTTTTAATTATTTTATTTTTATTTCTAAAGTATAGGTATTAATGTCATCCGGGTCTAATTATTAATAATATATCAACAAAATTTTATTTTTTCATAGTTGTTGATCTTCCGATTCTCTTCAATTTGATATACTACGAGCCCGAAACGGATCTCGTATGAAAGAGTTATTTCATTCGAAAGTTTCAGTATATTATTAATATTATTTTAATTATATTTTTTTTATTTCGAATGTATAATTATTAATGTCATCCGGGTCTAATTCTTAATAATATATCAACAAAAAAATTTCAAAGTTGTTGATCTTTCGATTCTCTTCGATTTGATATACTACGAGCCCGAAACGGAGCTCGTATGAAAGAGTTATTTCATTCGAAAGTTTCAATATATTATTAATATTATTTTAATTATATTTTTTTTATTTCGAATGTATAATTATTAATGTCATCCGGGTCTAATTCTTAATAATATATCAACAAAAAAATTTCAAAGTTGTTGATCTTTCGATTCTCTTCGATTTGATATACTACGAGCCCGAAACGGAGCTCGTATGAAAGAGTTATGATATTCGAAAGTTTTAATATATTATTAATATTATTTTAATTAATCATATTATTATTATATAATTTAATATAGAAGCGGTCCAATTAAATAAACTAGAAATCAATTCTGGTTTATTTCTGGTCCAAGTAGAAACAGCTGAAGGGGTATTTTCATCTTTTTTGAAAAAAAATTTAGGTTTCCGTCCAAATTTGGACCGAACCGTTAATTTTGCCAAAAAAAATGTAATTAGTGTATGTTATTTTGAATTTCTTATCATAGCATGGGCAAACTGTAAATCGCGCCAGACTAGCATAGGCAAACTGTGATTAACCAAAAAATAAATTAGCTGTAGTTATGTGAGAATGACGTCAAACTAGCTGTAGCTAGCTGAGATTATCTCTTTGAATAACTCTCAGGGGCATTTTGGTCATTTTGCAATGAAAACTGACGGTGTTAAGTTAAAACTGACGGAAAATGTAGCTATGTGATATTTACCAAAACTAGATGGGTTTCCAAGTTAAAAAATAAACTAGCTGTAGTTATGTGAGAATGTCGTCAAACTAGCTGTATCTAGCTGAGATTATCCCAAAAACATATGTCATGAAAATATACCATATGGCAAATTGTCTTGTGATTGGAATTGATATGACATATTATGCATTGGAAAAAAAATATATTTCATGGGATTGGAGACGGTCTTAACAATGTAATGTAATGGTCTATAACATGATTTTAAGGTAAAAAACACATCTCTCTCTAGAAAAAAACCTCTCCTCTCTCGCGTGCTTGGTCACCAGAGGAATGCTTACTCTCCGGCCAGGCTCTCCCGTAACCCATCCTTATTTTATCTTGTAGCTTTTTTGGGAAATGGTGATTGGATTTCAAACTCAAACGGAGACCGGGATCGATGGTGGGCATTACGTCACCGTCTTCGCTCCTGTGAGAAACCCAAACGGAGTTGTGAATAACTCTGTCACTTCTCCCTCTCCGGTGGGAGAACCAAACAGAGATACTCTGGTCGCGCTGTCGAAGGCTCACCATTGGAGAAGTTTAGGGACGCCTCGACCAGATATTAGTTTTTTGAGATCTAGTTCGAGCTCCTCTGTTTTGCTCTGGTGGAAGAGCTCGACAACGGCGAGGGCGAGTGGTGGTGCAAGCATCAACAGTCAAGTCACGGGATGAAGGATTTAGGGACTCCGGCACCGTCGTTGGAGTGGGTTTCGGTCAAGTTCAGACGAAAACTCAGAGGTGGGGGTTTGTTCTTCTTCTCTTTTGTTCTCTAGAAGGTCAGTTTTGTTGCTGGATTCGGCTGTGGAAGACGCCATTGAACAACAGAGGTTGAACCTATTCGGATTCTTGGATTGCGTGGCTCTGGCTCTATCGACAGGGGAGGCTAGGATTTTGTTGCTGAGGCGTGAAGGCGGGGGTTCGAGTTCGGTTTTTTCGTCGACATCTTTGGGTTTTTCCAGGTGGCGTTACGAGGGAAGGAGTTTAAATTTTCTTCGGTCAGTGCCCAACGTTGCCGGATTCGCTTCCTCTCGACGACGATGTTGCGTTTTTTGGGACGGTTTATCCCACGGTCTAATCTATTTGGTTTTTTGATCGGACCAATTTGGACCAGGGCAATTGATTTGGGTCGGCCTAGTTGTGATCACTTCTAATTAGGTCGATTCCCCCATTTTGGATAGTGTTTTTCAATCGATTCTTTTTGCCTTTTAGGGTTTGTCTTCATTTTTATAAGTATTTTTTTCCACCCACTCGAGCATATTTTGTAATTTACTATTATTTTCAATCTATTTTTAAGGGATAATTACATTTTGCCCATGCTAAAATGACCGATTTTACATTTTACTACGGCTAAAAAAAAGTTTACATTTTACAACAGCTAATTGCGTACTTTTTACACATTACACTAACGGTGCTAGATTTTGGATGAAAAATTTTCATGTTGTATGAAAAGTCGAAATTGCCCTCAATTATTCATCAAAATTTCAAATTGATGCCATTATTCATCAAATTATAATATTTATTAATAACATATAATATTTATTAATAAAAAAATAATTTATTATTATTAATTATAATTATTTAATAAAAATAAAAGTAAATCATCTTTTCAATTATAAATTATTAATAATAAAAATTAAAAGTAAATTAATTATTAATAATTAAAATAATATCAACTAATAGTAATAATAATATTAATTATAAATAATAATAACTAATAATATATTGAAACTTTCAAATAACATAACTCTCTCATACGAGTTTTGTTTCGGCTCATATATTATATCAAATCAAAGAGAATTGGAAGTCAACAAATTTGAAGAAAAAAGTATTTGTCTATATATTATTAATAATTTATTTAATTTTACTTGATAAATAATTATCACCAAAAATATAAATAATTAATTATTAATAACTTTTTTAACATTTTGCTCTAACACTGGTAAATGTTGAACGAATTTTTTTAAAAGATTAAAAAATTTGTTGTCGTTGGATAGAATTTTAGACAAAAACTTATTTCTTTGAAATTGTTGAACTTATGATTCTATTCGATGTGATATATTATGAGCCCGAAATAGAGCTCGTATGAGTGAGTTATGTCATTCGAAAGTTTCACCATATTATTAATAATTAAATATATTATTAATAATTTTTAATTTTTAATTATTAAATATCAAAATAATATTAAGTATGAATAAATAAATTTTTCATTAAAGTTGTTGATCTTTCGATTCTCTTCGATTTGATACATTATGAGCCTGAAATGGAGTTCGTATGAGAGAGTCATGTAATTCGAAAGTTTCAATATATTATTAATAAATAATAATATTTTAATTATTAATTATTATTATTCTAATTATTAATAATTAAACCGGGTCTGACCGGATTTGAGTGGAGGTTGATCTTAGTTAGGGAAGAAAACCCTAAGGGTATTTTGGTCTTTTTGTTATAAAATGAAAATTTTCATCCAAAATCTAACACTGTCAGGGCAAAGTGTAAAAAAAACGCAATTAGCGATGGTAAAATGTAAACTTTTTTTTTTAGTTGTAGTAAAATGTAAAAGTGATCATTTTAGCTGGGGCAAAGTGTAATTATCCCTATTTTTAATGCCGATAAAAGAAAGAATTTTAAGATAAAAAGACCAAAATTCCTTCAATAACTATGATTTTAAATCAGGTTGGTCTGACATGTTCAAATTAAAACATATTTATTTTTATTAAATAAATAAATATTATTAAATAAATAATATAATAAACTATTATTTTATTATTATAAAATGATATTGCAAATGACTCTTTTACCCCTAATTACAATATTCATTATTAATATAATAAGCTAAATTGGTCTTTTATTATAAAAAATTAAAAATTAAAAAAAGAGAAAGGAAAAAGGAAGAGGAATGGTCGCGCGACATCAATCTAGTGAAAAGACAAGCATTCTTTTGATGTTCGTCTTTTGACGCCCGCTGATGACGAGGACCTACCCGCAGATCTGGGCGAAGGAGCAGTGGATATAGGTGGAGGGGTGCCAGATTTCGGTGACCGAAGCGACTTGGTCCGGTTCTCTCCATTTTTTTCACCGACAACACCTAAAAACATCCTCGGCGGGACCAATTAGAGTAAGAGCCACGATATTGGTTCTACAGACCGAGTTCGCGGCGGCGCAGTAGAGCGGCCTCCATCCATTTTAGTCGTTGATTCCTTCGGCGAAGACAAAGAGTCCTCCCGTCCGAATCAGCCTCAAAATCGACCTAACCAACCTCCAAATCTTCAAATCTTTTTTGGAGAGCACACATCAGATCGAACAAGCTCTAGAAATTCAGATTTCAAGTTCCCCAACTCATCAGATCGGTAGATTCCTCAACAACTCAATACCCACGTATCAACTCCAGATAAGATAACAGAACACACCGGAGAACAAAAAATTGACCATCTCCGAGGATAGGGAAAAAAGAGACAACTGAAACTTGAGAGAGGGGAGGAGAGAGTAGAGGGGTAGAATTTTGAAATTTAGATTAAAATTGACAAGATTTTGGTTTTTTTAACAAAATAAAAACCATATTGCTAATATTTTTTTGTAATGATTATTTATTGAATAAAAATAAATCAATTTTTAATTTGATATAGTGAGAACAATCTGATTTCAAATCATTGCTACTGAAGACATTTTGGTATTTTGATCTTAGGATTTCGTTAAATTTAATCATAGTTGAACGAGTGACAATATGAGTTTTTTAGTTGGGCGCATTGACATGAATTTACGTGTAATTGCCCGAAATCAAAATGGGGTTTCACTGGTGGTGTTCACATCATTCTTTAATTATAGCATATCTCCTCGGTAAAGGTTTCTCGGAGTGCAAATCATATGTTATGGTGCATAACTATTTTAAGTTATCATATTGATAAAATTAATACACGTCATTAATAGTAATTAATAAATTTAATTTCACGTAATTTCTATTGATAGTGCAATCTTAGCCATCAATTTATTGATTAAGGGGTTGATATGTGTCTCTAGTTTTCACAGAAGAAAGGTTTTCACATGAGTAGTTCCCATATCTTTATAAGTATTTTTCTTTTTTAATTAGAGCCTCATTTATTGCTTTGCATTCCTCACATGTTGGAATGTAATTGTGCCAAGTAAATCTGGAGTCTCCGTCTTTTTTTCAAAAAGTTGATTAATAAAGTTAAATGACTGATATATTTCATATAACAAGTATAAAATCAAGAGTACCTTTAGCCAAGAAACCAGTGGAACCAGTGACAAAATAGTTCTTCCCCTCGTGGAACTTGACAATGCCAATCTCCTCCTCTCTGGCCGCCGACACCACAGTCCTACCAATACTTTGATTCACAACATGCTCAGTTGTGATCAATGGTTTGGTACGTAAATTTGATGAGGACATTTCGACTCCAGCATTCTTGGATCGGGTCTCAGCGCGAACATTTATCACTTTCCTCCACGAAGGTATGGTCGTGGCAGTGCAGATACTGATGTTACTGTAATAAGAAGACATTTTTGGTATTGTGAGATCAGACTATAAGTGGTAAAGAGTTGCGTCTTGCACGAAACTTAAATAGAGACTACATTAATGATGTTATTAACCAAAATGATCCTTAATCAAGGAAATTAAACATAGCAATGATTGAATTACCATGTTTACAACGCTGGTTGAATTGTTTGGTTGTTACAGCTTATAATGCTCATTAAATTCTACCGACTGCTCACTGAGGAGTCTGACGCAGCCTGGAGAAGTGCAACCACTTTGCTGGTAGAGTTAATTGGGCTATGAATGATATGTACTATTGTTTGATAATTTCACAAAATTGGGAAGTCAATTGTTAACTTAATACTGAGATACAATTTCACGACGCAACTTTAGTTTCAGTTTTGACTTAGCAACACGCCTCCAAGTTTCGTGAAATTTAAGCATTTTAGAAAGGTATAAAGTTGGAACTCAATCTCACAATCCTAACTCCAAATCAACCCATGCAAAGAAAAATATATCAAGTTTATCAACAATAAATCTCAATCTAACAACACAACATGCGATTTCTCATCAAGATCCACAATATGAACTTACAATTCACAGTATCTCAAATATCAACTTCAACAACTCTCTCTTTACCTCTCTCTACTGTTGGCGAAATGGACTTTGAAGCCAATTGGTTAGGGCTCATTATGGGCAAGGCCCACTTGCCTTTTGTGCTTGTGGTGGTTGTTGCTTTGCATCACCACTTTGTCTCCCTCTTTTAAGTCCCCCGCATAGGTAACACGTGAGATTCTCAAATGGTTTATGTTGGATTCTCTACCTCTTTCTTTTATTCAGTAGTGTGGAGGTCTTTTTAGGGCAACCTGGGGCTTATAGCCAAACCGACGCGCGCACGTTGACGCTGCTATCCTTCCGGCCTAGGCAGGGCTTGGCCTGGGTATGAGTAGAGCACCTGCAATGCAAGGCTATCATATATTTTTGGACGAAAAATATTCATTTATTCGAAAAAATCATTTGTTACTGATTTTATTTTTTCAAACCATTTCGAATTCGTTTTTAATTGTCTGCCGGTTTCGGATGGTTAATTCAAGAAATTAATTAACAAAATCTATAGTTCTCCTCTATTGTATTTCAAGAAAATAATTTTTCCGCTCGAACAAGGCAAAAACTCAAACTTGATTTCTCTATGTCCCGCATCCAGTTCCGGTGAGTTCCATGTATAGGCAGAGTTCGACTTTTTAGCTCTCCTCGTCCAGAGTTCTTCATCTTCCTGGACGCCAGTTCCTGTGACTATTAGTACATGTTCCACCTTCGGCACTGCTCGTGGGCGTTGTTCTGAAGTTATGTACAAAACCTCGAGAGCTACTGGTTCAAGAAAACCACCTCGGTTGAACGGAAATTTAGCTTTCAGGTCCATCTGAACTAGCGTTACAACCTCAATGTTCATCCGATCGATTTTGCTGCCCTGCTTCGACGACCGGGAATCGTAAATTGTTCTAACATCTACTACCTCTCCAAATCTTATATTTACAAGTGGAAACTCTCTAAATCGAGTTATCCTCACCCTATACATACTACACAAAAAATCAATGAAAATTTTGTCAAAATCGTACATCATGTATGAGATTATTGAGTGGAGGAGATTGGCAAAGCTGGGCTCCGCCAGTCTCCTCCACTAGGGCAGTGAACTCCTCTCGACCCTTAGGCTTGGAGTGCGGGAAAATGCGTTTGTAACTAGCGGAGCTGGAGTCCGCCTCTTTTTTATGAGAGATTGCCTTGCTATTAACGGACCTGGCCTCTGCCAATCTAGTCCGCCCGTGTTTCTTGACAGTTTGGGATACTAAAGGCTCTATTTTCATGTGATTGGTGGAAATGGCTTCCGACTCTCTACTTTACCTTTCATAGCAGCTCCAAAATGTCATTTTTCTCCTTGATGTGGCGGGTCAATTGGCCTCCTTTCAAACACACTAAATCTCACATTTATCGCACTTATTTTCCTCGCATCGGATATAGAGAGTCATTTTCGTTCAGAATTACGTCTTGGGTCGTTTTCATTTTGTTACAAGTTTTCAAAGTGAAATCGGGATTTATGGAGTTCGGGAGTGCGTTGCTTGCAGAATAAGTTAGCGGGAAATTCAAATCTAAGGCATTTTCACGATGAGAGTCACGATCGTGACAATAATTTTGTCAAATGGACGGAATGCCGCCGTGACAAGAAGCACGGGTGAGGCACAATTGGGATTTAGAGAGTGTCACAATCTCATCATGATCGTAACACTATTGTGACTGCGAGAGAGAAGATTTATGTCACGATCGTGACACCATCGCGACATCGAGCTTTTATGGAGACCGAGCGGTCAAGAAGCATGTTCTAGGCCAAGCCCATGAGTGTGCCAAGACGATGTCAAAATCTTGACACCCTATTTTGTCTTATCTATAAATGTGGGTTTTGACCTAGCTTTTTGGGAGATCTCTACCACCTCTCATTTTTCACTTTTCCCATCTCTTAGACCAACAAGCCTCCCTTTCTTCTCTAAATTTTCAGCACCACTCCCCTCCATTAACAAAATAAGGATGACGATCAAGATATCTAGTGACAAAGGGATACTGATAGTTACGAAGAAAGTTAAGTCGAATCACCGATCATCATGATCATTGGCTAATCATAATGTCTTACTATAGACCACTCATGAGGAATGAACCGAATGGATATTTGGGTCATTTTCCAATGAGTCATGAGCCTGCAGGGTCACACACAAAGAACAAACCTTAAGCAAAGATGAAATTTGGAAGTCCATAGAAGCAAGTAGAGAATAGGACACGTGACCACAAGGGACCACGGGTCCGTGACCAAAGATTGGCCACAGACTGTCCCAAGTGGCCACGGGCCGTGGCAATGGTTGGCCACGGGACAACCAATTGGCCACGGGTCTGTGGTGGCGTCGATGTTTCCTTTCCCGATTCCTATTTCGAGTCTGATTCGGAATTGGAAAGAGGAAATTATGAAGCAAGGATTTTGGGGAAATTCTGAATTGGAAAATTCAAAGTTAAGTATCATTTTATTTGGAATAAAATCCCTACACCCTATGGCCTATATATATGTTGCATCGGTTTATTTTAAACCCTAATGCGAGATTCGCAACATTAGCAATTTTTCTAAAGTTCCAGATCTTATTTGAGAAGAACAATTCTAGTAGATTATTCTTCGTTAAAGCTTCAATCAAGAGTTGTTCATGTGGATACCAGTAGAGAGCGCATCCTGAAGGAGACAATAGAAGCGAACTATGCATAATTTGATTCTTGTAGAGGCAAGATACCTAGGCCACTCAAATTAGATTTGGGTTCAAGTCCGGATTCGTGAGATAACTTGTGCACTCTCAAAGGTTTGGTAAATCCGGATCTACAAGAGCTAATTAAATTTTCTAACTCTTTCATCAATTAAACCTGAACATGCAGTAGAACCTTGCTAGGAAACGGGGATAAATTTTAGTTATTTACTTCCGCTACGCATGAATGAGATCCCTCATTTCCCAACATGTACGGTCGTACTATTGGTAAAGAGTTATCATTCTCAGTTATCTCAAGATCAATGAACATGATTGAATAAATAAGGGTGACATATCTATGTCTTATGTTCAATCAAGATATCTAGTGACAAAGGGATTATGATAGTTACATCAAAAGATTAAGTCGAATCCTCGATCATCGTGATCATTGGGGAATCATAATGTCTTATTAGAGGCCACTTATGATGAATAGACCAAATTGGGATATGGGGCCGTTTGCCAATGACTCATGAGCCTACAGAGTTACAAACAAAGTGCAAGCGCGAAGCAATATGGGTTACGAACCCATTAGGGGAATAAGTGGAAACAATGACACGTGACCACAAGGGGCCATGGGCAGCCAAATGACATGGTTAGTGACTAACGAAGTTGGCCACGGAGCGGCCAAATCAGCCACGACACTGTGGCGAGTGTGACCAACGGAATTCGCCACAAAGCGGCCAAGTCGACCACAGCCCCTTGGCTGTCCGTGGCGACGACGTTGTTTTCCTTTCCATTTTCCGATTTTAATATGATTCGAAAAAAGGAAATTAGGAGTTAAGGAATTCAAATTTTGATGAAAATTCTTACTTAGGAATTCAAAATTAACTAATATTTTATTAGGAATAAAATCACTAACCCAAAAGCTATATATATATATATATATATATATATATTTATTTATATGTTGCAGTTGTTTACTTGAAACCCAAATACGATATTTGCAACATTAGATTAATCTTCGTTAATGCTTCGATCAAGACTAATTCTAGTAGATTAATCTTTGTCAATATTTTGATCAAGACTTGTTCATATGGATATCAGTAGAGAGCGCATCCCGATGTAGACGCTTCAAGCAAACTACGCGGACTTTGATTCTTGTAGAGACAAGATACGTAGGCCGCCCAAATAGGATTTGGGTTTAAATCTGGATTCATGAAGAACATGTTCATCTCTCAAAGATTGGTTAAAGCCGGATCTACAAGAAGGTAAATCTAGTTGTATCCCTTTCATCGATTAAGCTTAAACATGCAGTAGATCTTTGTGAAGGAACGCGATTAAAAAAAATTTATTTGCTTTCGCTGCTGTGTATTTGATCGTGCGTTTCCCAACACAGAAAGCTCCTAGTAGCCATTCCGAAGACCAAGAGATTAAGATGAAGGGGAGAATCAAGCAAACTTCAAGCACATGTATTTAATTCTCGATTGAGAATTAATTTATGGGTTTTTATTTTCTTAGTTCCTCTCTTCTGTACCTTTTAAATTCCTAATTGAAATCAAGGAAAAGTACACATAACCACATCCAACTAAGGTCGAAAGATATTTAGCTATACTCATATTCAAAATTGGACACCTAGCTACACTCAGGGATTGAAAATTGACACTTAGCACCCACCGTTAAAAATTTGGATGGAATATGTTAATTTTAAAGTGAAAAGACGAAAATGCCCTAGGTCTAACTTTAAATTTTCAAACCACGCCATTGTGCAATTCTGTCTCTCCTCCTAGAACGACCCCTTCAATCCCCACTCCTCCTAGATCTAACTGAATATTAATTGAAGCTCAAGCTCAATTTTTTTGGAGGCCTCTCTAAGTAGATTAACAAAAAAAGAACAAAATAGTGAAAAACAAATCAACAAAACATTGAACAAACAAATCAATATTCTTTTTCTTTTTTATCTCAAAAAATTGAGTTTGAGCTTGGAATTAAACAATGGCATGGTTTTAAATTTTGAAGTTAAACTAAGGGCATTTTCGTCTTTTCACTTCAAAATTAACATATTTCGTCCAAAGTTTTAACGGTAGGTGCTAAGGTAAATTTTCAATACCTGAGTATAGCTAGTTGTCCAAATTTAAATATCGATATAGTTAAGTGTCTTCTTACTCTAGTTGGATGTGGCTTTGTGTAGTTTTCCCTTGAAATTATTTCCCATTCATGTTCTTATGCAGTCTGCTTATTCTATTCGGTCTAGAATCTATTTAGGCATGCTTGATTGTTAAATTAACGACTTAACGTATAATATATTCTCCCTTGTAGTATGTTTATTCTATATGCAATTATGAACATGATGGATTAATTTTAATTAGTGATTTGAGCTGATGAACTGGTGAATTAAATTAGAGAAATTTAAGTAATTATTTTATATGCTTGTTGTGCTGAGGAAGGTGATTTCAATTAATTTTCACTTAATGCTTCGTTCCGTTAATTCCAAATAGATTGATTAAATTTAGTAATACCACTCGGGAAGGGAGTTATTAAATGGAAATGATAATTGAAAGCCGAGTTTAAGTTCTCACTATGGATAGGTGGGTTAACACGGTACTAATGACCATAGGTGACACAAACCGAAAGCTAAGAGAATTTACAAATAGTAATGCTTCTCAACCGGTTAAATCATATTACTAGGGATAGCGTGGTTGTTTAGGGAGAGAAAGACCTTTTATTCACTCAGGAGGGGGTTCTAGTTAGAATAAAAATTCTCGTTACCGCCCTGAACTAGAAACACCAACAAACATAAATTTAATTTAATTTATTTCCCAAAATTTTTTTATCGGATTCATTGCTTTAGAACCTATGCTTGATTACTTGATCGTATTTTAATTATTCAATCTTGCGTTTTCTGCATTTCTGCACCTTCTGTCAAACTTTCAACCGACTAAGATTAGCTATAAAGCTAAATTCGAGTGCTTAAAGTTTAACAGATGTATTGTCTTTTGGGTTTGATAACTCGGGGTTGTAAACTTATAACTCTGTTTTACTTGTTACCGGTACACTACCGGGATCCTGAGATTCGACCCGCATTGTTTTGCGTGTCGGGTTTTGGGTGCATCATTTATATGGAGATGACCCGAAACTAAAAAGCTGGAAACTTATAATGTACTTGATGACATTGACTGCATTCTGGTCCGCGAAGCCTTGTGGCACGTCGCGGTGCGCGCGCATTCCTCTCGAACTGTCACTCCTTTTCACCCATTTTCCGCTCCAAAATCGAATTGTTTAACATGAAATCATCTCAAGCACCCCCTGATGCAAGTGTGGTGCTGTATATGGTATAAAACATCAAAATAGGGACAAAAGCGGGCCAAAATGAGGAGATTTGATTCGTGCGGGTCTGAAGAATCCACTCACATCAACCACCACGTCTCCGTTTCGCCGCCAATAATTTGTGTTTTATTTCAAATTTTTCTTGTTGATTCTTATTTTTAGAGTTTGTTTTTTGTATGTGTTCTTATTATGTGTATATCTGGGGTGTACATGAATTTCCCACAAAATTGATGATCTAATAAATAAATTTGATTCTTTAATTCTTGAATTGACGACTCTATCGCTCTCCTCTCCCTGGAATGTTATGGTCTTTTAGTGTTCTCCTATTAGGATTAACTATTAAGTGTTCTTATTGAAACAAAGTTAATTTGGTAATTTTGATTTTTCGTTAACAAAGTTAACACACACATCTCAAATAACACGAACTATACCCGTCTCGTTTAATAATGTTAGATATAGCTATAGTTAGATATAATGTGAAATAGCTATCGTGATGGCAAAATGTGAAATAACTATAGTTAGATATAATAATGTTAGAGATGGCAAAATAACATGAACCCGTCAGATACCTGATTAACCCATCCCGGTTGGAACAGGTAAACCCCGAAAAAATTGGGTACGATTTTTGGTTGGGTGTCAGTTGACCTATACCCGTCCCTTTTCCAATCGTACTCGTATCATATAAAAAAATTAGTTAATATATATTATGTAATTATTGTTTAACAAAAAAAGTTTTAAAAAATTCAATTAAAGAAATTATGTGATTTTTTGGTCAAGTTTCGAATAAAACTCGTACTTGACGGGTCTTGAGCGAGGTGGGTATCCGCTCACTTTGAGCGTGTTTTTTACGGGTGGGTAGTCATTTAAATTTTTCGGGTGTGGGCTTGGTCAAATCCAAACCAAACCTGACTCGTTGCCATCTTTAAATAATGTGTCATTTTCTTCTTAAAATATAAATCCTATATGAGATTTTGTTGTATGAATTGTGAGTCTTTTGTTCGAAACAAATGACATAAATGGTATATTTAGATTCAACACCTAATCTAAATTTCTATTAACCTAAACACTGAAGTTAATGAATCAAAACTCTAAATATTTATTTCGTTAAGAACTTGTTTGATTTCCATTATCTTGTTTCATCATTTCTTATTTATGTATATCCCATTTAACATTATGTCACATGGTCCATTAATGTTCAATTTCAAAACCTTACAATTACAAACTAAGGGATTTGCTTACTTTTTTTATATTTCTCTTCCATCTTGGGAAATAAATTAGGTTTCTATTTAAATCAATTTTATATTTGTATTTAATTATTCAACCAGAGTAATAATATTTAAATCAATTTTATAATCGTTATCATGACGTGACCCCTCTATGATCATCATTAACTTTTGTTAGCTTAATTTGGTCTCGTGGGTCAAAGATCGATAGATCCCACATATTGGTTCGTCTGATATTTATTTATAAGGCTGACTATTTTGTGCCCTCTTCTCCTCGGCGCGTATTGAATGCGTTCTCTGCACGCATTGAATGCAGAGGCTGTCGGTTCTCTTGAATCTGAAGGGCTTGTTGTTCTAGTAGGCTTTGAAACGTCGGCTGTTTCTGGGCTGAAGCCTAGCTCAAATTTGGGTCTTTTATGTGGCTTATTTTTGGTGGTTGGGCCTGCCATGGGCTCTTCTTCTGGAAGGAGATTTATGATGATCTCAATTCTCCTATGATGGAATTAGGGATGTGCAGATTAAATTGAACCAACCAAAATCAATCCGAACCACCAGCTCCGATCATCGAACCGAAGAAAATCGGTTAATTACAGTTCGGTTTTTAAAAAATCGAAGGGTTCGGTCTGCGGTTCATAATTTTGAGGACTGTCGATTAACCTACAAAATCAAACCACTGATTTATGCTAACGTGGCATCATCTGCATCGTCGATTTAAATGGGATACATGGTCCAGATGATGCCACATACCCCATTCATTGAAGCTTCTAGGTTTCAGATAAGATTGAGAACACGAGGGATTTACCACTTTAGACCATGACTCCCAATACCGACCACGGTTGTGAAGCTTCCCGGATTCTTAACTTTAAGAGGATCTTTAGTTTTATTTGCGTGCATTCTTGTAACTGATCTCGACTTGAGAGAATGTTTTTAAAGAATTTGTGATACTTTTACATCTAATCTAATGCCCCTATTAGTGAAATATTAGTCGTGATTTGCCTTCGCACATCTAGGCATCTTGCGAATTGTGCGTCATTGCACTTGCTCTTCTTGACCCTTTGTGGAAATGGGGGTCGAAGAAGTTGCGGAATTTGAGTCTCCACGGCCTTAGGCGGGTCGGCCTCTTTTCCAACTCCTTTGCACTTTCCTTAGGAGCATCATCCACAATTTCTTCTCGAACTCAAACGTTCTCATGACCTTCTCGACTCCTTAGCTCAGGCTCTTTCGGTTCTAGAAGGATAGCACCATTCGCAAAGTAATTGCCTTCACATATTCCTTCCCATCGTTTCTCGAGTTTTTGGTGTTAATAAGCAATCCTCCCATTAGACGTGGAGCATTTAGAGCTAGCCAATTGGCCTTCAATATTTCTTATCGTGGCCGCTAAGCTTGTCACCTCTTGGGACATCTTTCCGATCATAGAATCGGTTGAATTTGTGATGTGGGGTCAATTGGTCCCCGTTTGGTCCCGCTAAACCTCAAATATATCGAACTTATTGCCCTCGCAACGGCTATAGAAAGTGAATTTTGTTTAGATTTGCGTATTGGGTAATTTTAATTTTATTAAGGTTTTAAAGGCGAAATCGAGATTTTTGGAATTTGAGATCTCGATGCTTGCGGAACAAGGCAGCTGTGGATCCAAAATTATCATGTTGTCACGATGGGAGTCACGATCGTGACACCCCTCATGACAACAATTTGGCCAAATGGGCAGTGGCTACCCACGAGGGAGAGCACGACGAAGCAACGATCGTGTAATAGAGGGAGGAACGATCATGAAACTCGCAGTCACGACCGTGACAAATGAAGCAGGAATACGATCGTGATGGGCGAGGCACGAAGCAGTAGTAACGAGCAAGGGCGAGCAACGATCATGCTATGGAGAAAGGCACGATCGTGACACATGGAGTAGGATGTATTTTTTGGCTAAACCCAAGAGTGTGTCACTATGGTGTCAAGATAATGTTACCCTATTTTGTCTCATCTATAAAAGGGGTTTTTGACTTAACTTTTAAAGAGCTATACACCATTCACTTTACATCTTCTCCCATCTCTTAGACCACCTAGTCTCCTTTCCTTCTTCAAATTTTCAGCACCATTCTCCTCCATTAAAGGCCACCAAAAAGCTTCATTGGGCAAGGAGGAGAGAGTTTACCACCACACCAAGGGAGGACCTCAAGAAGGACTTGGAACTTCAAGGAGTAGCAAGATTGAGAAGTTTATGAGCTCATAATCCTTCATTATGCTCTTGGGTTTGCTTGTTCTCTTCTCACCACTTGAATCTCGTAAATCCATGGTAGTTTCTTGTACTCACTTAAAGATATATGCCCTAATCCAATCGTATTTTATGTATAAATGTTTAATCTTCTATTAGTATTAAATTGGCAATTTTATTATTCATTGTGTTATGATAATAAGGTGAGCATAATCTAGCCTAAGGTCATCATGTGTTAATCACTGATAGTAGAACCCTTAGACAGGCAATCGATAATGCTACAGAATATACGTAGCAGGTCATTGGTCAAATAAGCTACCCATATGTCATCATATATAAAGCGATCAATATTAGGATGGTTGATGATCACGCTCTACTGATCAAGTGTAAAGAATTACTAAGCCAGAATCACAGATATCATTTTGGGGGAAGAATGATATTTGGACGACCCGACCTGAGAAATGTGTCATAGATTAAGTCATGAGCATTCTCACTTGTCGTGGTATCGTTGAATCCTTATATACTTTGGAGTCTCTATGGATTTCTATATGGAAACTCTCATAGTTTGATATACTCTTCTACGTTGTCTGTAATTGGCTACAATAGAGGTATGATTGGCTATGCGATGAGCTATACAAGTAATACAGTTGACTGTCAAGGGATTTTTCCCTCACATACTAGTGGGAACGATATCCGTTTAGTCCTTTTGATGAGAAAGACTAAAATAGAGTGTGCGGCCGCACCAGTGATAAACAGTTATCGTATTCAGTCATCTCGAGATAAAGAAACATGTTTGAATATATAAGGGTGACTTTTCTATGCCTCATGGTCAAACAATATATCTAGTGACAAAGGGATCGTGATAGCTGCAACAAATGGTTAAATCGAATCACCGATCATCATGACAATTGGGTAATCATAATGTCTTACTAGACACCATTTATGATGAATGGACCAAATAGAGATTAGGGTCATTTCATGAGCCTACATGGTCACACACAAATAGCAAGCCCGAAGCCAAATACACCAACAAGGCCCGTGGAGAAAAAGAGGAGTTATAAAACCATCGCCACCCAGAGGCTGTTGCAATCGCCATAGCACATGTGGTGATTGCCACAAGGGGTGTGGCGGTGGCCACATGCCACTAGGCAGATTTTCCTATTTCGGTTTGGATTATGAATCTGAAATCTAAAGGGAAAGAGGTAAGTGGGAGCACGAACTTTTGGGATAATTTTTTAATTAGGAATTCTAAATTAAGTAAGACTTTATTGAAATAAGATCCTAACCCCAAAGTCTATAAATATATTGCTTCGGTTTCATGAAACCCTAATGCGATTTTCACAACATTAGCAACTCCGCCTAAAACTCCAGATCTGATCATCATCTGATTAGATCTGATTTGAGAAGAATAATTTTAGTGGATTAATCTTCGTCGAGGTTCGATCAAGACTTGCTCGAGTGGATACATGTAGAGATCGCATCCCGAAGGAGACACTTTCGGTCGATTCGTGAAGAACCTTAGCACTCTCAAAGGTTGGGTAAAGCCGGATCTACAAGAGGTAAATCGAAGATCTAACCCTTTCATCAATTAAGCTTAAACATGCAGTAGATCCTTACTAGGGTTAGGGGTTAAATTTTTGTTTTATCGCTTCCGCAGCTATGTATGAGATCCTCTAAACCACAACACTCACAACCATGAGTGTTAGCGTAAATACTCTAATTTTAGTATATTGATGTATTTTCTTATGAGTTGTTCTTGGATTTTATGGGTTAATTATTTTTGTTAATGTTATCATGAGTAATTAACTTGATAAATCTTGATTTAAGTAAATCACTGTGAGAGTGTGGTTTGCTTAGGGTAATCTTGGATTAGGTTAATCATCACGATAGGGAGATTAATTAAAGGCTAGATAATCACCTAGATAACTTGTGTGAGGAGATGATCGTTGCATAAGGGATCGAGCCTAATCATAGTCGGTTATAATGTCTTTCAGGACCGTTGATAAAATTAAGGGATAAACCAACGACGAGGAATTGAGTTATTTTCAATGTCGAGAGCAAACTTAATGGTTTTGTTGCTACGTTTAGTATTGGCATAATTTTTTAGCGCAAAAGTAAGAAGTCAGTGCAACATGTTACACGACATGTGGAGCGACTCATTACGCTCCAGATTAGGAAAGGCTTGAAGCTTTCCTATTTAGACTTGCTTGAAACGCAAGAAGAATGATGTCACAACAACTGAAAGACTTGGAGCGCAAGAGAATGAAGTCAACAAGCCCAGGCGACTTCCAGCTGTCATTAACACGTCAGCAAAGGCGGCAACTGCTTGCCTAATTTGTTTAGGAAGTCTGAGACTTCCTATTCCTAATCCAAGCCAGATTAGGAATGTGGGCCTGCTATAAAAAGCTTGTGCTTCCCCATTAGCAGCCCGTCCGTTCTTGTTCTATATTTGCTAAATTTCTCAGAGCTCTTAACCGTGCACCATTGGCGTGTTGAGAGGCTGATTAGTTTGCTAGAACGACTTTGCTTCGATTAAACATCAAGTCGCGAAGATTGAGTGTTTGATCGATTAGGGTTCTTGTGTTCGTGATTGAAGATTCACAAATCCGTCAAAGAAGACCACGACACCGAGCATAGGCGCTTGCTCGAAGGGTGGAATTGAGAGGATCTCAAAGACAGGGGGAGAAGACCTTGGTCGAGGTTGTTCACGGTAAGATCTATAGTAGCTTAGGACAATAGCTTGTGTGATAGCTAATTGGTGCTTGAAGTTGTACTATTGATTACCATATAGTGAAAACCTTTCCACTGGCAAAGTGCCCCCAGACGTAGGTGACGTTGCACCGAACTGGGTAAATATCTCTGGTGTCCTTATTATTACTTGTTTGTTTTTTAAAATACGGTTTGCGTTTTAGGAAAGTTTTCGACACAAAAGTTACGACTTTGTGTTCGACTTCCTGACTTGGCTACAAATCAGATTTTCAGGTTTAAAACTTAGGGCAACAAAAATGCACATTTTGTAGGATTATAAATCAATATTGAGGAATTGAGTCTAAACTAACACCCGTGGTTTCCACCTCTTTGATTCCTTCCGCCATTTTAAATATTTGTTGTTAGTTTAGTCATCTTTTTCTTAATTTGTTTAATCTTAAACTCGAAAAAATTGAGATTTACTTTCTTGCATCATTAAATCTAAAAGAGAGCGTGAATTAACCTAGTGAGAAACCCACATTTAGTCCTCGAGAGTCTTACCCGATAAACCCGAAACTTATAAATTTACTTAATAAACGACTGCGTTCGGATGCACGTTAGTGTCCGGAAGGGCTTTGATTAGAGCGGGGAGCTCGTAAGCGCGATCTCTCTCCCGCCCCATCAATTAGCCTATTCTGCTAGAATCTTGTTTATTACTTCTTTAGACTTGATGAAGGAGGATGGCGCTTCTTCCAATGGCGACTTGTCTGATGATGCGAATGCCTTATTATGATTGGATCTCTCAAAATCGGGAGGTCTAGATTTCCCGATTTTAGTTCCCTTGTGTAGTTACAACGGTTTTAGTGATTGGCTTATTTTTAAGGAACTAGAGAAAATGTCATACAAAATGTCAAAGCATCCTTTGCGACATCTTGTGTGAAATTGTTGACGGCATCTCGGCAAACATCCTGATCGACGAAAATCAGGAAAGTCCAGATTCTGCAGAAAGTATGAATACGTTCAGGAAATTCCAGAACGTCTCCGATTCTGGAAAGAAGAAAGACGGTGATTAAGAGGAAACCCATTAGGGTTAGTACTCATGCCCGATTGCTATAAAAGCTTAGACTACCCCCTTAGCAATCGTGTGGTTCTTTATTTGTTTCCTAGCATTAATTTGCAAAGCTCTTAGACGTGAAGGTTTGCGGGCTGAGAGGTTGCAGATAGTACTAAGGATATTGTGTATCACCATAACTATTGAGATTTAGGTGATTGAGGGTTTACTGATCGCGTGAGTGAAGACTGCACGCAACCACAACGTTCAACGACGACTTGAACCGACAGAGCAAGGCGATTGCTCGAAGAGTGGAATCAAGACGGAGTCTTGGATTCAGGGGGAGACCCTGAGATAGGTTGCACTGTAATAAGTAGCATAAAGTATAGGTCTAGGGATGATCATAGGTACTTGTATGTTCTGACAAATTACTGATAAGTGAAACCTTTCCATTAGGCTGAGAGCCCCCAGACGTAGGTGACGTTGCACCGAACTGGGTAAACAATCTGCTGTGTCATTGTTTATTTAGCTTTATATTTACTGTCCTGCGTTATCTACGCAAGAAGTCATACACGGTGTTATAGCTTCATACATAACATTGTGTGTGGCATCTTGCACGACTAACTGATCAAAATTTCACCTTGGCATCCTTAGAAATTGCCTCGGTTTCCACCAAAGCTTCCTTGATTATTTCTAAAGGTTTTCCTTGTGTTTTGCAATTGATTTCCATAATTACCGGAGGTTCCGTCATTGCTTAGGTCATTGCTATAAAAGCTTAGGCTACCCCCTTAGCAATCGTGCGGTTCCTTATTTGTTTCCTAGCAATAATTTGCAAAGCTTTTAGACGTGAAGGTTTGCGGGTTGAGAGGTTGCAAATAGTACTAAGGATATTGTGTATCACCATAACTATTGAGAGTTAGGTGATTGAGGGTTTACTGATCGCGTGAGTGAAAACTGCACGCAACCACAACGTTCAACGACGACTTGAATCGACAGAGCAAGGAGATTGCTCGAAGAGTGGAATCAAGACGGAGTCTTGGATTCTGGGGGAGACCCTGAGATAGGTTGCACTGTAATAAGTGTAGGGTTTAGGAGCGTTCTAGATCATCGATATAGCGGAAGCATTAACAAAAGCAACTCCAAACCTTGTCCAAGAACATGAACCATTAAATCTCAAAGCAAAATCTATTCCACAAGAAATTTACCTTTTGGTCTTTGTTGAATCAATAAAGAAGAACTATGAGGTCTTCTTCTCTAGAGCAAGTCCACACCAAGGGGATGATCTTCAAGATCCTTCACTTAATGCCTACTAGAACAATTAAGTGAAGAACAAGAGAGCAAGAAGAGAGGAGAGATGGGAGTGGTCGGCCAAAGGAGAGAGAGAGGGCTTGTGAGTGAGTGAATTAATTCCCAAGATATTTCTCTACTTCATCAACTCATAAGCATGTGTCTAAAAGGTGAAAGTATGGGTTTAAAGGTGTCATTACCCATACCCCTTAAATCACTCACTTCTTAATCAACAATCACCAACTAAGCAGGGTGTGTGTGGCCCCACCCTTGGACCCACCAAGGTGGCCAGCCATGTTGGGCTTATTGGGCCTAAAATGGGCCCTTGTTGGGCCGGTCACGTGACCTCATGGGCCGAGCCCAATGGGCTCGCCCATGTGGTTTCATGCCGTGTTTAAAAGTTGCCCGACCCTATTTTTCATAACTTATCAAACAAAGTCCGACGCGACATCGACGAAAAATCTCAGTTTTCTCGATTCGCTAATTATTCTCTCAAACCGAACCCATGGCCCAAAACCTTCAGTTTTGTTCATGTATTGCTCCTCAAGAAACATTAAGGTTTCCTTGTCTCAAGTTATCCGTCTTGTCTGTGTGTGACCCTCCAGACTCATGCCACCGTTGGCAGATCGGCGCAAAAGATCTCTCTTGTCCGATCCATCATAAGTGGTCTCTAGTAAGACGTTATGATTACCCAAGGTGCATGATGATCGATGATTCGATTTAACCTTGTGCGTACAAGTCACTATCCTATTATCTCTAGACATCCCGATTGATCATAAGGCATAGAGTCATCATCCTTGTTTCATAAATCACTGTTACTTGATATGTGAGATGGCTGAGAACTGATAACCCGTATCACTGGCATGGCCATGCTCTTTCTCTCAGTTACTCACGATCAAGAGGCCTTTAACAGATATCTTTCCCATTCCGTAGTACGAGGGATAAATCCCTTAGCCGTCTTTCGTGTCACTCATGCAATCCGTTCCGCCACCCAATCATGCCCGTTATTGCAATTCTGTTACGGAAAGTGTTAGGCACAAGTTAAAGCCGCACGTATATTGCATAGCGATCACAAAGACTCCTTGGTCTAAGGATATCGTGACAAGCTATCGCATTTGAATATGTTCATGGCTTTATCTACGAAACACTATTCAAAGCGGGTCGTACGATATCAATCACCTCATGATATCTATGATATGATTCCGGGATCCCTCATCTCTATGACAAGCAGAACTACGTCATTGAGAACCATCCTCATACTGGTCGCTTCTATTAAAGCGTATATTGACCAGGGACTCGTTAAGTGTGATCCGTACAGAGTTATGGTTCTACTACTGTAGTGGTCATAAATCAGATCATGCTTAACATATTACTTCAACACATAAGTAATACAAAGCCGTTTTATTTATTACAAACGATGATAATTATACATAGACATTTATAGACTACTAGCAATTGGACTAGGGCACAAAAATGCTATCAATAAGTAGCATAAAGTATAGATCTAGGGATGACCATAGGTACTTGTATGTTCTGACGAATTACTGATAAGTGAAACCTTTCCACTAGGCTAAGAGCCCCCAAACGTAGGTGACGTTGCACCGAACTGGGTAAACAATCTGATGTGTCATTGTTTATTTAGGTTTATATTTACTGTCTTGCGTTATCTACGCAAGAAGTCATACACGGTGTTATAGCTTCATACATAACATTGTGTGTGACAACTTGCACGACTAGCTGATCCAAATTTCAACTTGTATCAGAGGGGGCACCTACAACTTTAGGTGAGTTCCTAAACAAATATTTTGATCAAGATGGACAATACCAGAGAAGGAGTATCCATCAATCGACCACCTGTTCTAGATGGAAGTAACTACGGCTATTGGAAGGCTCGGATGTGTGCCTTCATGAAATCCCTTGACAACAAAACATGGAAGGCTGTGATCAATGGTTGGAATGCCCCACAACTCAGTGACAATGATGGTAACCCTATCGGTCCAAAACCAGAAAAAGACTGGACTGATGACGAAGACGAGGAATCAACTGGAAACTCTCGAGCTCTTAATGTTATTTTCAACTGGAACGTATTTAGACTAATCAACACATGCACAACTGCCAAATCCACATGGGATATCCTGATTGTTGCATATGAAGGAACAACCAAGGTTCGAGAACAAAAACTGCAATACTTGACAACAACTTCGAAGCCCTTGTCATGAAAGAGGACGAATCAATTGCTTAATTCAATGTTGGTATTCGTGATCTAGCCAATGAATCCTATTCTCTGGGAGAACCAATGTCTGATGAAAAGCTGGTTAGAAAAACACTGCGTGCTCTTAGCCCTAGATTTAAGATGAAGATCACCGCAATTGAGGAAGTTCATGACCTCAAGATCTTAAAATTCGATGAGCTGATGTGGTATCTGATGACCTATGAGTTATCTCTGCCCAATATCGACAAAAGGAATAAAGGAGTTGCTTTCAAAATCTCAACACACAAGCAACCAGAACCTGAGGATTCTGACTCTGAAGAAGACATCGATGCTACAATGGCCCTTCTCACAAAAAATTACAACAAAGTCATGAGAAGATTCAGTCGAATGGGCGAACGGAATGTCACAACAAATGCCAGAAACAAAGCTCCACAAAAAGCTCAAACAGGAGGAAGTCTTGACAGACCAAACAGGAGTGGAGAAGAAAACAACAAGAACAAAGGACCTCAATGTCATGAATGTGAAGGATTCGGTAATCTTCGCAGAGAATGTCCAAATTTCCTCAAACAACAAAAACAAGGTTATAATACCACCCTATCAGATGATGACAATGAAGATAGTGGTTCTGAAGAGGTAAGCAACTTTGTTGCATTCACTACTACTACTTCTGTATGTAACATTGATAACTCTGCCAATATCAATGATGATCACCACCATCCAACTCCAAACGAGAATTGGACTAAAGAGCAACTAGTTGAGGCATACAAAAGCTTACATACCATATGGGTCAAGGAAACACTGATCCTTGATCAACAAGGAGAATGGATCATCAGTCTTACCAACGACAAATCTAGATTCCTAGAGACAATCGTGGAGCTAAAACGCGAAATCACCAAACTTAATGGAGAAATTAGTCTTATGACTAAATTAGTAAAGATGATGAATCCTAGCACATAAAGCCTTGACAAACTCCTATCAGTAGGCAAGCAGTCCAAAGATATGACGGGACTAGGGTACACACACAATATCCCCTCATCAGCAGTCACGAAGTTTGTCCCACAACAAGCCATGGGTGACAAGAAACTACAGGATGCCACGACACATCCTACAGGACAACCTACAACAAATGTCATGACATCGTCTATAACATGTTCCTGTCAAAAAACTACCAAAAGACATCCTCCACGCAGACAACAATACTACTAGAAAACCAGCTCATCAATATCAGTGGATATGCCATTATTGTGGTCAACGAGGTCACATCAGACCATTTTGCTTTCAACTCCATGGGAAGAAGCAAGCTCAACTACCACAGAAGCGAAGGAGATATCAAAGGCATCTCCCAACACCTCAGTAAACATCCCGCCTTGAATGGAGACCAAAGAATCTAGTCTATCGAGCTAATGTTGCATATACCTCCTTGAGTGCTTCAACCAACAAAGACTGGTATCTCGATAGTGGATGTTCTCGACACATGACAGGTACTCCAGAGTTTCTTTCCAATCTCAAATTCTATACAAACTGCTATGTTACTTTTGGAGATGGGATTCGGGCTCGAATCATTGGAAAATGAGTACTCAAGCATCCAGGAGCTTCTTGCCTAACTGAAGCATTACTTATAGAAGGACTTAAGGCAAACCTGATTAGCATCAGCCAGATCTGTGATCTGGGTTCAGAAGTGAAATTCACTAAAGAAGCCTGTATAGTAAAAGACTTCGATCAAATCACTATTCTACAAGGAATCCGCTCAATGGATAACTGTTACATCTGGTCGCCCGAATCACATATCGAAGCAGCAAAGTGTCTTGTCTCCAAAGCAGAACAAACCAAACTGTGGCACATAAAGCTTGGACATCTAAATCTAACAAGTATGCGGAAGGCAATCTCAGAACAGGCCATTACAGGAATTCCAAACCTAAAAATCGTGGAAGGAAAGATCTGCGGAGAATGTCAGATTGGAAAGCAAACCAAGATGTCACACAAGAAGCTGCAACATATCACCACCTCTCGAGTGCTTGAGCTAATACACGTTGACCTTATGGGGCCAATGCAAGTTGAAAGTCTTGGAGGAAAACGCTATGTCTTTGTATGTGTAGATTATTACTCACGATACACATGGGTTGATTTCCCTCGTGACAAATCAGATACCTTTTCAATCTTCAAAAATCTATACATCCATGTCTAACGAGAAAAAGGGGAGACAATTGGCAAAATAATTCGTCTCCGAAGTGATCATAGTCGAGAGTTCGAAAACAGCAGATTTGCAGAATTCTGCAACTCATAAGGAATTGCCCATGAGTTCTCAGCACCAATCACTCCCCAACATAATGGCATTGTTGAGCGCAAAAATAAGACTCTACTGGAGATGGCTAAAGTTATGATGCTGGCCAAGGACATACAAACTCACTTCTGGGCAGAAGTACTTAACACTGCTTTCCATATCCACAATTGAGTCACTCTCCGACCAGGTATGTCAGTAACTCATTATGAAATATGGAGGGGGAGAAAGCCCAATGTTAAGTACTTCCATATCTTTGGATCCACTTGTTATATTCTGGCTGATAGAGAACCTCGTCGGAAACTTGATCCAAAGAGTGATGAAGGCATCTTCCTTGGCTACTCAAGGAATAGTCGCGCGTTCCGGGTCTTCAACAAACGGACCAAGACTATGATGGAATCAATCAATGTTGTTGTTGATGATGACTGTGAAGATTCCCCAGAAGATGCGGCAGACGAAGAAAGAGCCTATCCAAACACTATTCGGAATGATGTTATTGCTGATGCCAGTGAAGATGCTAGTAACAAGTCAGAAGACAATGATGCTAGTCCAAGTGTCAATAACAATGAGACAGTTCTTGAAACCAGCAACAAGGACCCCTCACGAAGAGTTCAGGCTAATCATCCTATCTCTGGAGTAATTGGAGACCTAAATGAAAGCATACGGACTCGGACAAAAACTCCGATGAACTACAACGAGATGATAGGTAATATATGCTTCGTTTCAAAGATTGAACCCAAAAATATCAATGAAGCCATCAATGATGAGTATTGAGTCAATGCTATGCAAGAGGAACTGATTCAATTTGAGAAGAACCAGGTGTGGGAACTAGTGCCCAAGCCAAGTGAAGGAAATATCATTGGCACAAAAAGGATCTTCAAAATAAGTCCGATGAGCTTGGTAACATCACTCGCAACAAAGCAAGGTTAGTTGCTCAAGGGTATACTCAAATTGAGGGAGTCGACTTTGATGAGACCTTTGCTCCTGTAGCAAGACTTGAAGCAATCAGACTCCTACTAGGGATATCATGTCATCTACAGATTAAGCTTTACCAGATGGATGTCAAAAGTGCTCTCCTGAATGGAGATCTCAACGAAGAAGTGTATGTGTCGCAACCTAAAGGATTTGTTGATCCTCACTCCCCTGATCACGTGTATAAACTCAAGAAGGCCCTCTACGGATTGAAACAAGCACCAAGGGCTTGGTATGAAAGGCTCACAAAATTTCTGATTCAAGGTGGCTACACTAGAGGGGGAGTCGACAAGACTCTATTTGTGAAGAATGAGGACGGAAATATGATGATAGCCCAAATATATGTCGATGACAAATGCAATCAGAATTCGAGATGAGCATGGTGGGAGAGTTTACCTATTTCCTAGGCTTCCAAATCAAACAGCTATAAGATAGCATCTTCATCCCTCAAAGGAAATATGGGAAGAATATTGTCAAGAAATTTGGGCTAGAGAAAGCTTCACATAAACGGACACCAGCAGCTACACACATCAAGCTAACTAAAGATGATCCAGGAGAAGCCGTCGACCAACACATGTATAGAAGCATTATTGGTAATCTTCTCTACCTCACTGCCAGTCGACCTGACATTGCCTACTCTACGGGAGTATGTGCACGATATCAAGCTAATCCTAAGGTTAGTCATCTATCCCAAGCTAAAAGAATTATTAGATATATCTCTAGGACTACAGACTTGGGTTTGCTATACTCATTCGACACATCCTCTACCCTGGTGGGGTATTGTGATGCGGATTGGGCTGGAAACACAACAGATAGGAAGAGCACATCTGGAGGCTGCTTCTTCCTTGGCAATAACCTCATATCATAGTTTAGTAAAAAGCAAAATTGTGTTGCCTTGTCCACTGCTGAGTCTGAGTATATCGCTGTTGGGAGTAGTTGCACACAATTACTATGGATGAAGCAGATGTTAGCCGAATACAATGTCAGACAAGAAGCCATGACTTTATATTGTGATAATGTCAGTGCCATCAACATCTCTAAGCAGATTGAAGACCAAGCACATTGACATTAGACACCACTTGGTTCGCGAGCTGATCGAAGACAAGAAGATCACCCTAGAGCACATCCATACAGAAAAGCAACTTGCTGACATTTTTACGAAGACATTAGATGCAAGCAGATTCGAGTACCTCAGGACGTCACTCGGTCTGTGCACCATGAACGAGCAATAGAAGTTGCAAAAACGGTTGAGAGGAGTTGGTTGATACCTCTTCATGAACCGGTTCAAAATCCCAACACATGCCATTGGGCCAAGCATACCAAAAGCCCATATAAAGAGAGGAAAGGTCACGAGATACGCTCTGTCTCCAACAGATTTGATTTGAATTGAATTGTTTTTCAAAAACAAAACCTAGTCTGCCTTTTCTCATTTTCGCTCTCATCTCCCACACCTCTCAAACCGTGTGACAAAAACCACAAACATGGTGAAAACAAGGAGCACTCTAGCACTGAAGAAAGCCACTGACTCGGAAGAAGCCGAGGAAGAATCTGAGAAAGAAGAGACCAGAAACGGGGATACCGATCTGGAAGAAGCAGAGAAGGAAAACAGTGCCGCCGCCAATAACACAGAAGAAGCACCTCTGGATGCCAGAGGAGATGTTACAGAAAATGCTACTGAGACAGCACACATAGTGTTGTCATCCCTGAAAAAGAAGGAATTAGAAGAGAATGAAAGTCTGGTAGTGATGGTCAGAAAACTCAAAGAAACCAAGAAGAGGAAGGAGGTAAAAGATGCTGGAGGCCCCAGCAAGAAGAAGAAGATGTCCCTATGCTGGAGACTTTGTATAGAACATTACATAACACAATGGGTTGGAGATCACCCATTCGCATAGGGGCTGTTTCTTTGGAATAAGTACGATGTGAGTAAAGTTGATTCCGTCAGGTAGCATTCCTGAATAAAAAAAAATCGGCCACTAGTTTGTGGATTTAATCTCCCATCAGCGTCCTATGAGTTTGATAAATACAAGGAGACATACCATACGGTCCAGGAGATTTTGCTGCCTCCATATCAAATAGCGCATCTCGTACCTCTGCCGACAACACCAGACTTAACAAAGTCGCATTCTAAGTTGGGGATATGGCCGGACAGAAGAGACCAATCACTTCCGAACAGTGAGACCCCTCGGAAGCAAACAGACCCATAAAATAAGAATTAATCAAATGAGGTAATCCAGAGTCCCAACCAACTTCCTGGTTCACATCATCTTGAAGCACCTCCAGCTTATTTGCCCGGAATCTTGAGCTCGCCTTAGTAAGGAAAAATCATGAATTTCTATCACCTTCACGCAACCAAAATTGCTTGCATCTTTGTCTTTAGCTAATCTCAATCTTAATAAGAAGTTGATCAAGACGGGCCCATGCTACACAACTCGCCTCAAGGTTAGATCCATGATGACTTCCCAGAAATCGTTTAATGGTGTTGGATAATTCTCTAAGCTCCCTTCTATGGCATGCCAAGTAGTGAATACCCCAACGGTGCAATCTCTCTCCCAATAATTTAACACAGAGAAGTAAACTGACCCCACACAGACCGAACAAGCCAACGATAGTCATCCACCCTGACCAAGCATTTTCGTAACAGAACCTCATCCTCGGCCTGTTTGATACCCAGACACTCAGATCAATCCAAATCGGTGTGTAATAAAATGAAGATACCCACATGTTGTGGAGAGAGCTGCCCGGAAACAAGTCCAACGAAACCTTGTTAGCTAAAGCCATGTCAAGCAATCAACATCTCTAAAAATCCAGTTCAACACAGCAAAATCAAGCATATTGACATTAGACACCACTTCATTCGCGAGCTGGTCAAAGACAAGAAGATTATCCTAGAGCACATCCATACAGAGAAGCAACTTGCTGACATTTTTACGAAGCCATTAGAAGCAAGCAGATTCTAGTACCTTAGGACGTCACTCGGACTCTGCACCATCAACAAGTAACCAAAGTTGCAAAACGGTTGAGAGGAGTTAGTTGGTACCTCTATATGAACCGGTCCAAAATCCCAACACATGCCATTAGGTCAAGCATGCCAAAAGCCCATATAAAAGAGGAAAGGTCGCGAGATACGCTCTGTTACCTAGAAATTTGATTTGAATTGATTTTTCAAAATAAAAAACCTAGTCTGCCTCATTCTTGCCTTCGCTCTCATCTCCCACACCTCTCAAACCCTGTGATAAAAACTCCATCACTCACACAACAATGGTGAAAACAAGGAGCACTCTTGCGTCAAAGAAAGCCACTAACAGTAGACAATCCAAACCCAAGAAGGCCAAGACGAAGAGCCCCAAAAATAGCAATCCCAGCACCAACAAACATGGAGTCCGAAGCAAAGGACTAAAGCCACAGGAGAATGCCGAGGGTGTAGGGTTTTGGAGCGTTCTAGATCGTCGAGATAGCAGAAGCATTATAAGAAAATCTACTCCAAACCTTGTCCAAGAACATAAACCATTAAATCCCAAAGCAAAATTTATTCCACAAGATATTTACCTTTAAGTCTTGTTGAATCGATAAAGAAGAACGTTCGGATCTTCTTCTCTAAAGCAAGTCCACACCAAGGGGATGATCTTAATGATCTCTCACTTAATTGCCTACTAGAAAAATTAAATGAAGAACAAGAGAGCAAGAACAAGAGGAGCTAGGGGTGGCCGGCCACTATGAGAGAGAGAGAGTTTTTGTGTGAGTTTTGTGATTAATTGAATAATGAATTAAAGTCTTGTATTTGAATTTATCATCCAACTCACAAGTATGGGTTAAAAGTGATTGGTATGGGCTTAAAGGTGCTTTAACCCATACCCCTTAAATCACTCACCTCTTAATCCACAATCACCAACTAAGCATGGTGTTGTGTGGCCCCCACACATGGACCCACCATGTGTGCCGGCAAAGAGGTCTTGTTGGGCCCTTAATGGGCCGGCCATGAGGCTTCATGGGCCGAGCCCAATGGGCTCGCCCGTGTGGTCTCATGCCGTGTCCAAAAGTCTTCCGACCCTTTTGTCGTTACTTATCAAACAAACTCCGACGCGACATCGACGGAAAAACTCAGTTTTCTCGATTCGCTAATTATTCTCTCAAACCGAACCTATGGCACAAAACCTCCAGTTTTGTCCATGTATTGCTCCTCAAGAAACGTTAAGGTTTCCTTGTCTCAAGTTATCCGTCTTGAATGTGTGTGACCCTCTAGGCTCATGCCACCGTTGGCAGATTGGCGCAAAAGATCGCTCTTGCCAGATCCATCATAAGTGGTCTCTAGTAAGACGTTATGATTACCCAAGGTGCATGACGATCGATGATTCGACTTAACCTTGTGCGTACAAGTCACTATCCTATTATCTCTAGATATCCCGATTGATCACAAGGCATAGAGTCGTCACCCTTGTTTAATCAATCATTGTTACTTGATATGCGAGATGGCTGAGAACTGATAACCCGTATCATTGGCATGGCCATGCTCTTACTCTCAGTCAGTCTCCATCAAGAGGCCCTTTTAACGGATATCTTTCCCACACCGTAGTATGAGGGATAAATCCCTTAACCGTCTTTCGTGTCACTCATGCAACCCGTTCCGCCACCCAATCATGCCCTTTGTAGCAATCCTTTCACAGAAAGCGTTAGGCGCAAGTTAAAGCCGCACGTACATTGCATAGTGATCACAAAGACTCCTTGGTCTAAGGATGTCGTGACAAGCTATCACATTTGAATATGTTCATGGATTAATCTATGAAAACACTATTCAAAGCGGGTCGTCCGATATCAATCACCTCATGATATCTATGATATGATTCCGGGATCCCTCATCCCTATGACAAGTAGAACTACGTCATTAAGAACCATCCTCATACTGGTCGCTTCTAAAGAAGCATAGGTTGACCAGGGACTCGTTAAGTGTGATCCGTACAGATTTATGGTTCTACTACTTTAGTGGTCATAAATCAGATCATTCTTAACATATTACTTCAACAAATAAGTAATACAAAGCCGTTTTATATTTATATTACAAACGATGATATTGTACATAAACGTTTACAGGCTAATAGCAATTGGACTAGGGCACAAATGCTATCAATCTCCCACTTGCCCCTAGTTCCAATCTAAGTCCCAATCTATACCCATTGACCTAACATGTTTATCATGTTTTGCTTGTGGAAGAGCCTTGGTCAAGGGGTCGGCTGTGTTATCATCAGTTGCAACGTAGTGGATCTTCACGTCACCTCTAGCAACTATGTCGCGGATGATGTGATACTTTCTGAGTACATGTTTGGATCTGTCATGTGCCCTGGGTTCCTTAGCTTGCACAATAGCCCCGGTGTTGTCATAATATAAGTCTACTGGGTTAGATGGGTTTTTAATTACACCTAACCCAGCCATGAAACTCCTGATCCATACAGCCTCTTTTGTCGCTTCAGATGCGGCAATGTACTCAGCTTCGATCGTAGAGTCGACAATGGTGTCCTGCTTCTTGCTTTTCCAGCTGAATGCTCCACCGTTCAACATAAACACATATGCCAACTGACTCTTAAAGTCATCGGGGTCTGTCTGGAAACTAGGGTCGACATATCCTTTGACGACTAGATCATCATTTCTCCCCCTGTATACAAGAAAAGCGTCTTTGGTTTTTCTCAAATATTTGAGAATTGCCTTGACGGCCATCCAGTGTGCCTCACCGGGTTTGGATTGATGTCTACTGGTACAACTTAGGGCAAATGAGACATCCGGTCTCGTACATATCATGACATACATTATGGATCCTATAGCCGAAGCATATGGGACCTCATTCATTCTTGCTAGCTCTGCAGGTGTCTCAGCACACTGCTTCTTGCTAAGCTTCATGCCATGACGCATGGGCAGCAATCCTTTCTTTGAATCTTGCATTGAGAATCGTCTCAACACTTTGTCTATGTAGGTGCTTTGACTTAAGCCCAAGACCCGCTTGGCACGGTCTCTATATATCTTGATCCCCAAGATGTAAGAGGCCTCACCTAAGTCCTTCATTGCAAAACACTCACCTAACCAAGTCTTTGTCAAGAGCAAGGTAGGGACATCGTTTCGAATGAGCTGTATGTCATCAACATAAAGCACCAAGAACACTACATTGCTCCCATCTGCCTTTTTATACACGCAAGGTTCATCATCGTTTTTGACGAAGCCAAACTGTTTCACTACTTCATCAAAACGCTGATTCCAACTCCGAGATGCTTGCTTCAAACCATAGATTGATTTGAGCAACTTGCAAATCTTTCCCTTATTCTTTGGATCCTCAAAACCCTCAGGCCGGGACATATAAACGTCTTCAGCTAACCTCCCGTTGAGGAAGGCGGTTTTGACGTCCATTTGCCATATCTCATAGTTATGATACGCTGCTACGGCAAGTAGAATGCGGATAGATTTGACCATAGCTACTGGAGAAAAGGTCTCTTCATAGTCAATTCCGTGGATTTGCCTATAACCTTTCGCTACAAGTCTTGCTGCATAGGTCTGAGGTTTGCCATCCATGTCTATCTTTATTTTAAAGATCCATTTACACCCAATGACTTTTACGTCAGGGGTATGATCCACCAAGTCCCACACTTGATTATCTGACATGGGTTGCATTTCTTCCCTCATGGCTTCTAGCCATTTCTCAGAGTTGGTTCCGTCCAAGGCCTCTCGAAAGGTAGCTGGATCATTGTCCACTAATACTAAACCATCACCTTCAGTTACTAAGAAACCGTATCTGACAGGTGCATGACTTATCCTTTCAGACCGCCTCGGACCGTCCTCATTAACTGTAGCTATTGGTTCTTGCTCAACGACCACTTCTGGCTCTACTTCTTCCAGTGGGTCGTCTAGTGGTTCCCGAGTGACTATCTCATCTAGAACTTCATCAAGAAGAACAGCCCTCCCACTGACTGTCTTGGAAATGAACTCTTTTTCCAAGAATGTCCCACCTCGAGCGACAAAAAGTTTATTTTCGCTCGGTTTGTAGAAGTAGTATCCTTTTGTTTCTTTTGGATATCTGACGAAAGTGCATTTATCTGATCTCGGTTCGAGCTTGGTTGCAAGCAACCGTTTTACATAAGCCTCGCAACCCCAGATTTTTAGGAAGGACAAAACGGGTTCCTTCCCGTACCATTTCTCGAATGATGTCCCTTCCACTACTTTCGACGGAGCCCTGTTTATTATGAATGCGGCCGTTTGCAGAGCATAACCCAGAAGGAGATCGGGAGATCAGTGAGACTTAACATCAATCGAACTATATCCAACAATGTCCGATTCTTCCGCTCGGACACACCATTAGGTTGCGGTGTTCCTGGCGGAGTCCACTGAGATAGTATTCCACCTTCAGTAAGATAACTAAGAAACTCCTCGGATAAGTATTCTCCACCCCGATCAGAACGGAGTGCCTTGATACTCTTTCCGAGTTGGTTTTCTACTTCAGTCCTAAACTCTTTGAATTTATCAAAAGCTTCGGACTTATGTCTCATGAGATAGACAAAACCATATCTACTGAAATCGTCAGTAAATGTGATAAAGTAGCCTAAACCACCTCTGGCTGGTGTACTCATTGGTCCACATACGTCTGAATGTATTAGACCCAATAGATCACCTGCCCTCTCACCTAAACCAGTGAAGGGCGCTTTAGTCATCTTGCCCATTAAACAAGCTTCGCATCTATCAATCGTTTGGAATTCGAATTGACTTAGAAGTCCGCGCTTATGAAGCGCTGAGATGCGTTTCTCATTTATGTGACCTAGACGACAATGCCAGATAAGAGTTTGGTCTAAATCATTAGCTTTAAACCTCTTAGCATTTATATTATAGAGCATGTTGGATCTCGGGTTTTGCATATTCAATATGTATAAACCTCCAACAGTGTGAGCATTGCCATAAAACATGTTGTTGCGCATAATATTAAAAAACCCGTTCTTAATATTAAAATAATAACCCTCTTTTTCAAGAAGAGAAATTGAGATAATATTCCTGCTGAAAGCAGGTACGCAAAACACATCATTAAGTTCAATTACAAGCCCACTGGGCAAAACAAGGTTCACAGATCCCACGGCAGTTGCGGCAACTCTGGGATTGTTCCCAACTCTTAGGTCCACCTCGCTTTCTCCCATATCTCTTCTACTGTGTGACACCTGCATATCCGCACAGACATGAGACTCAGCTCCAGTGTCTAGTACCCAGGTATATATTGTAGAAAGATATAGCTCTAATGGAATACCTGATGAAGTAGCGGCCCCACCGCCCTTCTTCTGATCCTCCTTCAGCTGCTGACAGTCTTTCTTCCAATGACCAGGCTTTTGACAGTAGAAACAGACCGACTCCTTTGCCTTCCCTTTGCCTTATACGGGCATGGAAGGTCTAGGAATTAATGGTCGTCTGTTCTTTCCTGCCAGGTGCTTTGGGCCTTTACCCTTGCCACCACCAGCTTTGAAGCTGGGTCCCTTCTTGACCATAAAAACTTTTTTGGGCGAACTGCCCCTTATGCTCTTCTCGGCAGTCACTAGCATGCTGTGCAACTCCGACGCGGTCTTGTCCATATCATGCATGTGATAGTTCATGACGAACCCACCATATGCATGAGGAAGGGATTGCAGAATAAAATCCGCAGCCATTTCCTTTTCCATAGACATACCGATACTAGTCATATGGTCAAAATGTCACTTCATACGTAGGACGTGTGGACCTACGGAGCTGCCTGCTGACATCTTGCAGGCAATGAGTTCTCGGAGAACAGTGTATTTTTCAATACGTACTTTCTCCTTGAACATATCCTTGATCTGTGCAAACATTGCAAACGGATCATGGGATAGCTCCATAAACTGCTTCTGGAGGTCCGCCTTCATGCAGCCCAACATGACACACGCAACGTCGATAGAGTCGCTAAGGTGTTTCTGGTACGCATCCTTAATGACCCTCGTTGCGTTGGCAGCTGGCTCCACCGGGATAGCCTTATCAAGGACGTACTCCCTGCGTTCCAACTTTCACACAAGTCGTATATTTCTGTCCCAGTCCAGATAATTTGTCCCATTGAGTTTACACTTTTCGAGTATAGTCCTCAACGACAAATTAGACGAGTTTGTTGAATTACTAGTCATTTCTACACGAAGAAAGTAAATTTAATTAGAATAGTTGAATAAATTTACGAACATCCAAATTAAACACCAACCATACGATTCTAAGGTTTAGAATCTTAAACCAAGATCCCTTATTCGTCATTTGAAGTACGCTAAGGCGCACCGCTCCAATTGACTTATTTAGGTAGGACGTCCGTCCAATTACAACCCGTGTAACTCTTAGTCAGGGTATGTGCAAAAACACACGGCTTACCCTTCCGATGCCCCAGCTCGACCTCAGGCCAAGAATCGTGGTCGAGTCAACCAACCTTCACTAATGAGTTAACTTTGTGCAGATGCTCCACTAAGGCGCACGACACCGATAAAATGTTTCTACATGGGTGTGAATTTGGGTGGCATCTCACTTGACTCAAATTAGCTTGTAAATTGGTTGTGCTTAATAATTCGAAAGTATTTGGCACAATTACGAATTCGTCATCAACAACCCGTGTTGTGACGTTTCTAATTGTATCACATACTATCTTCATTTGAAACTGTCATTTGCAACCCGTGCAAACACGTTTCAAATTTGAACTCATCCATCACAACCCGTGCGATGATAGTTCACAACGCTTTAAACATGCAAACAATTAAAGTTGATTTTAATCTTTGCATGTGAGGTGATGGCTTATAAACTTATAAGCTAATCATGCAAGCATGTTATTAATAAAAAAAATTCAAGCAAGCATTCATAAAGCGTTAAATATGCATTTTATAGCCCATCCTAATCTTAGGATTCTACGAGTCTTCACATCTTCTCGTCTTTCTCATTCTGGCTCCCACTAGCTCTTGGACTTCCTCCAAGACCGTCATTGTGCTCGATTTTCCATCCTTCTCGTCTTTGAGTAATAATTACAATTAATACTCGGTTCGTAGACCGGATAAAAAATAATTACACTTTATGGGCTCGAATAAAAGAATAATTACACGCTAACACTAACGGTATGCAAACCGTGAAAGCGATAAAATCTAATGGGCTACTAATGCATCATATATTTCATCACATCATCCAACATGTTATCACACAAACATGTTATCAAATAATATGCAATAATTCCGGTTTTAATTTTGCCAAGTTGCTTGGTTGGGTTTATCGAAACTAGACCTTTTCGAAAAACGGTTTATCGAAACCGATTAAATTTTGAAAGTTTTCGAAATATTGGATCGCGGGTTCGTGACACGGATCAAACACCACGCACGAACCAAGTCGGGCTAAGCCAATGGGCCGAGAGCCCATTGGGCCGATGCCAACTTAACACGGCCCTTTTAACGGATAACCCGTATCATTGGCATGGCCATGCTCTTACTCTCAGTCAGTCTCCATCAAGAGGCCCTTTTAACGGATATCTTTCCCACACCGTAGTATGAGGGATAAATCCCTTAGCCGTCTTTCGTGTCACTCATGCAACCCGTTCCGCCACCCAATCATGCCCTTTATAGCAATCCTTTCACAGAAAGCGTTAGGCGCAAGTTAAAGCCACATGTAAATTGCATAGTGATCACAAAGGCTCCTTGGTCTAAGGATGTCGAGACAAGCTATCGCATTTGAATATGTTCATGACTTAATCTATGAAAACACTATTCAAAGCAGGTCGTCCGATATCAATCACCTCATGATATCTATGATATGATTCCGGGATCCCTCATCCCTATGACAAGTAGAACTACGTCATTAAGAATCATCCTCATACTGGTCGCTTCTAAGGAAGCATAGGTTGACCAGGGACTCGTTAAGTGTGATCCGTACAGATTTATGGTTCTACTACTTTAGTGGTCATAAATCAGATTATTCTTAACATATTACTTCAACACATAAGTAATACAAAGTCGTTTTATATTTATATTACAAACGATGATATTGTACATAGACGTTTACAGGCTAATAGCAATTGGACTAGGGCACAAATGCTATCAGAGGGACCCGCCAGAGAAATCCCACCGGCAGAAGCTCCTATACCCGTCTTTTCCCGAGTACTCAAAAGGACCAGAATTGGAAGCGCCACCTTCTCGATGACGAAACTTACAGGCCCTCAGCGAGATACTGACATTGTCCAAGGGAACCAAGAGACCTCCATGCAAATTGTCCTGGCTTCAGTCTCAGCCAGTATCCCAAGTATTGATTCTTCCATTGTATCAAATACTGATACATCTAGAAATAGCGACATGTTAGAATCACTATTGGAAAATCAGGACCCCCCTCAAGAAGGGATGGTTGAGGATCTCATAAATCCTGAAAGGGAAAAGAAAGACTTGACCCCAGTGAGTCAAGTGTTAGAACGGATTCCAGAAGGAGAGGGTGAAGAAGAAGGTCTAAAAGATGTCGCTCCTTAACCCACAGATGAGGCTGTAGTTGGAGAAGAAGTTGCTGATTCAGAACAAGTCGAGGAAGAATCTGAGAAAGAAGAGACGGGAATACCGATCTGGAAGGAAGAGAGAAGGAAAACAGTACCGCAACCAATAGCTCAGAAGAAGCGCCTCTGGATGCCAGAGGAGATGATACAGAAAATGCCGCAGAAACAGCACATACTGTGCTTTCTTCTTTGAAAAAGAAAGTATTGGAGGAAAATGAATCCCTCGCATTAATGGTAGGAAAGTTAAGAGAAACAAAGAAAACGGCATATCCCGAGAAGACCCTGTCTTTGGAGTTACTGGGACTGGAAGCCATTGTCAAACTCCTGGAACAGGCAGAACTCATGAAGACCGTCATTGACATTGGTAACCACTATCCCCTATTGGTCAAAGAATTCATTGCAAACTTGCCTACTAGATTGGGACTTCGGATGATCCGGATTGTGAGAAGGTATATGTCAGAGGCCTGCGCTTCAACATTTCCTCTAACATCATTAATACCTTCATGGGGAGAAAGTGTGTTCGTTCTGTGCCTCCACCTGACCTGAACAAGGTCCTCAAGGAAATTACTGGGGACAAAAACAGAATGTGGCCTACCAAGGGCACCGTGGCAGCCTCGGACCTCACATCTAAGTACTCCATCCTATTCCGTATTGGAGTAGCGAACTGGGCTCCCTCCACACACGCATCCTCCATCAAACCGGAGCTGGCAATACTCATCTTCCAAATAGGTACTGGCTCAACTCTTGACTTTGGCCAGTTTGTTATTGATCATCTCATTAGACATGCCAGATCACAAGCGGTGAAGATACCTATTGCTTTTCCCTCCATTATCTCTGAATTACTAGTCCACCAACACCCTGGTGTGTTGAAGACAGCTGATAAGGCTTGCAAACGCGGAGGACTGATTGTGGTGAGCCACAAGCTGTTCGAGGGCAAGCATGCTCCTAATCTTGTCAAGCCAGAAGCCAAGCTGACCAAGGCGACAACCAGTCGAGCCACAAGTGCCGCCCCTCCAACAGAGACCACCAGCAGAGATGCCATCATGCTCAAAAGAGAGATAGTTGTACTTGACGAAGACATCGTCAACCTGAAGATGGCGCTGAAGCATCTCTCACAGCGAAGATCTCACTATGCCAACCTGCTGAAGTCAATGCCTCCTCCAGACGCGGAAAATGATGATTCCTCCTCTCTACAAAATGCTACTGAAGACACTCCTCAAGACGCCTCTACCGATGCTACAGAAGAAGAGACTACTAGTTCCAGCAGCAGTTCTATTTGATTTTAAGAACTTTCTGGTTTCCGTACAAACTGAATAACTTTTAATATGTATTTGATTTGAACATTGTTTCATACGTATTCTCGACTGCTGATCGAGGATATGTGTGAGTTAAGTTTGCGTTTTTTCTTATTGCCTTGATTGTTCGAAATATTCGTTTAAGTTTGGCTCTTTTAGAGCCAACAAGGGGGAGTAAGATGTAAGATGGAAGACGACGCGATGATCACAAGGCGACGCAATGATACGCAAAACGCGAACAAAGACTTGATGACTGCCGATCAATTTGCAAGCAAAAGATGACGACAAATGTGACGCGGAATGCGACGAAGATTGCTGACCTTAAAAATAGCCAAAGGGGGAGATTGTAGTTACGATGGTTTTAGTGATTGGCTTATTTTTAAGGAACTAGAGAAAATGTCATACAGAATGTCAAATCATCCTTTGCGGCATCTTGCGTGACATTGTTGACGGAATCTCGGCAAACATCCTGATCGACGGAAATCAGGAAAGTTCAGATTCTGCAGAAAGTACGAATACGTTTAGGAAATTCCAGAACGTCTCCGATTCTGGAAAGAAGAAAGAAGGTGATTAAGAGGAAACCCATTAGGGTTAGTACTCATGCCCGATTGCTATAAAAGCTTAGACTACCCCCTTAGCAATCGTGTGGTTCTTTATTTGTTTCCTAGCATTAATTTGCAAAGCTCTTAGACGTGAAGGTTTGCGGGCTGAGAGGTTGCAGATAGTACTAAGGATATTGTGTATCACCATAACTATTGAGATTTAGGTGATTGAGGGTTTACTGATCGCGTGAGTGAAGACTGCACGCAACCACAACGTTCAACGACGACTTGAACCGACAGAGCAAGGCGATTGCTCGAAGAGTGGAATCAAGACGGAGTCTTGGATTCAGGGGGAGACCCTGAGATAGGTTGCACTGTAATAAGTAGCATAAAGTATAGGTCTAGGGATGATCATAGGTACTTGTATGTTCTGACAAATTACTGATAAGTGAAACCTTTCCATTAGGCTGAGAGCCCCCAGACGTAGGTGACGTTGCACCGAACTGGGTAAACAATCTGCTGTGTCATTGTTTATTTAGCTTTATATTTACTGTCCTGCGTTATCTACGCAAGAAGTCATACACGGTGTTATAGCTTCATACATAACATTGTGTGTGGCATCTTGCACGACTAACTGATCAAAATTTCACCTTGGCATCCTTAGAAATTGCCTCGGTTTCCACCAAAGCTTCCTTGATTATTTCTAAAGGTTTTCCTTGTGTTTTGCAATTGATTTCCATAATTACCGGAGGTTCCGTCATTGCTTAGGTCATTCCTAAAGTTTCCTCGGTTATTACCATATCCATTGTCTTGATTTCTGTAACTACCACGATTGTAACTTCCTTGGTTCCCATATTGGATATTTCCCGCTTGATTGTTGGCTTGACCCAATAGTGAAGTTACTTGGCTAAACTGGTGATTCTTGAGAATTTTGGTCATTGACATAAGCTACACCTTGAGCATTAACTCTATAATCGTAATACTCATATGTTGGATCCACATATATCTCACAAGGGCCATGACTTCAACCTTCTCCTTTTGCAACCGTGTCCCCACCCTTCATGAAATTCATCATCTCATCAAAGTTAGTGGTAACCATATCTGAGATGTCCTCATTTTTGCTTACTTGAGCTAATTGGTGTGGATTGTTCTTCCTTTCCGAGTGCCATTAATGGGTATTACTGACACATTTTTCAATAATGTCGTAGATTAAGTCTAGGTAAAGATCCAAGAGCGCTCCATGGCCCGCGACATTCAATACCATTTGTGAAGAAGGAATTAGATGGTTGACGAAAGTTTCGTAGAGTTGCGGCGAAGGAATGTCGTGGTTCGGACGTCTCCTTAAAAGGCTCTTAAACATCTCACATACTTCACGAAGGCTTTCCATATCGAACTGATGGAACCTATGTATGCCGTCCCTTAGCTTGATAGTCTTTCTCTGGGTAAGTATTTCCCCAAAATCAACCTTTGTAAGGTTGGCCAATCCTTCATTTCGTTTGAAAATAATGTGAAAAACCATTTCACTAGTCTACTGGCTAGAGAGAATCGAAACAACCGGCAACTCACCACATCTAACGGGTACCCTCCTTCTATATCATTTCTCACACCTTGAACTTCTTCAAATGGAGATGATGATTTTCATTTGGAAGCCCGTTAAATTAAAAAAAAATTCTCGACCATGCTAAACATCACCAGCTTGACCTCGAAGAGTGCGCGAGGATGTTGGATCTCGACGTGATATTGATAGTGAGCATGATGTGGCGGTTGTTGCTTCCTTTAACTTGTTGTTGTTCATTTTCCCTTAGAGGTGTTTTTGGCTCACAACCTAGATTTTCTGGAAACTTTTCAAGACTATATATGCTTGGGGTTGCGGTTCCTCATTGCGCTTCCATGGACCCGAATCCGCACTTGCACCCGGAACTTGCAACCTTTCTTCTTGCCTATGAATTGCATAGTTTTTCTCACAATAAGCTTCAATCTCGGGAATAAGTGTATACTCGAGCGACTTAGAGGATCAGGTCATAAACTAGCAAAGTGTACGTATGAGTAAGTTAAAGCAAGTATCAAAGAAAACAAGAGAAATAGTTGCAAGTAAAATACCAAAGAATAAAAAAATACACACTATCCAAATTAACCGTTTAGTCACCGGCAGCGGCTCCAACTTGACACCTGCAAAGCAGCGCATTTCCGTGATGTTCCTTGTTAGGGAGGGCGTGATCGCTATTCGTCAATATTTAAGTTCTGGTTAAAATGCGGGTCGTGTTCCACGGGGATTAAAATTAAGTCAATGTAGATAGTTTGTGTTAATTATGAATGACAAAATCTTTCCAGTTGAATCGTTAATTTGGAAAATTGTCAAATTCTCGACTGTGGTATCGAAATTTATTAAGTAATTAACAATAATGAACTGGACAAACTATTAGGGGAATTAGAAGTGAGTTTTAACAAAATTAATTAAGTAACACGGGTGTTGGCTCAACTTAATTCCACAACATTGAGACAATTACAATAGTGCTATTTTGTTTCCATAAATCATAAAAAATTAATTTTGCCTTTCGATATTGAAAATAACTCAATCCTTTCATGTTGACTTATCTTTCGACGTCATCAACGGTTTGGGAAGACATTAAATCTTCTTATGGTGGTTCATTGTTATTTGGTGAGCATGCATCTGATTTTTTAGATCGGTTTGGGTTGTGTATAGTATCTTGATTCGATTCTTTCTCAGTTATGTGAAATTTTAATTTTCTTGTGTTGTATTTGGTGGTTTATGTATTGAAATATTGAGTTGGTTTTTTGTTGCATGTTTTGATCAATCTCGGTTATCTAGATAATCGATTGGTATCTGGTTATTTGTTGTAGGATTTTTTTTTCAAAGATTAAAAATGTTTAAATTTTGGGTACAACCATTTTATTTTGTTTTTCATCCATGTCCATTATGTGATAATCAGCAAAATGCAATCATGAAATCATTTGAATCGACTTATGAATGAAATGGAATCATGAAATTATGTGATTTTGTGCAAATTAGAATTATGGAATTATCACTTGAATCTTGAGAATATGTGTACATTCCACATTTCCATCTTGATTCCATTAGTATGTAATCCCATGATTTCATGTCCATTTATATGTAATTATAATTCCTTATTTCCATTTCATATCATGTTCCATGTTTTCATCACTACACAATGACAACATTAAATTATGTGATTTTGTATAAAATGAAATTATAGAATCATTAAAATTGTGAAATGTAATCATAGAATCATTAGAACCATGAAACGGAATTATGATATTATGTGCAAATTCCATGATTTCATTTACACATAATCCCATGATTCCATTTCATGATTTCACCATTAATGAAACTATTAAATAATTTGTACTTACTTCCATGAGTACATTTCTGTTATCTCATTTCTTTAGTTTACATATTCCATGTTTCCATTTGTTTCAGTGTTTGAATTTAATTAAGTGTTGCGCTTCGTGATTTAATCAAATAGCATAGTTTGAATTTGAACTCTCCTCCTTAATTTTGGTAAGATTTTTCTGAATATTTATCACAAATTCAAATCCCTAAAATCGTGAATATTTATCACTCAATTTCCTATTTTAATGCGTATTATTGATTATTAGAATCAAACGAAATGACCACAATATCCTTTTAATTGATTTAATTCATCTAATCATAGAAGAATATGGATCATCAATATATTACATCTTATGGATGTAATTTATTCCTATAATTTTATATGAGCACCCATTTGTAGTCGAGCGCATCCCTACAATTATATGTTTTTTTTTGCTCAGCAAAATGAAAGATTTAATTGATGATCCAAGCAAATTCTCCAAGAAGGAAAAATAGCCGAACGGTTACATCAACAAATCGAGAAACAAAACAACAATAGAAGTAATGAACGAGAAAAAAGAGAGAAGAAAAAAAAGCGAAGACCGGAGAATTCAATCATTCGGTTTGAGCTTGTTAAGAATATCGGTCTCGATATCTTCAATCCTCTTAATCATCTCTGAGTCAACCGACTTTAAAACTAAAAAAAAAATATTGTAAGAAAAATAGGGCATTATGAGTTTAAGCGAAAATATGAAACCCAAGAACCTCATCCTCTTCTTGGTGAATGTCTCTTTCTCCTCTTTTCTTGGTCAACGTCTCTTATCTTCCTCTCTCTTTTGCACAAAAATCTCAACTCACTAACTCTTTCATGACTAACCCAAAAATCAATCTAGAATTGAAGTGCATGCAATTCTACTTCATGTACACCGGAGAGAGGGTCACTCAAATGAAAATCATCACCATTAACAAACTTTTTCCTTAAAATCATTACATTTTGTAGTTACGACGGTTTTAGAGATTGGCTAAATTTTAAAGGAAATGAAGAAACATGTTACAAAGAATGTCGAAGCATCTTCTACGACATCTTGTGTAACATTGTTGACGGCGTCTCGGGAAACATCCTGATCGACAGAAATCAGGAAAGTGCAGTTTCGGCAGAAAAGCAAGAAGACGATTAGGAAATTGCAGAACGACCCCTAATCAGGAAAGAAGAAAGACGACGATTAAGAGGAAACCCTTTAGGGTTAGTACTCATCCTCGATTGCTATAAAAGCTTAGGCTACCCCCTTAGCAATCGTGTGGTTCTTTATTTGTTTCCTAGCAACAATTTGCAAGGTTCTTAGACGTGAAGGTTTGCGGGCTGAGAAACTGCAGATTAAGCTTAGGATATTGTGCATCACATAACTATAGAGAGTTAGGTGATTGAGGGTTTACTAAAAGCGTGAGTGAAGACTGCACGCAATCACCAAGCTTGAAGAAGACTTGAAGACGACAGAGCAAGGCGATTGCTCGAAGAGTGGAATCAAGACGTTCTTGGATTCAGGGGGAGACCCTGAGATAGATTACACTATAAAACGTAGCATAAAGTATAGATCTAGGAGTGATCACAGGTACTTGTATGTTCTGACGGATTACTGATAAGTGAAATCTTTCCACTAGGCTGAGAGCCCCCAGACGTAGGTGACGTTGCACCGAACTGGGTAAACAATCTGCTGTGTCATTACTTATAGCTTTATATTTACTGTCCTGCATTATCTACGCAAGAAGTCAGACACAACGTTATAGCATCCTGCAAAACATTGTGTGTGGCATCTTGCACGACTAGCTTATCAGAATTTCAATTGGTATCAGAGGGGGCACCTATAGCTTTAGGTGAAGGTCCTAAACAAAAATTTTGATCAAGATGGAAAATACCAGAGAATGAGGATCCATAAATCGACCATCTGTTCTAGATGGAAGCAACTATGGCTATTGGAAGGCTCGAATGTGTGCCTTCATGAAGTCACTAGACAACAAGACATGGAAGGCTGTAATCAATGGTTGGAATGCACCACAACTCAGTGACAGTGATGGCAATCCTATCGGCCCAAAACCAGAAAAAGACTGGACTGATGATGAAGATGAAGAATCACTGGAAAATTCTCGAGCTCTGAATGCTATCTTCAATGGTGTTAACAAAAACGTGTTCAGACTGATCAACACATGCACAACTGCCAAATTAGCATGGGACATCCTGGCAGTTGCTTATGAAGGAACAACTAAGGTTCGAGAACAAAACTGCAATACCTGACTACCAACTTCAAAGCCCTCATCATGAAAGAAGACGAATCAATTGCAGATTTCAATGTTCGTATTCGTGATCTAGCCAATGAATCCTACTCTCTGGGGGAACAAATGTCTGATGAAAAATTAGTAAGAAAAACCCTGCGTGCTCTTAGCTCTAGGTTTAAGATGAAGATCACAGCAATTGAGGAAGTTCATGACCTCAAGGTCTTGAAATTTGATGAGCTGATAGGGTCTCTAATGACCTATGAGTTGTCTCTACCCAACATCGACAAAAGGAACAAAGGAGTTGCTTTCAAAAGCTCAACACTCAAGCAACCAGATCCTGAGGATTCCAATTCTGATGAAGACATCGATGCTACAATGGCCCTTCTCACAAAAAATTACAACAAAGCTATGAGAAGATTTAGTCGAATGGGTGGACGAAATGTCACGGCAAATGCCAGAAACAAAGCTCCACAAAAAGCTCAAGCTGGAGGAAGTCTTGACAGACCAAACAGGAGTGGGGAAGAAAACAAAAACAAAAGACTTCAATGTCATGAATGTGAAGGATTCGGCCACCTCCGTAGAGAATGTCCAAATTTCCTCAAACAACAAAAACGTGGATACAATGCCACCCTATCATATGATGACAATGAAGATAGCGGATCTAAAGAGGTAAGCAACTTTGTTGCATTCACTACTACTACTCCTGCATATAATGTTGATAATACTGCCAATATCAATGATGATCCAACTCCAAATGAGAATTGGACTAAAGAGCAACTAGTCGAGGCATACAAAGGCTTGCATACCAGATGGATCAAGGAAACTCTGATACTTGATCAACAAGGAGAAAGGATTATTAGTCTTACCAGCAACAAGTCTAGATTTCCAGAGACGATCGTGGAGCTAAAACGAGAAATCACCAGACTCAATGGAGAAATTAGTCTCATGACTAAATCGGTAAAGATGATGAATCCTAGCACAGAAAGCCTTGACAAGATTCTATCAGTGGGAAAACAGTCCAAAGATACGACGGGACTAGGGTACACACACGCTGTTCCCTCAACAGCAGTGACAAAGTTTATCCCACAACAAGCCATGGCTGACAAGAAACTACTGGATGCCCCAACACATCCTACAGGACGACCTACAACAAAAGCCATAACATCGTCTACAACCTGTTCTTGTCAAGTAACTGCCAGAAGACATGCTCCACGCAGACAACAAAGCTACAGAAGACCAGCTTATCAATATCAGTGGATATGTCATTACTGTGGTCAACCAGGTCACATCAGACCTTTTTGTTTTCAACTTCTTGAGAGGAAGCAAGCTCAGGCACCACAAAAGAAATATCAAAGGCATATCTCATCTCCTCTGAAGACATCCCGCCTTGAATGGAGACCTAAGAACCTGGTCTATCGAGCTAATGTTGCATATACATCCTTAAGTGCTTCAACAAACAAGGACTGGTATCTCGACAGTGCATGTTCTCGACACATGACAGGTACTCCAGAGTTTCTCTCCAATCTCAAATTATATACAAACTGCTTTGTTACGTTTGGAGATGGGATTCGAGCTCGAATCATTGGAAAAGGAGTGCTCAAGCATCCAGGAGCCACTTGCCTGACTGAAGCATTACTTGTAGAAGGACTTAAGGCAAACCTGATTAGCATCAATCAGATCTGTGATCAGGATTTAGAAGTGAAATTCACTAAAGAAGCCTGTATAGTTAAAAACTTCGATCAGGTCACTATTCTACAAGGAGTTCGCTCAACGGATAATTGCTATATCTGGTCTCCCGAGACACATATCGAAGCGACCAAGTGCCTTGTCTCCAAAGCAGAAGAAACCAAACTATGGCACCGAAAGCTTGGACATCTAAATCTTAGAAGTATGCAGAAGGCAATCTCGGAGCAGGCAATCACAGGAATTCCAAACCTGAAAATAGTAGAAGGAAAGATCTGCGGAGAATGTCAGATTGGTAAGCAAACCAAGATGTCACACAAGAAGCTACAGCATATCACCACCTCTCGGGTACTTGAGCTGATACATGTTGACCTCATAGGACTAATGCAAGTTGAAAGCCTTGGAGGAAAACGATATGTCTTTGTATGTGTAGATGATTACTCACGATACACTTGGGTTGACTTCCCTCGTGACAAATCAGACACCTTCTCGATCTTCAAAAATCTGTGCATTCAGGTCCAACGAGAAAAAGGAGAGACAATTGGCAAAATCATCCGCCTTCGAAGTGATCATGGTCGAGAGTTCGAAAATAGCAAGTTTGCAGACTTCTGCAATTCAGAAGGGATAGCTCATGAATTCTCAGCACCAATCACTCCCCAACAAAATGGCATTGTTGAGCGCAAGAACAGAACTCTACAGGAGATGGCTAGAGTTATGATGCTAGCTAAGGACATACAAACTCACTTTTGGGCAGAAGCACTTAACACAGCTTGCCATATCCACAATCGAGTCACTCTCCGATCAGGTATGTTAGTAACTCATTATGAAATATGGAGGGGGAGAAAGCCCAATGTTAAGTACTTCCATATCTTTGGCTCCACTTGTTATATTCTGGCTGATAGAGAGCCTCGTCGAAAGCTTGACCCAAAAAGCGATGAAGGCATCTTCCTTGGCTACTCAAGGAATAGCCGCGCATACCGAGTCTTCAACAAACGAACCAAAACCATGATGGAATTAATCAATGTTGTTGTTGATGATGACTGCGAAGATGCCTCAGAAGACGCGACGGACGAAGACGGAGCCTATCCTCCCAACAATGTTAGGAAGAATGTTATTACCGATGTCAGAGAAGATGCCAGCAGCAAACCAGAAAATGATGATGCTGGTCCAAATATCGATTGTGACGAGTAGTTCCTGAAAATAGCAACAAGAATCCCTCACGAAGAGTCCAGACTAATCATCCTATCTCTGGAGTAATTGGAGACCTGAATGAAGGCATACGGACTCGGTCAAAAGCTCCTGAAAACTACAACGAGATGATAGGCAATATTTGCTTCGTTTCAAAGACAGAACCTAAAAACATCAATGAAGCCATCAATGATGAGTATTGGGTCAATGCTATGCAATAAGAGCTGATTCAATTTGAGAAAAATCAGGTATGGGAACTGGTGCCCAAACCAAGTGAAGGAAACATCATAGGCACTAAATGGATCTTCAAGAACAAATCCGATGAGCTTGGCAACATCACTCGCAACAAAGCCAGGTTAGTTGCTCAAGGGTATACTCCAATTGAGGGTGTCGACTTCGATGAGACCTTTGCTCCTGTAGCAAGACTTGAAGCAATCCGTCTCCTGCTAGGAATATCATGCCATCTACAGATAAAGCTCTACCAGATGGATGTCAAAAGTGTGTTCCTGAATGGGGACCTCAATGAAGAAGTATATGTGTCACAACCCAAAGGATTTGTTGACCCGCACTATCCTGATCATGTGTATAAACTCAAGAAAGCTCTTTATGGGTTGAAACAAGCACCAAGGGCTTGGTATGAAAGGCTCACAAAATTCCTCATCCAAAGCGGCTACACTAGAGGGAGAGTCGACAAGACCCTATTTGTGAAGAATGAAGACGGGAATTTAATGATAGCTCAAATCTATGTCGATGACATTGTTTTTGGAGGGATGTCAAGCAAGATGGTAGAGATATTTATTCGACAGATGCAATCAGAATTCGAGATGAGCATGGTGGGAGAGTTTACTTATTTTCTAGGCTTCCAAATCAAACAACAAAAGGATAGCATCTTCATATCTCAGAGCAAATATGCGAAGAATATTGTCAAGAAGTTTGGACTAGAGAAAGCCTCACATAAAAGGACACCAGCAGCTACACATGTCAAGCTAACTAAAGATGATCCAGGAGAAGCCGTCGACCAACACATGTATAGAAGCATTATTGGTAGTCTTCTCTACCTCACTGCCAGTCGACCTGACATTGCCTACTCTATGGGAGTATGTGCAAGATATCAAGCTAATCCTAAGGTTATTCATCTCTCCCAAGCCAAAAGAATTATTAGATATATCTCTGGGACTACAGACTTGGGCTTATTATACTCATTCGACACATCCTCTACCTTGGTGAGGTATTGTGATGTCGATTGGGCTGGAAACACATCGGATAGGAAAAGCACATCTGGAGGATGCTTCTTCCTTGGCAACAACCTCATATCATGGTTTAGTAAAAAGCAAAACTGTGTTGCCCTTTCCACTGCCGAATCGGAGTATATTGTTGCTGGGAGTAGCTGCACACAACTACTATGGATGAAGCAGATGTTAGTCGAATACAATATCAGACAGGAAGCCATGACTTTACATTGTGATTATGTCAGTGCCATCAACATCTCCAAAAATCCTGTCCAACACAGTAAGACCAAACACATTGATATTAGACACCACTTCATTTGAGAATTGGTCGAAGATAAGAAGATCATCCTAGAGCACATCCCTACAGAGAAGCAACTTGCTGATATCTTCACAAAGGCATTAGATGCGAGCAGATTTGAGGATCTCAAATCATCACTCGGTCTGTGCACCATCAACGAACAATAAGAAGTTGCAGAAACGGTTGAGAGGAGTTAGTTGGTGCCTCTTCATGAACCGGTCCAAAATCCCAACAAATGCCATTGGGCCAAGCATACCAAAAGCCCATATAAAAGAAAGGAAAAGATACGCTCAGACGTTAAAAGATTTGAATTGTTTTTTTTTCCAAAATCTAAACCTAGTCTGCCCCTTCTTGTGTTTGCTCTCATCTCTTTCACCATTCACACTCTGCGAATCTCACAACCTACACAAGAATGGTGAAAACTCGAAGCACGATAGCTCCTAAGAAGGCCTCCAAATCAAAGAAAGCAGAAGCCAAGAGCAGCAAGGCAAAAACAAACAAGCATGGAGTTCGGATTAAAGGGCCAAAAACCCTGAAGAAGTCAGAAGAAATCCCCAAGGAAGCTTCACCGGAGGAAGCTCCAATGCCAGTCTTTTCTCGAGTTCCCAAAAAGTCTCGGACCGGAAGCTCTGCATTCTCCATGTCAGACCTAACTGGGCCAGAAAGGGAGACTGATCTTGGCCAGGGAAGTCGAGAAGCCTCCATGCAGATCGTCGCAGTTCCAACACCAACAAATATCCCAGGTAACGATTTGTTGGAATCACTACTGGAAAACCAGGACCCACCTCAAGAAGGTGTGGTAGAGGAACTAATAAATCCGGAAGGAGAAAAGGAGGACTTGACTCCAGTCAGTCATGGGTTGGAACGTATTGCTGAAGGAGAAGGAGAAGAAGGAGGAGGAACAGATGTCATGCCGAAAGCCACAGAAGAGGTTGTAGTAGAAGAAGAAGTCGCTGACTCTGAAGAAGCCGAGGAAGAAGATGAGAAAGAAGAAACCAGAAACGGAGAGACCGATATGGGAGAAGCTGAGAAAGACAAGAATGCCACCACCAATAACACAGAAGAAAACCCTCTGGATGCCAGAGAAGATGCCACGGAAGAAGCTGCTGAGACGGCACACACAGTGCTGTCATCCCTGAAGAAAAAAGTTCTAGAAGAAAATGAAAGTTTGGCTGTAATGGTTGGAAAACTAAAAGAAACTAGGAAAAGGAAGGAGGTCAAAGATGCTGGAGGTCCCAGCAACAGAAAGAAAAAGATGTATGCCAAAGAAAAAGGGAAGAAAGTGATCTTCACAAGGAGATTGGTAGATGAAGCAACTGATGATGAAGTAGAGGAGGTTACTGCTAAGGAAGAAAAGAAGAACAAGATCCTGAAGACGGTCAAGAACACGTCGAGTGTTCCCTACGACAATGTGTCGTTTCACTCGGCAGACGGTGCGAAACGGTGGGAGTTCGTGTTTCAAAGAACGGCGTACCCGAAAAAGACCCTGTCATCGGAGCTGCTTGGACTAGAGGCTATTGTCCAGCTCCTGGAGAAGGCAGAATTAATGAGAACCGTCACAAACATTGGTAACCACTATCCCCTCCTAGTTAAGGAATTCATTGCAAATCTGCCTACTGGGTTTGGGACTCCAGATGATTCGGAGTTTGAGATGGTATATGTCAGAGGCATTCGCTTCAACATCTCCTTTGACATTATCAATGACTTCCTGGGAAGGAAGCGGGTTCGATCTATGCCACCACCCGACCTAAACAAAGTCCTCCGTGAGATTACCGGAGATAAAAGCAGAACATGGCCAGCCAAAGGCACTGTGGCAGCATCAGATCTTACTTCCAAGTACTCCATTCTCTTCCGAATTGGAGTAGCAAATTGGGCTCCCTCAACCCACGCATCATCTATCAAACCCGAGCTGGCGATACTAATCTACCAAATAGGTACTGGATCTAAACTTGATTTTGGGCAATTTGTGATTGATCATCTTATTCGCCATGCTAGATCACTTGCTGTGAAAATTCCTATTGCCTTTCCATCCCTTATCTCTGAGCTGCTTGTACATCAACACCCCGGAGTGTTGAAAACATCGGATAAGGTTGGCAAAAGAGGAGGACTGATTGTGGTGAGCCACAAATTGTTTGAGGGCAAGCATGCTCCTGATCTTGTCAGACCAGAAGCCAAGGCAAAGACCAGTCGAGCCACAAGTGTCGCCCCTCTAACCAAGACCACCAGCAGGGATGCAATTATGCTTCAACGAGAGATAGCCGAGCTTAACGAGGACATTGTCAATTTGAAGACAGCCCTGAAGCATCTCTCCCAGCGCCGATCACACTACGCTAACCTGCTGAAATCTATGTCTCCTCCTGACTCTGAAGATGATGACACCGACTCTCTGCCTAATGATCCAGAAGAATTTACCAAAGATGCCTCCACTGAAGCGAGTGAAGAAGAGACTGCGAGTTCCAGCAGCAGCTCTGTTTAAATTTCATGAACTTTCTGATTCTCGAAACAACTGAACAATCTTTTATTTTGTAAATTTTTGTTGAACTATGTTTCACGCTTACTCTCGACTGCTGATTGGGAGTAAGTGTGAGTTAAGTTTGTTTTATTTCTTTATTTCCCTACGTTGTTACAATATTTGTTTAAATTTTGGCTCTTTTTGAGCCAGCAAGGGGGAGTAAGAGTTAAAGTATAGATATCGCGCGAGGATACAAGAAAATATAGAGACGGCGCGATAATACGCGCGACACAGGACTGTCGATCGACGAGACGACAAATGCGACGCAGACTACGATGAAGAATGTTGTCCTTAAAAATAGCCAAAGGAGGAGATTGTAGTTACGACAGTTTTAGAGATTGGCTAAATTTTAAAGGAAATGAAGAAACATGTTACAAAGAATGTCGAAGCATCTTCTACGACATCTTGTGTAACATTGTTGACGGCATCTCGGCAAACATCCTGATCGACAGAAATCAGGAAAGTGCAGTTTCGGCAGAAAAGCAAGAAGACGATTAGGAAATTGCAGAACGACTCCTAATCAGGAAAGAAGAAAGACAGCGATTAAGAGAAAACCCTTTAGTGTTAGTACTCATCCTCGATTGCTATAAAATCTTAGGCTACCCCCTTAGCAATCGTGTGGTTCTTTATTTGTTTCCTAGCAACAATTTGCAAGGTTCTTAGACGTGAAGGTTTGCGGGCTGAGAAATTGCAGATTAAGCTTAGGATATTGTGCATCGCATAACTATAGAGAGTTAGGTGATTGAGGGTTTACTGAAAGTGTGAGTGAAGACTGCACGCAACCACCAAGCTTGAAGAAGACTTGAAGACGACAGAGCAAGGCGATTGCTCGAAGAGTGGAATCAAGACGTTCTTGGATTCAGGGGGAGACCCTGAGATAGATTACACTGTAAAACGTAGCATAAAGTATAGATCTAGGAGTGATCACAGGTACTTGTATGTTCTGACGGATTACTGATAAGTGAAATCTTTCCACTAGGCTGAGAGCCCCCAGTCGTAGGTGACGTTGCACCGAACTGGGTAAACAATCTGCTGTGTCATTACTTATAGCTTTATATTTACTGTCCTGCATTATCTACGCAAGAAGTCAGACACAACGTTATAGCATCCTGCAAAACATTGTGTGTGGCATCTTGCACGACTAGCTGATCAGAATTTCACATTTAAATCCCAAGATATCTCCCATTTTCGTGCCGGATTCGGAGGGCCAAGTTCTCTTCGGTTACATGACTTTGTGTTAGTTGACACCCCTACGAAAATTTGAGAGTATGTGAGGGGTATTTTAGTAATTTCATCATAAAAGCTAACAAGACTAAGTAAATTGTAACGTTAAAATACTTGGATTACTACGAAAACTCATTTTTTATTAAGAGGTGTTACGTCAAAATGTGTATACTTAAAATGCATTATCTGTCTTTTTTCATATCAATTAAAATATATAATTAATTAAAAATTTAAATGATTCGAATAAAAAACTTATTAAATATTAAAGTTTGGCCCGAATCCTGCTTATTTATTAAATGAGCCCAACATTGACCTTGAATTCGATTCAAATCTGAAACTGATGAACGGGAACCAAATACTTACAAATTTACAAATTTTGACCAACATGTTAAAAGTTTGACTCACAAGTCTATCTAATCTTGAAAATGTTCCCTATAGTTTAACTTGTCTATTAAACAAGCGCAACTTTGATTCTCAAATTCGGTCAAAATTCATTCATAACGAACCTAAATCAAATACATATCGAAGAACTTGTTATAAGTTCAAACCAATTAATGGTCCAAATAAGGATTTTGCCCCCACACTAAAATTTCTGATTTGCCCTTGTTCCGAAGTGAAACAATATGTATTTGCTTGAGCAACGAGCAACGAGAAGGAATATAATTATACATGAGTATTCAATTTGTCAAGAAATGGGTAAGAGGTGATTGAGTTTGTGATGAAGGTGCAAGAAAAGCAGCATTTCCTTTGATCCCTCTGCATGACTTCATGTGTGTGTGCATTTTTTCTGGCTTGAATGGTTTGCCACATTGCCTGCATTATTCAACACTATCCAATCCATTAAGTCGGCATTATTATTAAACGAATTGCTTGGGATTGGTTGAACCTGAAATAGGACCTCCCAACAATTTGGCAACAGCTCTTTTTATGGGCAATTGACAAATGGCAAGGCCATAACCCTAACGTGTATACTCCATTTGACCCATTTCAATGGTAAAATCAATCAAATTATTAATCGGCCTATTGATAATTCACGACGATAATTGCACTCTACTACATTTATCATGAAGCGTTTCCAACTTACAACACGTTATAAAATATTTTGTTTCGTATCACTAAATTATGTTTTTTTTTATAAATTGCTCTAACGATGTTAAAATTTAGATTGAATTTTTAAAAAAAATTAAAAAAAATGAATTTGCCCTCAATTGTTGATAATCTCAGCGTCGAGACCGTCATCCCCACCAGTCTCTTCTTCGAATGTGGTCAGAATCTCAGGCGCGACGTCGTTTTAACCTCCGAAATCGCTGTCACAATGTCGATGAGGGACTGCATTGAGGAATTGGCTATGGCGGGGAAGGTCGGTGTGGGCGAGGACATTGGAAACAGAGAATTTTTTTTCCAGATTCGACTCTATCAAGCTCTGAATCGCCTTCGACCACTCGTTACTTGTGTTAGTGACTACGGGCAAGGCATCACCGTATGACGAGTGACCATATCGTCCACTCTCTCCGCCTCCCAATTAACCTTCTTATGCCACTTTGTTTTCAACTCCCACACACTTTTCTCGTAACCAAACCCAGAATTGCTCTCATTTTTTCGGTAACATTTGTAGTCAAATAGCAAATATAAATGGAAATGCTATTAAAATTGAAAATTTTCATTTTGGTAGATTTGAATTGATGATGTTTGTGTTTAATGATTTTGCCGGAGTGGGTGAGTTAAAGAGGAGGCTCACATGACCTGTTTAATTTTTAGTTAATCTTTTAGAAGACTAATATGCTTTTGAACATAAGATTAGTTTGTTGTTGGAGTGAAAGTAAAATGGTAGTTTATAAAATAATTGTATTGTTTAGTTATTACATAAGAGGGCATTTTAGATTTCTTACTTTAAAATTCTATTCTCTTTAAAAGTTATGTATAACAAAAATATAGTTGAGGTATCTGTATATCAAATTCTAAAGTTTGGCAGTGTGATGTAAAAATAGGTGATAGTTGGGATTATTGGTGTGTTGTTATCCCTAAATTCTAAATAGCTCCTACATAAACAGATAAATTTGATTACAAAAAAAGGGTTGGTTGATTGACTTACGAGCAGGTCGGGGCATGGAATGGTTTATTATTATGCCCACTTGTTTCCTTGTGCTTCTTTGCATTATTCACTCCTCCATCATAGCTTCTCCTGCAACCCAAACCCAAACCCATCTATAATTCCAACTTCTTTTTCAAAAATTCAATGCACCATATATCAAATCTTAATTTCTTGGACCAACCTTGCATTTTGCTGCTCTTCTTGACCATGCTTCCAATGGGTACCCAATACCCGAGCCGACCCTCCCAATTTCTCTTCCTTACAGATCTCACCTTTGCTGCGGCGCGTGACTAAAACAGAGTCATTGGTCTCTGCACCGCCGCAAGAGAGGAGGTTCCTCAACAGAGACCCTCTGCTGGTATTGTTGTTGCTCTTTCTTGGAGACGGTACGCTAATACTGTTGCCGTTGGGAGGTGAACAAGAACATAACTTGTCCGATTTCATGTCGCTCTCTTTGCTATGACTGAGCAAAGGCTTCTCTTCCTCGTTCTTAGTCGAGTCGTCCGTCAGCGACGACCTCGCTGACCCAAATGCCGGCGAAATCTCCATTGTCGTTTGGGATTCCTTGTTTGGGTCCGAAGTGGCTCTCTGGATTATGTTGCCTTCACTGTACAAGCAATAATCTGAATCCAAAATCTTAAGCTAATTATCAGAAATTTAAATCTTGATTACTAAGTAATGGTGTGATGAATATGATATACCAGAGGGGACAATCTCGGATCCCTTGAGCACGAACTCATTGTCGGAGATTGGCGTGATGAGGTCGTCGTCTAGCAAATCTTGCCACACATAACCCTTCTTGTACCTCCTGAAAACAAACAAAATCAATAAATGTAAATGTCTGAGAAAAACAAAGCAATGCAATACAATACTAAACCTCTTGTAGGACCAAGCGAAGGCGTCGGGCATGTCTTTTCCTCGAAGATCCGACAGCCACCTCTTAACATCTACATGGGACCATCAGAACAGAATTAGAGAATGAAAAACAGAGTGAGTGGATTAATTAGTGGAGATCATACCGCGAAGACGGACGCCATTTTTGTTGAGATGATGAACACGAATGAGATGGGGTTGCTCTACGCGGCCCCTCCGGCTCAACAAGTAGATTATGTGCACTCTCCTAATCTCTCCTCCGCCCATTTTGCCTCCTTCCATTGCTCTTCTTTTCAAGAAACCGATCAATTCAAACTTTGCTTATCAATAAATTATTGTCTCTGTGCCGGCCTGCTACGCTAAAAAGTTTAAAATGAACCTATTATTCTATGTCTATTCTCCATCAATCGAATAAAATTCAAAATCACTTATAGACTAGTAAAATATTGCTAATAACGTAAAAAAAGAATCATTGGGTTTCGAGATTACCCTAAAGTGCTCTGTTTCTGCAGCTTTCAAACAAGTTTGTGCAGAGAGAGAAACATCAAACAATGGTGTTGATGAAGAGAAGTGCAGAGCTATATATAATATATGTGCAGAGAGGGTTTTATCTGATTTGTTGGGATTTAACCAATATGAGAGGTGATTCAGGGGAGGTTTTGATTTGACCAAAATTAATTGTGATTCCCAAAAGGCCTTTCTTTATACAATTCCATTTTCCCTCCTATTTTCTTTCCTTTTCAGACGTGCCAAACAACGGAATGTTCTGTTCAAGAAATAAACAAACACAACCGAATGTTTCCTAATCACTGATTATGACTACTTAACTGCTTTACAATATTAATTTCAGTCAAATCCCATTACTAATACATCATCAGAACTTCTAAATTTCATTACTACAAAATATATTAATCTTTTTAGTTGAATAATTATGTACTTGTAATACAATATATATTACTTTTTATTTTAAAAAAAATTTCTTTAATTATATGCGAGTCGCATATTAACCTTAGGAGTCTCCTTTTTATAAGAAAATTTTAAATTGGTTTTATTTTTAATAATTTTTTGAAAACGAATTAATACTAAAATATTTTTTACTATTTGTTTTTGTAAAAAAAATTCAAAATAATTTTTATTTATTTATTTTACTTTTTTAGATATAAAGGTATTTTCGTCACATCACAAAAACTTAACATGATTTTTAGAAAAGTTAACAAAAAATGGTAAATCGTGACTTTTTAAAGGCACCTCTAAAATAGATTTTGTATTTAAGGAGATTCATGTGAGCCTCGCATATAGATAAGTGGATTATCTAGAATTTTTCTTTTATCTTATTTACTTGTGACTGGATGTCAAAATATTATCAACTCACAAGTATTATAAGTATGTTTGATTAATCTGTGCAAGAACGGATGTTACAAGAAATTTCGAGAATATGCTCCTATGAGTAATATAATTTAAACTGAGTAACGTTGTTTGATATTCTCAACACGATTGAGGCAGAAACAAAAATTATAAAATTTGTTTTAAACTCTGCTCAAGCGAGTTTTAAGATATATATCTGTTAGTCATTTAAAGGTTTTAAGATGGAAGATGAAGTAGTTGTCTTTTCTCTCTCTAGAAAATTCCATTAGATGGAAGTTGAGAATTTAAACTAACTTAAGTAGCTAAATAGATAAAAAATCTGAGGAAATCAGATTAGGAGAAGTTTCATTATTTCATATATATAATAATAAAGAGAAATATTGATGAGCTAGCATATAGCAGGTTCGGTCACCAAAATGCATAACTTCCAAATAAATTGATTGGTTGGTATAGATATGAGTATAGCTGAACTAATACTTAATAGCTATATCTAATTCTGCATTTATATTATGTCTACTTCCTTCCCCAAAATATTATTCATTTAATGACCACATTTATGTCAATCATCAACATATATTATGTGAGTTGTAAGGTTATAAAATTAGATGGATTTAAAATTTGTAGCTCAAAGTTTTTTTTAAGGAAAAAATTGACACTCACACATATAGTTTTGTTTTTAATATATATGTAGGGCTATGATCTCGTGCAGCACATGAGGTCTTGTACGAACCTGTGAGAACTGTATTTCTATTATCATGTTATGTATTTTTATTATTAAATTATGTGTTTCTATTATTATACCATATATTTTCATAACCGTATTTTTATTAGTATAACATGTATTTCCATAACATTATTATGACAGACAGAGAAAAAAATATTTTTTATATTTTTTCCTTTCAATCCCTCCTAACACCCCTCCCCTCGACATGTAACATTTTTCCCTCTAAGGTACAGAAAAATACACGCCCCCTCATTACATTTGGGTGGTTCTCAAGAGTTCTCACACAACTCTTGGTTCTCTTTTGAATATGCCTATATATATATATATATATGGACTAGTTTGGCCAAGAACCAAATGTGTAGTGAGAACATGAGAACACTAGACATTCTCTTATTTTTCGTTGGACATTCATTTTCATCTTTCATTAGACACTCACTTATTTCAATTGGCCAAAGATAGGTTCTCACATAATCCATCCTCTCTCTCTCTCTCTCTCTCTCTCTCTCTCTCTCTCTCTCTCTCTCTCTCTCTCTCTCTCTCTCTCTCTTGATAGCATTTTTGTGCCCTAGTCCAATTGCTAGTAGTCTATAAATGTCTATTTATAATTATCATCGTTTGTTATAAATAAAACGGCTTTGTATTACTTATGTGTTGAAGTAATATGTTAAGCATGATCTGATTTATGATCACTAAAGTAGTAGAACCATAAATCTGTACGGATCACACTTAACGAGTCCCTGGTCAATATACGTTTCAATAGAAGCGACCAGTATGAGGATGGTTCTCAATGACGTAGTTCTACTTGTCATAGGGATGAGGGATCCCTGAATCATATCATAAATATCATGAGGTGATTGATATCGGACGACCCGCTTTGAATAGTGTTTCGTAGATTAAACCATGAACATATTCAAATGCGATAGCTTGTCACGATATCCTTAGACCAAGGAATCTTTGTGACCGCTATGCAATGTACGTGCGGCTTTAACTTGCGCCTAACGCTTTCCGTAACAGGATTGCAATAACGGGCATGATTGGGTGGCGGAACGGATTGCATGAGTGACACGAAAAACGGCTAAGGGATTTATCCCTCGTACTACGGTATGGGAAAGATATCCGTTAAAGGCCTCTTGATCGAGAGTGACTGAGAGAAAGAGCATGGCCATGCCAGTGATACGGGTTATCAGTTCTCAGCCATCTCACATATCAAGTAACAATAATTGATTAAACAAGGATGACGACTCTATACCTTGTGATCAATCGGGATGTCTAGAGATAATAGGATAGTGACTTGTACGCACAAGGTTAAATCGAATCATCGATCATCATGCACCTTGGGTAATCATAACGTCTTACTAGAGACCACTTATGATGGATCAGAGAAGAGAGATCTTTTGTGTCGATCTGCCAACGGTGGCATGAGCCTGGAGGGTCACACACATACAAGACGGATAACTTGAGACAAGGAAACCTTAACGTTTCTTGAGGAGCAATACATGGACAAAACTGAAGGTTTTGGGCCATGGGTTCGGTTTAAGAGAATAATTAGCGAATCGAGAAAACTGAGTTTTTTCGTCGATGTCGTGTTAGACTTTGTTTGATAAGTAACGACAAATAGGGTCGGGCGACTTTTGGACACGGCACGAAACCACATGGGCGAGCCCATTGGGCTTGGCCCATGAGGTCACGTGAACGGCCCAACAAGGGCCCATTTTGGGCCCAATAAGCCCAACATGGCCGGGCACCTTGGTGGGTCCAAGGGTGGGGCCACACACACCATGCCTAGTTGGTGATTGTTGATTAAGAGGTGAGTGATTTAAGGGGTATGGGTAATGACACCTTTAAACCCATGCTTTCACCTTTTAGACCCATGCTTATGAGTTGATGAAGTAGAAAAATATCTAAGGGATTAATTACTCACTCACACTCTCACAACCTCTCTCTCTCTCCTTGTGGCCGGCCACTCTCATTGCTCTCTCTCTTCTTGCTCTCTTGTTCTTCACTTAATTGTTCTAGTAGGCATTAAGTGAAGGATCTTGAAGATCATCCCCTTGGTGTGGACTTGCTCTAGAGAAGAAGATCACAAAGTTCTTCTTTATCGATTCAACAAAGACGTAAAGGTAAGTTTCTTGTGGAATAGATTTTGCCTTGAGATTTAATGGTTCATGTTCTTGGACAAGGTTTGGAGTTGCTTTTGTTAAATGCTTCCGCTATCTCGATGATCTAGAACGCTCAAAAACCCTCTCTCTCTCTCTCTCTCTCTCTCTCTCTCTCTCTCTCTCTCTCTCTCTCTCTCTCTCTCTCTCTCTCTCTCTCTCTCTCTCTCTCTCTCTCTATATATATATATATATATATATATATATATAGTCCTTCGGGCAAGCTTTATATTAATCAAGTTTGCAACTGTCTTTCTATTTATGTATAACATGTCGATGTAGTCTGTATAACTTGCCGGTTTTGTCCAGTTAGGGATGGCAAAAATACCCAAACCCGACGGGTAATCCATAGACCCAACCATATTGGGAGCGGGTGGGTTAGCAATTTCGGGTAACGGGACGGGTAATGGGGCAAACAAGCGGGTATATTGAGTGATGATCATATAATACAGAATGAGTTATAAAAGAAAATTGAAATAACGTCTGATTTTGGGACGGGTCCGGGATTTGCAAATTACCCGTACCGTTGGACCGGGTTTCGGGACGAGTTATATAGCAAAATATACTGGGAGTGGGACGAGTTTGGGGCAAGGGACCTAATATCGGAACGGAGTCTGGGATTACAAGACCCACCCCCAAACTCGCCCCAGTGCCATCCCTATAACCAGTTTAATTAGATAATATTCACATAAAATGATTAACCACTTTAGAGGTTTATTTGTAACTGTCTGACTTATTATGTGTAGCATGATGGTGTACCATGTATAACATAATGTTACATACTGTATAACCAGTGTAGTTAGATGAAGTGCAGCTGCACATAAAACGATTACTCACTTCAAAGGTTTATGTGACTGTGTGATAAGTTATGTAGAACATGGTGTTGTACCATGTATAACCTGTGATTATACACAGTATAACATGCGGTTATATATTGTATAACGAGTGTGTATATATGATATTCATCAGCACATAAAACGAATTTAAGAGATTTATGTATAACTGTCATATTGTCTATGTATTACATGTTGTTATATATTGTATAACCAGCTTACTTAGATAATGTTCAACAATGCATCAAACGCTGAATGATCGCTCTTTGGATCTAGGCTATTTTTAGTGTGAATCGTTGAATGATCGTGTTTTAAATGCGCGATCGCAATAACGAGCGTGCCCTCAGCTCTCCCTCTATTTGTAACTAAGGGGGTCAGCGAATCGCTCTGCCACGTGTCGCTTGATCGTTACTCGAGAGAAAATGGATAAGCATATGAGGATTTGGACGTTTTGTTGGAGTTTGTAGTAGAGCACATCCCTGTGTATATATATATATATAGTTATTTTATTTTTTTCATAAAACAAGATGTATAGAAGACAATCCATATAAATTTAAGGGTTAATTTCATGTCACTGTCTCAAGTTTGCTTCATTTTCAAATCAGTACCCCAAGTTTAATTAGTTGTAGATAAATACCTAATATGTTAAATATAATAGAATTGTTATGTGAAAAGACCAAAATGCCCCTAATGTTTATGATTTGAAATCTGACCAGTTTAACCGCTTCAAATCCAGTCAAAGCGGTTCAATTTGATCGGCTTAATTATTAATAATTAAAATAATAATATAAAAAATTAATTATTATTATTAATGAATATTATATTGAAACTTTCGAATGGAATAAATCTCTCATATGACCTCCGTTTCGGGCTCATAAAATATCAAATTAAAGAGAATCGGAAGATAAACAACTTTAAAGAATATTACTAATAATTAAATTAAAATAATAATTAATATGATATAATTATCTAATTAAAATTATTATCTAATTAAATTTTATTATCTAATTTAATTATTAATATTATTTATAAAAATTGTTTATCTTCCGAATCTCTTCGATTTGATATACTGTGAGCCCGAAACGGAAGTCGTATGAGAGAGTTATTAAATTCGAAAGTTTAATGTAATATTAATTATTATTAATAATTAATTTTTTATATTATTATTATTGATAACCATTATTTTAATTATTAATATAATATACAAGCATTACACATCTATAAGATAATGTATAGGATCGATGTTCGAACTGGGAGGTCGAAAAGACTAGACACTCTGATCACTATTGCTACTCTCCTGACTTTCCGACTTTACTATGTTCGTCCACACCGTATACAAACTCACAAAACCCTTTTAAGTATAGAAGTGCAGATAGTCTTCATACTATATACACGAATATTACAACATTTGGAGTACAGACACTTGAATCTATCTAGACCACAATTTGACCATTTTCCCTTGCAAACTATCATTTTCCCGTGTAAATTTCACAAAACTTACCAACCCCGTAATGAACATAACTGACATTCTTTCTACTATCATTAATAATCAATCTATTTCTTAATTATATCTACAATAATGACATAACACAATTCTAATAAATATCAACAATTACACTATTCTTTATGATAAACAATACAAACAACAACAAATTTTACATTGAAAAAAAAAATTAACAACGTAACATACCTTTGTAATAGGAACCTGAAGTACGATTTCTTCGTTCGACGACGAAAAATATTTTTCTACATTCGCATAATATTAAATTAGTAAAGCATTCCCTAGGCATTCCCTTGTATGCATATTATACACATTATATCATCTGGCAATATATATTCTTTCGTAGTGAAGATGTTCATTTCAAAAAAAATATAGTCCAAAAGTATTTCGGTTATATGAACCATTTTTGGTAAAGATAATAATTCTTGTCGCCAAACACTGCACACTTATAAGAGTTGGTGGGAAATGAGGTGTCACATGCACAACACATCTAGACGTGTGTTGTAGTGGATATGCAAGAATGGCCTTGCATGTAAAACATATGTAATAGTCTAGCAAACTCCAACACTTATCTAAAAATGAGAAGTGTAGAATTGTTCAAGATATGCAAAACTAGAGAGAGAGGTGTGGACTGTGGAGAAAGGAGAGAGAGTCTCTTAAACTTTCTTACATTTTCTCTCCAAGCTCATGGTAGATAGTCTCTCGTGTAGTTCTCGCGAAAAACTAAAGCATGGTATAAAAAATTGAGTGCTTCAATAAACATCCAATACATGAACAAGAAGCTAGATATTTTTAGGCGGAATAAGAGAGGTGTCAAGAGCTTCAAGTTCAAGTAGAGAAGATTTTAACGATTGGCTAGTGGAAGGACTAGAGACTTTACATTTGGGGAGCTAGTCAAAGAGGCTACATCAAGTGATGATGAACAAATGAGAAATTTTGGTATATTTATCTTAATCCCTCTTGCATATATGGTTTGGTTTATTTTTTCTATAATTACTCTCACCCTTCTGATGCGACCAACATATTCTCATGAGAACTTCTCCCAAAATCCTCACATAAATTTCTAACAAAAATAGACTTTACGCTACCATAAACCTAATGGTAATATTGTTACGAACAATCAAATAAGCAATCTTTACGTGCGGAAGAATTTTCCACCATTAATTTTCATTGGCATAGCACATGCATAGTACGTTGCCATTTAAAAATTTAAAGACATTGCACATTCAGGGTACGCTTCTATAAATTCTCTTATGGCAGCGCACCTGCACAATAAGCTACCATAAAGCTTTTTATGACATCGTACATGATGTATATACTGCCTTGTAGTTTCTTATAGCATCGTACCATACTTAAGTACACCGCCTTTGGTGCCAAAATGGTGCAATGTGTTATAATTCTCAGACATTTTTATTTAAATTATCCATAATAATAAAATATAACTTAATTATTGATCTACTTAAATTAAAATACTATTTGTATTTACAAGACAATCCAAAATATGCCACTGGTAATTAAGAGATAAATCTTAAACAATTATTTGAAATTTTCAAAAGTCGTTAACTCGTAAATTTGGACAGTTGACTTCAATAAATAAATACAGTGACGGAGAAACATGTACGTTTGGTGACAAACTCGAATTATGTGTTGCTTGAGGAAGGTGCCATGTCTTTGTGTCGAGGGAGGTAACACATCTCTTTTCTTGTTAATCATATCTAATTCCTATACTCGTGCTTGCTTGTGCATTTTTAGGATAAAGATAAAATATTCTTGTTTATATTATACAAATTGTTTACCTTATATTTATGTATAATACTGTGGGACCTTTCCTTGTCCCCATCCAGTTCTCATGTATTGTATGCTTCCTAACAAACCAAATATCAAATATATTATATCGGGTTGATTGCTAATCTTGATTATGCCATGTCAACACACAGAATTGAAATGTTGTTTTATTGGGAAAAAAGTCCAACTTTCTCGTTAGTACATTTGGGCCATGAGTTTTATTATGATTCAGTTTCACGAATATGTTTTTATAAAATTATTTCAGTTTAGATCTTTCAATAATTAGTTTATTTGACTTGGTCGTAAAAGTGTGTATTGACGGGTCAAAATTTATAAATCATATCATATTTTAATTAAATTTAGATAAATACAAATAATTATACGTATATTTGTTAAGAACAGCCCTGACGCATGTAGTCCCGGTTGTTTCCTTCTTTGGCTTCAGCCACAATTCGAACCGGCTATGTTTCATGGGGGTTTATGAGTTGGGGTAGTTTAGAGGGTGGGCTTAAGATATATTGTATAGGTTGGGATGGGCTTTAGTGTGGGTGGGCTTTGGGTGGATGGGTTGAAGTTATTTATCTATTTTACTACTTTCTTATTAAAATTAAATTGATAAGGTTAGTTTGAGTGCAAAATAATCATAATACACTGATTTATTTTTCAAGTTCTCAAAATGATATTATTGCAATCTATTTTATTTTCCTTCTCTCTCCCCCTCCTTTGTCCTTCTGACCGATGGTCTGCCTCGTACAAACTTTCATTACAGAAAGAGTCAGAGGACTGGTTCTATCCTGGCACTAGAACTTTTTGGAGATATTAATGTATACTCTATCTTTCATATTTGCATTGCAAAGAAAAAGATTTGCACATTAAAAACCTTTTACCGTTATTATTTCCCAAATAGATAGGATTCATTGAGGTTGTTATGGGTATGACCTCATAAGTTCAAAATCAACTCTAGTTTTACACTGATTTTTTTTTAAATTTTCCACCCGCGTCAGGCGAGATCGATGATGTAAACGTACTACGTTGTGCTTTATGTTGGGGAACTATGGCTATAACAACCAGCGGAAAAACCAAAAACAACCAGTTTCCCTTAAGAATCATCATGAAAATATAGATTAATCTTGAGGAGAAGGTTTCATGAGAGGTTTACCTATAACTCGAATCCACAAAGAACTCTGGGACGGTGCTCTTCTCTAGCGGAGTCCACACAAGCAAGCGGTGCTACACCAGAACCCGACGACCTACTAGAATCTTCGGACCCTTTGGACCAATGAAAGAAAACTCAGAAAACCTTAAATGTTTCAGAAAAAATAATCTATTTTGTCAACTTTTTCCCCAATGATTGGTCTCTATTTTTAGCTTCGGGAAAAGGCTACTGGCGATTCGCCACGGGGTCGTGGCGCCCTCCGTGGCCTCACTATGGCGCCCTAGGATTGCCACGGACCCCGTCACGGTCCGTGGCCCCTGTGAGGTCGCCGCCCGTGGCCAACTCTGAGCCGCCACAGGTCCGTTTCCCAAAACCTAATTTGGCCACGGGGAGTAGCCCCTCTTATTGGTCACGGTCTCCATGGTCAAACCCTAGGATTTGCCACAAGGCCGTGGTCAATTGGCCACTTGCTCTTTTCTCTGGTTTCTCTTCTGCTACTCCATACTTGCTCTTTGTCTTTGACCATATAGGCTCATGTCTCATTGGTAGATCGGCGTGAAACCCCATTTCACCCGATCCATCATAAGTGGCCTCTAGTAAGACATTATGATTACCTAATGTACACGATGATCGATGATTCAACTTAATCTCATGTCGTCTATGTTCCTATCCTTTGTCACAATATATCTTGATTGATCATAAGGCATAGAGCCTTCATCCTTATTCAATCAATCACTGTTTCTTGATATGCGAGATGACTGAAAATGATATCCTGTATCAATAGCAAGGCCATGAGTTTCCTTTCAGTCACTCTCATCAAGTGGCCCAAATAGATATCGTTCTCATACCGGAGTTGATAGCATTTTGTGCCGTAGTCCAATTGCTAGTAGCATGTAAACGTCTATGTACATTATCATCGTTTGTAATATATATAAAACGGCTTTGTATTACTTATGTGTTGAAGTAATATGTTAAGCGTGATCTGATTTATGACCACTAAAGTAGTAGAACCATAAATCTGTACGGATTACACTTAACGAGTCCCTGGTCAAAATATGCTTCCATAGAAGCGATCAGTATGAGGATGGTTCTCAATGACGTATAACTACTTGTCATAGGAATGAGGGATCCCGGAATCATATCATAGAAATCATCAGGTGATTGATATCGGACGACCCGCTTTGAATAGTGTTTTCATAGATTAAGCCATGAACATATTCAAATGTGATAGCTTGTCACGATATCCTTAAACCAAGGAGTCATTGTGATCGCTATGCAATGTACGTGCGACTTTAACTTACGCCTAACGCTTTTCATAATAGGATTGCAATAACGGGCATGATTGGGTGGCGGAACGGGTTGCATGAGTGACACGAAAGACGGCTAAGAGATTTATCCCTCATACTACGGTATAGGAAAGATATCCGTTAAAGGCCTCTTGATCGAGACTGACTGAGAGTAAGAGCATGGCCATGTCAGTGATACGGGCTATCAGTTCTCAGCCATCTCACATATCAAGTAACAATGATTGATTAAACAAGGGTGACGACTCTATACCTTGTGATCAATCGAGATATCTAGAGATAATAGGATAGTGACTTGTACGCACAAGGTTAAGTCTAATCATCGATCGTCATGCACCTTGGGTAATCATAACGTCTTACTAAAAGCCACTTATGATGGATCGGGCAAGAGAGATCTTTTGCGCCGATCTGCCAACGGTGGCATGAGCCTGGAGGGTCACACACATTCAAGACGGATAACTTGAGACAAGGAAACCTTAACGTTTCTTGAGGAGCTATGCATGGACAAAACTGGAGGTTTTGGGCCATGGGTTAGGTTTGAGAGAATAATTAGCGAATCGAGAAAACTGAGTTTTTTCATCGATGTCGCGTCGGACTTTGTTTGATAAGTAACAACAAAAAGGGTCGGGCAACTTTTGGACACGGCACGAAACCACATGGGCGAGCTTATTGGGCTCGGCCCATGAGGTCACGTGACCGGCCCAAAAAGGGCCCATTATGGGCCCAATAAGCCCAATATGGCCGGTCACATTGGTGGGTCCAATGGTGGGGGCCACACAACACCATGCTTGGTTGGTGATTGTGGATTAGGAGGTGAGTGATTTAAGAGGTATGGGTGATGACACTTTAAGCCCATACCAATCACTTTTGACCCATGCTTATGAGTTGGATGATGAAGGTAAATATCTATTATTGATTCATTACACAAAAATAATCACACAACTCTCACAAGCTCTCTCTCTCTCTCTCTATTGTGGCCAGCCACCTTTCTCTCCCCTCTCATCTTGCTCTCTTGTTCTTCATTTAATTGTTCTAGTAGGCAATTAAGTGAAGGATCTTCAAGATCATCCCCTTGGTGTGGACTTTCTTTAGGGAAGAAGATCCGAAAGTTCTTCTTTATCGATTCAACAAAGACTTAAAGGTAAACATCTTGTGGAATAGATTTTGCCTTGGGATTTAATGGTTTATGTTCTTGGACAAGGTTTAGAGTAGATTTTGTTAAACGCTTCCGCTATCTCGATGATCTAGAACGCTCCAAAACCCTACAGGAGTATGAGGGACAAATCCCTTAGCCATCTTTCGCATCACTCATGTAGTCAGTCCTAAGCCAATATGATGGGAGTTGCTTTTAGGCATGGATGCTGGAAATGAGGAGTACTTGTCAGTTTTGTACATTCTTATAATATAATAGAAATAGTGTCGACCCGCCCATAAGACTATTTAGGAAAAAGCCTTAGGTACCCTTAAAGAAAAGGCCTCGAAAAAATTATTTAATGCATAAAATAAATTGTGTGTTGCACATTCAAAAAAGCAAATAAACTTCATTTCAATAAAACCAAAAAATCAACCAGGAATAAATTTTTAATATTTTGTAAACATTCTTTTAGATTAACCCATATTATTTTAAAACTCTATTGTTTAAATAAATTATTTTAATTTTCCTCTAAAATTTTTGTAATATTTCTTAATTTTTTGTAATGCTTGTACCATTCAACACGATGACTGGAGAGGAGTAGGAAATACAAATAAGCACAACACAATCAACAACTACCCTTAAGCAGGACCAACTGCAATAAGCATTAAATTTCTTGGTACCACGCTGAAATTCGAACCTTGGACCTGAGTTTAATGAGAGAATTGTTAGATGTATATTATTATTGTAATTAATTGTATCATATATGAAAGGGTGTGATGAAGAGTTTCATATGTAATTATCAGTGGATGTGACAATTGGTGAAGAGGTGTATGTTATGTATAAATATAATATTAATGATAAATGAAAATGAACACTTCAACATTACATTTATATATTCTCTAACATGGTATCATAGCTTTAGGTTAGATCTCGTTTAAATCTCTTTCGATATGCATGACTTTGCCCGCTCGTTAATTATTGTTTAACGGGTGGGCAAGGTAATGTTGTTCTATATTTTTTTCCTATTAATTCCTTCTCAATCTTCCATCACTCGATATGTCTCTCTCAAATATCATCACTTACTAATTCATATTCTGAACACATGATCATGTTCTAATATTATTTCTTTAAATCTGTGAACTTCGGTATTTTCTCCTGTATTGCTTACTAATCTGCATTCAATTTCCGTTCTTCTCATACATCTTTATTCTCTATGAATTAATCATCTTCTTACTACCCTTATTACATTTTTTTTAAATTTTATAACGATTCACTTTTACATACATTTTCTATAACCCTATTTTATTTCTCGAATCATCATCATTATTTTCTCTCAATACAATATCGCACCGTCGTCATTCGACGTAGTTGCTTGTTTTGTACCGTCGTAGTTGCTAGAATTATTTCGCACTGACGTAGTTGCTTAAAGTTTAGTGGTATATCTTAAAACCACTTTTGCAGTGTACTCATGAGACGTAGTTGTTGCACATTTCCCCTAATCTCTCTTTCGATCATTAGATGTGACCATTGGTGAAGGGGTGTATGTTATGTATAAATATAGTATCAATGATAAATGAAAATGAACACTTCAATATCGCATTTATATATTCTCTAACACGAATTTTTATTTAACCCTAAACCGCTGGGCTAACTTCAACAGTTAAAATATATATTTTTTATTTTCTCTGAAAAGAATAGAAAAAATAAGTTTTAAACAGTCATATTTTCTTTGAACATTGATGTTAATATCAATGTAAAAGTAATTTTTTCAAGAAATTTATTATTCTTAAAAATAATATTGATATGAATTTAACAGTTTTTTCACTATAACTTTGTTTGAAAAATAAAATATATAAAAAATTATTCAGAATATAACAAAATCAGCATAAAGACTATAAATTAGTCGATACATTTATTAAAACTAATAAATTAATAGTTACATTCATTAAAACTAACTCATGTGTCATATGTTATGAAATTTAATTAATAAAATTACATCTAAATAAATTCTAAAAATAAGTTCAATATAAAAATGATTGTTCTGTAAAATTTTAATTTTTAAAGAGCGTTAATTTAAAATCTAATATTCCGAAAAATATTCGTAAAGAAAGATTTATAATATGGGGCCAACCTTGTATAGAAGATAACCAGTGGTCTCATAATCGCTTTTCTCCCATAATTTTATGATTCTCATTTCTGGGATTTTTCAGCACATGATTTTTTGCTGGAATTGTTAGATTAGTAATTTAAATGTTTGTGTAAATATGAATTGGGTTAATCTAGTTTTTTAGTGATGAGATTTTTTTGAGAATTGTAATCTCTTGTGATGAGTTAAGGCTAAGATCAAACTTAAATGTGATGAGTTAAAAGCTAATTAATATTGATTGTTCAAATTTTGTGGTTCATTGTTCATGCATTTGTTGATTTGAAAACTGGAAACATAAGTTGATGAAATGGTCGAGTCCTCGTGGGTTTGGTGCCCTAAATTGAGGTAATTTGGGAATTTTCAAGTTACATAATATAACTTAGGCCCTCCCCTACCCATTTGAATCGGCCTAACTAAATTTGTTTATAGTTTCTTATGAGAGAACTAACCTTCCTACACCACACATGCCCAGACTAGGTCTGTCCTTGCTCACTAACTTAATTAATTTATCTTACTTAAGAACTAAGCACAAGTAAATTTTGGGTTCCTACATTTCAAATTAAGAGATGAGTTATTTTTCTAAGCCTAATTACTATGAAATGTTCTTGTTTAGATTAATGAGTGTATGTTAATGTTTTTTAATAGAAAAAATTCAAATGCAACTATTTTAAGTGGTTGGATCCTAAAGCATGTTAGTTTGGTCGAATAGTTTTGTTAGGGCTTTATCAAAGAATCTCAAGTTCTGAGAGTACTGTAAGAAGTGTAAATGAACAAAAAATGAGTGAGAAATATTCAGTGGAAGCAAGGTTAACGAACATATTGCTAAGTTGATTTTGGTATTAGCTGTGGTTGTAATAAAATTGTAAGGAATTGTTCATGACACTGTCAACTTGAATGGAAATGTGTAATGAATTTAAATGAACTTATTTACATTTATGTTCAATGAATTAAAATGAATGAATTAAAATGAATTTGAGAATAAGATTTGTCTTTGCATTTAGTAAGTGAAATGAATTGGTTCCAACACAACTTGTTCGTATTTAGTGTTGTAAGCTATGTAGACTTGTGTATTTGGTATTAGTGTGGATAAGTTGGTTCCAAAAATGAGTTTTCAGCCAATGAAGCAAAGTCTGCCGAGCTACAGCAGCGGTGAAACTCGAAACTACTTGTTCAACATATGCAATAATTAATCCAAAACCATTACAAATCTAAACTCCAACAAATTGCATAAACCAGTGACATTTATAAGCTATGAACATGAACTTACAAAACCTACCTTATACAATACCAACAAAAGTTATCACATTCAAAATACGCAACTATTTTCCACAAAATATGCAAAATTTACTAACTGGACTACTTAAAGGGAATTTAATTCCCTTGCCCATCCATCACATGTCTCCCACAAACACTGCAGTCCAAAAGCAACATATATAAATATAAGACAAAATACATAACCCAATAAACATAACTAAGGTAGTGGTTGGTTGCTGGATGTAGGATTCATTGAAGAGGAGAGTATAGGTGTTGAAGTTGGTGGTGGTTGTGAAAGAGATCACCACGGGTTCCAATTGATAAATGTAAATTCAACATGTTATATATATATATATATATATATATATATATATATATATATATATATATATATATATATATATATATTAAATCTGAAAGTTACCTCTTCTAATCGATGAAAACACAAGATTAGTGTTTCTCTATTAGGTCCACACAAGCACCACAACCGAAGAAGGTTTTCACTCAAATTTTTGCTATGAATTTTGAGAGAAGCTTGACAACAATGGAGGATGAGAGAGGAGAGAGAATTCGGCCTAGAAGGGGGGAGGAAGATGGGAGTGGTTGCTGAAAATTAGAGGAAGTTATGAAAAAATTGGAATTTTAATTTGAAAAATACGATTAAATTTTTCAAATCAAAATTGCATATCCATCCTCCATTAACCCTCTATTTTCATTTGTTCCCATTCATCACTTAAATCCCTAAATGGGCTTTAAGCCCGTTTAACCAAAACCCAAATCAAACCCATTAAATTGAGTTCTAATTTCGGTTTAGACGAAACGGTTCATTTTTCTCGAATTGATTTCTTCAACCGCTTGGTTAAAACCTTAGGCCAGAAATCTACCGAATCGTTCTCAATTTTCATCCATAGTTAATTGTCATGTATCGTGCTTAATGCGTGTGACCCTCTAGGCTCACGAGCAATTGGCAGACTGGTAAAATTACTATTTTACCCTTTCCATCATAAGTGGCCTCTAGCAAGACATTATGATTATCCAATGTTCGTGATTATCGATTATTCGACTTAACCTGTTATCGTACATGTCACTGTCCTTTTAACAAACCGATATCCAAATCGATCAATAGGAATAGAATGGTCATCCTAATTTATCAATCCCTGTTTCTTGATATCTGAGATGATTGAAAACTGATACTAAGGTATCACCTGCACGGCCGTGCTCTTTCTTCAGTCATACTCATCAAGTGGCCTAAACGGATATCTTTCTCATACCGAAGTATGAGTGATAAATCTCTCAGACGCCTTTCGAGTTCACTAGTGCAATTAATATCAAAGCCAATCGAAGCCGTTATAGTTACCCTTTTACAGATAACGTTAGACTAGGTCAAACTTAGGTATTCGTTACATAGTGTACACAAAGACTCCTTGGTCTTAGGATATAATGACAAGCTACGATATGTGCGTATCTCACTCACAATCGGGTTGTCCAATATCATCGACCTGATGATATCTACGATATAACTCCGGCACATACTTTGCCATGATCAGTAGAGCGTGATCACAAGGAGTTGGTCTCATACTGATCGCTTCTTAAAGAAGCTTAGCTGATCAGGGACTCATCAAATGTAATTCTTTCTGATCTATAGTTCTACTATTAGTGGTTACACACATAATGACATAGATCAAATTACATTCGATATATTACTACAACACATTAGTAATATATGCCGATTTATTTATTCGGAAAGATGATAAAACATTACATCTGTAGATCACTTATATATTGGACTAGGGCATAACTCTAACAATCTCCCACTTGCCCCTGGTTCCAATTTAAGTTCTGATCTACTCCCATAGACCCTGCATGTTCCTCATGCCTAGGCTATGGCTGAGCCTATGTCAACGGATCGGCCATATTATCTTCAGTCGAATAGTTTTTAATCTCCACATCACCTCTATATGTGATAACTCTCACGAGGTGATGCCTGCTGAGTATATGTTTGGATCTGTTGTGGAATCTGGGCTCTTGAGCAATAGCTACGGCACCTGTGTTGTCCCACAACAAGCTTATCGGATCAGACGCTCGCGACGTTGCATCTAATCCGATCAGAAAGCTTCTAATCCATACGGCCTCTTTAGCTGCTTTTGTTGCAGCTATATACTCAGCCTTCATTGTAGAGCTGGCAATTTTGGCTTGCTTAAAGCTTATCCAGCTGAAAGCGCCACCACTCAACACAAAATATATCCTGATTGAATTTTAAAGTCATTTGGATATGTCTGAAAACTAGCATCGACTTGTCCTTTGACTGCTAGTTCTCTATCTTCATCCCCATACACCAAAATGCATCCTCGATCCTCCTCAAATATTTGAGGATGGCCTTTGCCAGCAATCCAGTGTAATTGGTCGGGGTTAGATTGGAATCTGCTGGTACAGCTTAGTGCAAACGAGACTTCCAGTCTCGTGCACATCCTGGCATACATGATGGATCCCACAGCCGAAGCATAAGGGATCTTACTCATCCTGCTCAGCTTATCAGGAGTACTAGGACTCTGTAGCTTGTTGAGCTTAATGCCATGACGCATGGGTATGTATCTTTTCTTAGAATCAAGCATTGAGATCTTCTCAACACTTTACCTATGTACATGTTCTGACTTAGCAACATGTTCTGACTTAGGCCCAAAATCCTTTTGGAATGATCTGTAGAGATCCTGATGCCTACATTAAATGTAGCATCACCTAAGTCCTTCATCGATAAGTACTTCCCTAACCAAGCTTTGGTGGCAAGGTCGGGATGTCATTCCCGATGAATAAATATCAAGAATACAATATTACTCCCACTCGCTTTCTTATGTACGCAAGGCTCACTTTTGTTTTTGATGAAGCCGAGTTCCCTTACAGCTTCATCAAAATGAATGTTCCAACTCTGTGAAGCTTGCTTTAATCCATAAATGGATCTAAGCAGCTTACAAATCTTTCCGGGATTCTCTGGATCAACAAAACCCTCGGGCTGTGTCATATACACATCCTCTTTTAAGTTCCTGCTAAGGAAGGGGTTTTGACATCCATCTGCCATAACTATGGCTAAAAATAATCCGGATTAAACTGAACATTGCTACTGGTGAAGAGGTGTCATCATAATCCATTTATTGAATCTGATGATAACCTTTTACAACCATCCTAGCCATATTGGTCTGAGGACTTCCATCCATGTCGGTCTTGATCCTATAGACCCACTCAGAACCGATGGGTTTTATCCCAGGGGTTTGATCAACCAAGCACCAAACTTGGTTGTCATATATTGATTTCATTTCCTCACTCATGGCGTTCTGCCATTTTTCGGAGTCTGGACTGGTCAAAGCTTGTCTGTAGGTTTCTGGATCATCCTGATCCACCAATATCAAGTCATTTCCTTCAGTGGCTGTGAAGCCATATCTGTCTGGAACATGACGAGATTTTTCAGACCTCCTTGGACCATCTGGAATTCCTGTAGGGACAGATTCTTCATCTACGACCATATGAGGCTCCAGTACTTCTACATCTTGCATAGCAGGCTCCTGAATTGCTTCAGGCTGTTCCGTATTCTCACGAATTTCTTCGAGATGCACGGGACTCCCACTAGCTATTTTGGAAAAATATTTCTCCAAAAATACCCCTCCTCGAGCAACAAAAACTTTGTACTCGCTGGGTATATAGAATTTGTATCTCTTAGTTTCTTAAGGATACCTTGCGAAGACACATTTTGTCTGATTTGGATGCCTGCATCTCTGCTACCCAAATCTTTTTAGGAAAAACATATTAGGATGTTTCCCACACCATATATGATTATGGTCCATCTCTTATTTGGCTACTAAGCGAAGGCGCGCGCATCCAAATAGAACTGGCCATCTCATCGTGCTCCCATTCCAATAAATACTACGCGGAGGCGCACGCATCCACAGTAACGGGAGACGTGATGAGTGTCATGTGGTGTACCTTCTGTGACTCTGGTCCAACTCTTATTTGGCTACTACGCGGAGGCGCACGCATCCAAAAAAAGAACTGATTACCTTATTCAGCTCGCATCCCAATGAATACTACGCGGAGGCGCACGCATCCACAGTAATGGGAGACAGAATGACTGTCACAAGGTGTACTATCGTTGTCTTCATCGGAGCCCGATTCAAAATGAATGCGGCCGTTTCCAGAGTCAAGTATAAGTTGAACTTTCTTCTGGCCTGAGTACTCATAGGTCCACATACATCGGAATGTATTAGACTTAACAAGTCACTTGCCTTTCACATAAACTTGTGAAAAGTGCCTATGTCATTTTGCCCATTAGGCGAGACTTGCATCTTTCAGTTTGAGTGAATTCAAACGGAATTAAAAGTCCACACTTGTGAAGTGTAGAAATGCGTTTCTCGCTCATTAGGCAATACTTGCATCTTTCAGTTTGAGTGAATTCAAACGGACTTAAAGTCCACACTCGTGAAGAGTTGAAATGCGGTTCTCGCCTATGTGCCTTAAATGACAATGTCAGATTATAAATTGGTTTAAATCATCAGCTTTAAGCCCTTTCTTATTTACGTTATAGCGTATAAGCTTACCAACGTAAATATCTGATCCTGAAGACGTGGATACCCACTTTTCTTCACATGATCCTTGTATTACTTACAATCCCTGATTCCTGTGTCCTGGCTCATTGCAGTGATAGCAGACCTTCTCCATTTTGTCCTTAGTCTTCACAGCAGCTTTGGGAGCTGCTTGAACCTTTGGACGCTTGGGGTGTCCGATCTGCCCTGCAAGGTGCTCAGGAGCCTTACCCTTACCCAGATCAGCTTTCTTGAAGCTGACCTTCTTGTTGACCATAAGGAACTCCTTGGTCTTGCCCTTGAGGTTCTTTTCAGCGGTCACAAGCATTCCATGAAGCTCGGTTAAGGACTTGTCCATGTCATGCATATTGTAATTTACTATGAAATCACTATATGTATCTGGAAGTGACTACAACATAAAATCCGCAGCCATTTCTACCTGATCATCAAAACCGAGTCTGGTTAGATGTTCCTGAAGACATTTCATCTTCATGACATGGGGACTAACAGGGCTTCGGCCTTAAGCTTGCAGGAGTTAAGTTCTATGAAAGTATCATATCTTTCGACACGAGCTTTCTCCTTGAACATTTCCTTGACCTCTGCCTTACAGGTATGAGGGTCATTCGAAACGTTCCTGAACTGCTTCTGCTACTCTGGCATCCTACTGCCCACCATAATGCATGACACGTCGATTTGGTTACTAAGAAACTTTGATAAGTATCCTTAGTGCTCTACCGGCGTTCAGCGGTGGCTCAACAGGAGGTTCCTTGGTAAGGATATATTACTTGAGTTCATGCTTGAGTACAAGCCTCAAGTTTCTATTCCAATCTGAGTAATTCACGCCCTTGAGTCTGTCCTCAATTTGGACTCTCAGTGCGCTATTACTCCTTTGTGTTGTGTTTGCCTTTTAGTTCTACATGGTAAAATTAATTAAAATTCAAGTTGGAGATTTAGTTATAAAACACTTGTCTGATTCTAACATTAGAATCTGAACCAGGATCCTATCATACCCTCAATTGAAGTGAACGGAGGCTCACTGCTCCAATTGAGAGCATCAAAGTAGGAATACATCCATTTACAAAACCATGTAATTCCTGGCTAGGGTATGTACTAAAAGTACACGGCATTCCCTATACTGATACCCTAGGTCAGCCCTAGCTGACAATCGTAGACTAGTCTACCAAGCTTGAACTATGGATAGAACTAATGTGACTACTACGCGGAGGCGCACGCACCCACACAGAATTACCCATCTCATCCAGACTTTTTCTCTATGAATGTTACGCGGAGGCGTACCGACATCCATAGGGTCAAAGCCCTTTTGAGTGCCCAAACTTGGATGGTATCACGCTTGACTTGTAATTATTTGCGTTTAAGTGAATTATAAAAGTCTGATTGTATATCGATAAAATCTTAATCTGGAATCATCAATTGCAAATCCATGCAAAGATGATCCCTTAGCAGGTTACATGCGAGTCTGATTAAATTCCGATTTTAATCTTTGCATGTGGGTGATAGCAAATCATACATAAACTTGTATATTTAAACTATCATACATTCATACATTCAAACATATAAATGTAACGATAAAATATGCATAGCTAAGCCCATCTTAAGTTCCTAAGAATCTAGCAATACTGATCCTAAAGACATGATCTTAAAGATCCAAACTTGCTCCATTCTTGTGAACTCCCACTGGCTTCGAGCCTCCTCCAATCCGAGTCTTCCTCTTGACTTGATTCTTGTGTCGGTCTTCGTGATTACAAATATAAATAAAGAAAATGAAATACAAATCACGACACACAGGCCGTATTTACTACAACCCAAAATTAAGCAACACGCAGGTTGCAAAACCGAAATTAAAATGCAAATCTAATGGGCTTAGCTAGCATCATTTGGAAAACATCATGTTATTAAAGATCATGTATACAATCAACATGCTTATCAAACAAATAAATTTTCCAAATTTTATCTTTCCTAAGTGTGGAAAATTCCGGTTTATCGAAACCGGACGGTTTAACTAATTAATTGAATTTTGAACCGGTTCTCGCCGGTTTATCGAAACTGAACCAAATCTAAAAATTAAATTTTCAGGGTTTCCAAATATTCTCGCGAACCAACCGATTCAGCTCGAATCTGGTCGAGCTGAACCGGCTCAACCGAGGTCGCCCGCGGAGGCAACCACGGTGGCCCGTGAGGGCTGCCGAGGTCGCCCGTGGGGCTGACCGTGGTCGGCCACGGGGACAACCATGGTAGCCCGCGAGGGCAGCCATGGTCGCCCCTAGGGCAGACCTTGGTCGCCCGGGAGGCGACCATGGTGGCCCTCACGGGCTGCCATGGTCGCCCGCATGGGCAGACAGTGGTCGCCCGCGGCAGCAACCATGGTCGCCTGTAGGCGACCCTCGTCGGCCCTTGGTGCTGACCATGGTTTGCCCTAGGGCATTCCATGGTCCACCAAGGGTCTTGACCTGGTCGGCCATGGCTAACCCGAAACACCAAAAAAAAATTATTTTCCAATTTTCCAAAATCAATCAAATCTGAAATTTTTTTTGATTCACATGCATGCTAAGGTGATGAACACATATAAACTAAAAAAAAAAATCAGATTTAAACATGTAGAAGAATACACAACAACCATGACTCTGATACCACTGAAAGAGATCACCACGGGTTCCAATCGATAAATATCATGCAGCGGACGTTATGTAATCGTGGTGATCGAAACATGCTACGATCTTAATGTAAATTCAACATGTTATATATATATATATTAAATCTGAAAGTTACCTCTTCTAATCGATGAAAACACAAGATTAGTGTTTCTCTATTAGGTCCACACAAGCACCACAACCGAAGAAGGTTTTTACTCAAATTTTTGCTATGAATTTTGAGAGAAGCTTGACAACAATGGAGGATGAGAGAGGAGAGATAGTTCGGCCTAGAAGGGGGGAGGAAGATGGGAGTGGTTGCTGAAAATTAGAGGAAGTTATGAAAAAATTGGAATTTTAATTTGAAAAATACAATTGAATTATTCAAATCAAAATTGCATATCCATCCTCCATAAACCCTCTATTTTCATTTGTTCCCATTCATCACTTAAATCCCTAAATGGGCTTTAAGCCCGTTTAACCAAAACTCAAATCAAACCCATTAAATTGAGTTCTAATTTCGGTTTAGACGAAACGGTTCATTTTCCTCGAATTGATTTCTTCAACCGTCTGGTTAAAACCTTAGGCCAGAAATCTACCGAATCGTTCTCAATTTTCATCCATAGTTAATTGTCATGTATCGTGCTTAATGCGTGTGACCCTCTAGGCTCACGAGCAATTGGCAGACTGGTAAAATTATTATTTTACCCTTTCCATCATAAGTGGCCTCTAGCAAGACATTATGATTATCCAATGTTCGTGATTATCGATTATTCGACTTAACCTGTTATCGTACATGTCACTGTCCTTTTATCAAACCGATATCCAGATCGATCAATAGGCATAGAATGGTCATCCTAATTTATCAATCCCTGTTTCTTGATATCTGAGATGACTGAAAACTGATACTAAGGTATCACCTGCACGGCTGTGCTCTTTCTTCAGTCATACTCATCAAGTGGCCTAAACGGATATCTTTCTCATACCGAAGTATGAGTGATAAATCTCTCGGACGCCTTTCGAGTTCACTAGTGCAATCAATATCAAAGCCAATCGAAGCCGTTATAGTTACCCTTTTATAGATAACGTTAGACTAGGTCAAACTTAGGTATTCGTTACATAGTGTACACAAAGACTCCTTGGTCTTAGGATATAATGACAAGCTACGATATGTGAGTATCTCATGACTGGATCTATACAACATACTCACAATCGGGTTGTCCAATATCATCGACCTGATGATATCTATGATATAACTCCGGCACATACTTTGCCATGATCAGTAGAGCGTGATCACAAGGAGTTGGTCTCATACTGATCGCTTCTTAAAGAAGCTTAGCTGATCAGGGACTCATCAAATGTAATTCTTTTTGATCTATAGTTCTACTATTAGTGGTTACACACATAATGACATAGATCAAATTACATTCGATATATTACTACAACACATTAGTAATATATGCCGATTTATTTTTTCGGAAAGATGATAAAACATTACATCTGTAGATCACTTATATATTGGACTGGGGCATAGCTCTAACAGGTTTGATGCTTTTTGAGTTATTTATTGCTGCAGTTCCTCTTCTTGCGAGAGTTCCTCCTCTTGGTGCAATTCTTTCTCTCTGTCCTGTTGTTCCTTTTGTGAACAATGCTTCGCTACTAAGATTTCTTCCACTGTCCAATGTTCTAAAATGGTCCTAAAGAAGTACAATGAAGACTAAGTCAATTTTCATCCATAAAAGGTTAGAAAAATGAGTTCATTTCCATATAAAGCATTTTATTTCCATATAAGGAAATTCAAACTTAGAGTTCATGTGTTACTAGTCGAGTAGAAATTCTAAGATTATATCCGTTTGGCATTATTGTTGGAGTGAAAGAAGAGTAGAGACCAAAGTACTTGAGATCACCAAATAGCTTTTCACTTCAACATGATAAAAATATATATATCAAGATCATATAGGCATATAAAAGAGGTTACCATAATACAAATTAATTCTATGACCACAACAGGTATATAAAAAAAATCAACCACAATAGGTATTGAAGAAGAGAAAGGTGGAAAAAATCGGAAAATAAGCTTACCACATGCTGACTGCGCATTGCATTTAGCGCTGCTTGTGCTAATCCAACTGTAGGAGATCTCTCAAACAACAACAACGATGGTTGAAGATTATTCACCAGCATATGTGGGATGTTTTTGACGTTTCAAAGATTCTTCACCAGCGGTGGTTGAAGATCCTCCAACCAAAGCTGGCTGGCGTTGTTTGGCAAGCCTTCAAAGTGCATCATGTCACTTAGTATAATCTCTTAAGATATACATTCTGTTGAAAGTAATCTTCACTGAGTCGTTTGTGTGTGGCGCAAGTCTCGGGGAGTTGCTGGTGTGTTGCTGAAGAAGAGGAGCAGTACCTATTTTCATTCCTATATTTCCTTTTGTTTCTTATCTGTAGTTGTTGAGGTTCTATATTTAGAATATGTATTGTTGCTATTAATATGAATGAAGACTTGAGAGAATAGCATCGATTCCTCTCAGTTTGGTGTTTCCCCCAAAACCAACTAATCTTGTCTTTGGTTATTAGTCTCTGTTTCTTCATCTGGTATCAGAGCCCAACCAAAACAAGATGGTTGAACCCGAGACACCACCAAGAGGGACTGAAGAGAGCTCAGCGGTCTCAAGAGATGTGACCGGAGAAACAGCACCAGCCTCTCGACCTCCTAACAGAGGAAACATACCACTCTCATATACTATGCTCACTGATGATAATTATGGTGTCTGGGCATTTAAAATGAAACTGTTGATGAGAGCTTCGGGAGTCTGGAAAGCTGTAAATGGAGTTGGAGCAGTGAGTGAGGAGATGGACCAAGGTGCATTTGCCATGATTTCTCAAGCAGTTCCTGATGCAGTCTTGATGGCTATCTCAAAGAAGGAGACAGCCAGAGAGGCATGGAAAGCGTTGAAGGAGATGTGAGTTGGAGAAGATAGGGCGAGGAAGGCCAATGTACGTGTTCTGAAACGAGAATTTGACAGGCTAATCATGGATGAGAGAGAATTGTCAGTGAGTTTTCTTTAAAGCTCACAAACATGGTCAATGAAATTCGGACCCTTGGCAGTGAAGTCTCTGAAGAAGCTCTGGTTGAGAAGTCGTTCAGGTCGGTACCAGACCGCTTCCTGTCAATTGTGGGAACAATCCAACGGTGGGGAGATCTTGAAAAAATGTCCATGGCTAAGGCTGTTGGCAGATTGAGGACTTTCGAGTCTACTCTGAGAAGTAAGAGAACTGAAAAAGAAGAACGTGACAAGCTTTTGCTCACCAAAGCGCAATGGGAAGCGCTGGCTGCGAAAGGCAGAGGAGGAGGTGCTGGTTGGAGCTCGACGCGTGGTAGAGGACGAGGGCGCGGTCGAAGCAGCTGGAAAAAGGTAGACAGATCTAAACTGAAATGTTTTAATTGTTCAGAGTTGGGCCATTTTGAATATGAATGCAAGAATGAAGAGAAAGAAGAGGCAAACCTGGCTGAGCAGCAGGAAGAAGAAGAAGAACTTGCGCTCTTCATGATGATAGCAGAGAGGGTTATAGCTCATAAACACCCTATGGGCTATGTGATGCTAAATGTGGAAGGTGTGAGACCGAATTTCAAGTCGGGATAGAAAACAGAGACCAATGCTTGGTATCTGGACACTGGCACCACAAATCATATGAATGCAGATCTCATGATGTTCTCTGATATGGACAAGAAGGTTAAAGTCATGGTGAGATTCAGAGATGGGTCGCTAGTAGAGATTCAGGGGCGTGGCACTGTTTTGTTGCTGGGAAAAAATGATGAACACATGTCATTATCTAATGTTTATTTTATCCCATCTTTGAAGTCTAACATCATTAGCCTTGCTCAGCTTGATGAGGAAGGTTGCAAAGTGGAGTTAAAGGAGGGGTGGCTCGGAACCTATGATCCAGAAGGGAGACTGCTGATGAGAGTAAACTGATCAGAGAATCGTCTATACATTCTCAAAGTAGGAAACACGAAACCAGTGTGTTTGCTTACTAAGGCAGAAGACAAGAGCTGGATGTGGCATGCCAGGTTTGGCCGTTTGAATTTCTATACTCTGAAAAAATGGTGAGTGAAGAAATGACTCGAGGGTGTAGCTAAATGTGGTACAAGCGAAAGGTGAGTCACCTCAAAATCTTTGGGTGTGTAGCTTTTGTTAAAGTTATTGAGAAATTTGTTAAGAAGTTGGATGACAGGAGCATTCGAGCAGTTTTCATTGGATACGAACCAGGAACGAAAGGTTATCGCTTCTATAATCCTGCTACTAACAGGGTGATCATTAGCATGGATGTAGTTTTTGATGAAGAAACTAGCTGGGATTGGTCATCTGAGTCGGAGGTGAACAGTTGAGCAATGACGAGATTTTCTCTGTGGATTGGGGTGAACAGTTTCAAACTGAAGGTGAAGCAGAGCCTAGGGACGAACCAGTAGCCCCGGGCGTTGAGACTGATGAACCTCAATCGTCTAAATCTCAACCTGTAGAAATGCAAGAAAATGGTGATCAAAGCTTCTCTCCCCTTTGTAACATGCCCAGAAACACCAGAGGGACCAGTTCGAGAACGATCACTTCGAGAAATTTATGATGAAACTGTTGCAGTAGAAACAGAGCATGATGAGCTCTGTTTTTTGTCCTCTGAAGAACCAGACGATGTTGGTGTGGCATTGGCAGAAAAAAAGTGGAGGAAGGCAATGGAAAAAGAGATCAAATGCATTGAGGACAATGGTACGTGGAAGCTTGTCCAATTACCTTTGTCCATGAAGGCTATAGGCTTGAGATGGGTTTTTAAGGTTAAGAAAGACACGCAGGGAAGGGTAGTGAGATATAAGGCGCGATTAGTAGCCAAAGGCTATGCCCAACGTGCAAGCATTGACTATGAAGAAGTTTTTGCTCCAGTGGCTCCAATTGAAACTGTGAAGCTGTTGCTGGCAATGGCGGCTCAACAAGCTTGGGAAGTTCACCATATGGATGTCAAGTCAGCGTTCCTCAATGGTGAATTATCAGAAGAGGTCTATGTTGTACAACCTCCTGGTTTCGAGAATAAACAGAGCCCCACGTTGGTGATGAAGTTAAGGAAGGCTCTGTACGGGCTAAAGCAGGCTCCCAGAGAGTGGAATGAGAAGTTGACCTCGAGTCTGTGTGCGCTTGGGTTCAAAAAATTAGCCCCGAAGCATGCAGTCTACACGAGGAATTCTGGTGAGTAAATTTTAATTGTGGGGGTTTATGTTGATGATCTCATTATAACTGGGTCAAGAAAATCAGAGATATTGGCGTTTAAATGTGAGATGAGCCATGTGTTCCAGATGAGTGATTTGGGGTTATTATGCTATTATCTTAGGATTGAGATGGTACAAAAACCAGAAGAGATCACACTGTGTTAGAGGAATTATGCTGAAAAAATTCTGAAGCTGTCGGGGTTGCAAAATTGTAATGACAGCAAGACTCCAATGGAGCAGAGACAGAAGCTGAGCAAGAACTGTGATGGAAATCTGGTCGATCCCACTCATTATCAAAGGTTGGCAGGGAGTCTTTGGTATTTGGTCAATACACGACCAGATCTCATCTATTCGGTGGGTATCGTGAGCAGATACATGGAGGCACCTAGAACAGAGCATCTGGCAGCAGTTAAGAGAATCATAAGATATATTAGAGACACGCTGGATATTGGTCTGTCTTATTATTTAGAAACACAAGAAGCAAATATGACAGGTTACAGTGATAGTGATCACACAGGTGATATTGACGATCGAAGAAGCACGACTGGCGTGGTGTTTTTTCTGGGAAAAAGCTTAATCACATGGACTTCCCGGAAACAGAGAGTCGTGGCCTTATCTTCCTGTGAGGCTGAGTATATGGCAGCCACATCAGCAGTGTGTCAAGGGGTTTGGTTGGCACGACTCATTGGTGATGTTCTGGGAAAAGAGATCAAGGAAGTGTGCTTGAAGATAGATAATAAATCTGCGATTATGCTCAGTAAAAATCCTGTGTACCACGGTCGGAGTAAGCATATAGACACTCGTTACCATTTTGTGAGAGAGTGTGTCGAGCAGAAGAAGGTTAGAGTCGAACATGTCAGCTCTGAATCACAAGTGGCAGACCTGTTCACAAAGGCATTGGGAAGAGTGGCCTTTCTGGAAATGAGAGACAAGCTGATCGGAAGAGGACCACTGATTCGAGATTAGGGGGGACTGTTGAAAGTAATCTCCACTGAGTCGTTTGTGTGTGGCGCAAGTCTCAGGGAGTTGCTGGTGTGTTGCTGAAGAAGAGGTGGACGTGTTGCTGAAGAAGAGGAGCAGTACCTATTTTCATTCCTATTTTTCCTTTTGTTTCTTATCTGTAGTTGTTGAGGTTCTATATTTAGAATATGTATTGTTGCTATTAATATGAATGAAGACCTGAGAGAATAGCACGATTCCTCTCAGTTTGGTGTTTCCCCCAAAACCAACTAATCTTGTCTTTGGTTATTAGTCTCTGTTTCTTCACATTCTTGAGTACATGTACTTTCCAATTATTGTTTTGCTTGTACACTTGGCATTCTTTCTTCAGATTTAGTCCTCCTATGGTTGATTAACTCCGTAAATGCAACTTCGGTACTGACGGTGATAAACAGAGAAGGCTCAAAGAAGCAAGAAACAGAGAAAGAGATATCACAACACACAGAGACTCAATTACTTAGGGCAGTACAATAAGAAACGGAAAGAAATAAAGAAACGCAACTAATTAAAGAAAAAAGAAATTGTTCATAAACTTTAGTCTTTTCTTGCGCAGCAAGTAATGGCAATTAAAACAGAGAAAGAAAGAAGAAACTGACATTATTATTCCCATGCAAGAACGTCCAGCATGGCGTAAGATTATTGGCCAACATGCTCCCCTTAATCTTGTGCCTCCACGACCATTACCTCAAGTTTTGAGCGCATTTCCAAGAACCTTGACTTCCCAAGAACTTTGGTTAAGATGTCGGCCTTTTGAAGCTCTGTTCTTACATGTCTGACTTCGATTGCTCCGGTTTCGACACACTCGCGTATGAAGTGGTATCGAGTGTCAATATGTTTGCTCCTGTCGTGATAAACAAGATTTTTTCTTAGTAGAATCCCCAATTTGTTGTCGATATTCAGGATAATACTCCAAGCCTTTTCTCCGAGCAAGTCTTTGATCAGACGAGCTATCCAAATTCCTTGACATGCAGCAGTGGCGGCTACAATGTATTCGGCCTCACACGAAGAGAAAACAACTATCCTCTGTTTTTGGGACATCCAAGTTATCAGGCAGTTTCCCAAGTAGTATGCGACTCCAGTTGTGCTTTTTCTATCATTTTTATCTCCTGCCAAATCACTCAGTATGCGTTTCACAGCACCTAAGTGCTCTTCCCTTGGTTTCTCCATATATCTGCTCATAATTCCCATAGAGAGTATTAGGTCTGGTCTTGAGTTGACCAGATACCTCAAACTTCCGATCAAGCTCCGGTATTCTGTATCGTTCACCAAGCTTCCTCCATCTTCTTTGCTTAGGCTCAGCTTTGGTTCCATTGGAATTTTGCAAGAATTGCAGTCTTCGAGACCTGCTATCTTCAAGATTTTCTCCGCATATGGCTTCTGACTTATTGTGATCCCAGACTTGTTTTGAGTGACTTGCAGACCCAGGTAGTATGAGAGCAACCCCAAGTCGCTCATAGAGAAAATTTGGCTCATCTGTCTTTTGAATGTGAGCACATCTTCCAAGCTCGAACCTGTGATAATGAGATCGTCAACATATATGCCAATAATTATCAGACCTGTCCTCGTGTTTTTTTGTATACACATCATGTTCCAACTTGCTCCTTTTGAACTCCAGTGTCTTCAGGCTACTGTCCAGCTTCTGATTCCAGGCTCGCGGTGCCTGTTTTAGGCCATATAGAGCCTTTTTGAGCCTTAAGACACAATCTTGATTTTTTTTTCATCAATAAAGCCAGGAGGCTGCTTCACATAGACTTCTTCGACCATCTCTCTGTTCAAGAACGCGGACTTCACATCCATGTGATGCACTTCCCATCCCTTCTGTGCAGCGAGAGCAAGCAACAATCTTACCGTTTCCATGCGAGCAACATGTGCAAAGACTTCTTCGAAGTCGATTCCTTCTTTCTGAGAGTAGCCACTACGCCAATGTGTCTAAAAGGCAACGAATTTAACTTGATTGGTCGCCATATTTAAATTGTTGCCGACCAAGTTTGAGCCTTTGTCGCCATATAATGACACCAGCGACCAAGGCCGTCATCTCCGTGGCAGAATCGGTGAGAAGCAACCAAGGTTTTTTTTGCCGTCGCCAAATTCGTTCAAATAGCCACCAAGTTTGAAGTGTGGTAGCTAAAACGACTGCACTTTTTTTCAAAATGTCCAATTGAAATATTTTTTTTAATGAGAGAAGTCGATCGTTAATTACATAATTACATTAATTAAAAGCAAGTAACCGCTGTATATTAATTATGACCACTACTTCTATAAAATGGACCCCTTAATTCTTCATTTGCAGAGTTTTATTCAGTTTGTTTTACTGCTTCAAAGCTTTCCTTCTCCTATAATAATATATATTACACAATAATTTATGTACGGGTGATTTTGAAGATTAAAGAGGTACGCTTTGGTTTATAATTAAGCAATTGCATATATATTTTTGTTGAAAAACATCTTTCTTGATATGCCATAATTTCCTATATTGTTGTACACAGTGGTAATTGCATATAATTCTTGATATTTTTTGTTGAAATACATCTCTTAATCTTTATTTGATTGCATATTAAATTTCTTGATATTTGATTGCTTGGTATGTTTTTGTATGCCATAATTTTCAATCTTGTACATACTATAGTTATTAGAAAAAAATACATATTATTTTTAAATTTTGTTTTTTTCCTGAATTTACACTAGCAATGTTGAAGAAATAAGAATTTAGAGAAAAAAAATACAACACTGAGGAAATAAGACTTTAGAGAAAAAAATTAGGAAAAAATACATACCATTTTTAGAATTTACATTGTGGCAACTTCAATGAGGAAATAAGATTTTAGAGAGAAAAAACACATTCTTCACTAGATGAATCAAACAACCCTTCATGCGCCTTTACAAATTGAGCTGATTGTAACATCCTGTGTCCTCAAAAGGAAACACAAAATCTCACTCCCTTACCAACTAAACCACACATGCTATATTCATTATATTGTGCTTCTAATTTTCTATGACAGACATAATGGATCGTAGTTAGATGAGTCTTCCAAGATACTCTAACGATTACATTGTTGGAGTATCGAAGTTCTTACAATTTGCCTTGACAAACTTTGAAAGTGGGGACGGGTTGTATAGATGTCCGTGCAAAGACTGTTGCAATATGAAAACAAGTAATTGGTTGGAAGTATACAAATATTTAATACAAATAGGGATAATGGAGTCGTACACAACCTGGAACTTTCACGGAGAAGTTTCGAGGAGCTCTTGTCATATGAATCAGGGAGAATCATCAATAGATCCAAATAGAGAGCATTCGAGTAACTGCATTGAGCAAACATCACAACTGATTGAAGATGTATTTCCAGTACACGTGTGTGATCCAACTAATGTTGACTTGATTGCCAAAGCTACAAGGCATAATTACGATAAGCTGATAAAGGAATTATCAACTCCACTGTATGAAAACAGTTCTGAAACCTCATTGGTGACCCTTTTAAAGTTGATGGCAATGAAGGAAAAGCAAGGAATGTCAAACAAGAACTTTAATGAGATGTGTAAGGAACACAAACATCTATTTCCTACACCAAACACGTACCCAAAAACTTATGCAGATGAAAGGAAGAGACTGAAGGGGTTGGGGATGGGTTATAAGATCTATGATGCATGTTATTACAGTTGCTTCCTATATTACAAAGAGGGTGCGGGACTTTAACATTCCCCAAAATGTGGTACTTCAAGATGGAAAAGTCTCGTTGAACGGGTTCCGAGGAAAACAGTCAGATACTTCCCCTTGACTCCAAGGCTACAACGTTTATACATGCCTCCGAAAACAGCAAAACAATTGCGGTGGCACGGAGAAAGAGAAATTAAGGATGAAAAGGTGTTGGCACACCCTTCTGATGGAGAATGTTGGAAAGAATTTGACAAGTCATATCCAGAATTTGCGAACGAATGTCGTAATGTGCAGTTGGCTTTAGCGACTGATGGGTTTAGTCCTTTTGGGGTTAGTTCCAGTCGATACTCTGTTTGGCCAGTTGTCCTAATCCCGTACAACTTGCCGGCGACAATGTGTATGAAGAAAGAATTCAACGTACTAACGATGTTGATATTTGGGCCCAAATCCCCAGGCAAGTGTTTGGACATATTGATGAGACCACTTTTTGATGAGCTGAAGATGTTGTGGGAGACTAGAGTTCAAACTTGAGATGGGTATCGAAAAGAGTTTTTTATGATGCAATCAGCCGTGTTGTGGACAATTAGTGACTTCCCAGGTCCGAGTTTCCTTGACGATATTGATGCTATATACAACCAGTCAAGAATATCGTACATTGGGGCTAGAAGATGGCTAAAACATGATCATTCTTCTCGTGCTGCAAAGGGTTCGATAAATGGGAAGGAGGAGAGAAGAACAACTCCATTGACCCGTTCATCAACTAAAGTGTACAACGAAACCCAACGACACACATATCCTCAACAAAGTCTACAACCAAATATTGTTAAACGTGGAAAAAAAAAGGAGAAGTTGTGTTGGACGCACTTGAGTGCGTTTTGGGAGCTTCCATATTGGACCAGTTTGAGAGTCAGACACACGTTAGATGTGATGCACATAGAGAAGAACGTGTGTGACAACGTGATGGGTACTGTCTTAGGCATTTCAGAAAAGAGCAAAGATGATTTGAAAGCTCGCACAACGCTTGAAGAGCTGAAAATACGCAAGCATCTTTGGGCTAACCCCAATGGTAAAAGGTCATTAGTGGAAGAAAATACTGTGAAGCAGAAGGCTAAAAAACCTAAACTCAATGGTGGATCAGTAATGCCAGAAGCAAATTACACTGTGAAACAAATCTTGCGAGGCGAAGTGTTTGATCGTATTGCTGCGGTACGATACCCGACAGGATATGCTGGTAGCATGAAAAACAAAGTGAATATAGAGGACAAGAAATTTTATGGATTGAAAACTCACGATTGTCATGTGTTACTTCAACGCATCATTCCAATCATTATACGCCCATATGTGGCAAAACAAGTTACTGATGCTCTTGTTGAGTTGTCCAAATTTTTTCAAATGTCATGCGCTCGGGAGATCAAGAAATCAGATCTTATGATCATGAAAGACAACATAGTAGTGATTCTCTGCAATTTGGAGAAATTTTTTCCACCTTCTTTCTTCACAATCATGGTCCACTTGTGCCTGCACCTTCCCGACCAAGTACTACTTACTGTACCTGTACACTATACTTGGATGTTTCCAATTGAAAGACAACTTGGTGAGTACAAGAAAATAGTACTAAACAAGCGTTATCCGGAGGGGTGTATAGCAGAACGATATATCATGCACGAGTGCGTGAATTTCATCAATAAGTACATACATGTTGATCTTCACATTAATGCCGATGTGCCCCATGAAGAATCACAATGGAATATCTCAGTTGTGTCGCCACTTGTGAACCCGACAAGTATAGTGAAGTATGCTCGTTTGGGCGCAGATGAATTATGCAGGGCACATTGGACGGTGTTGGAGAACTGTGTGGAAGCTCAACAATACATAGAGAGCCATAGAGTGATGATTTCTTCTGATTGGCCCAATGCCACGGTTGCACAACGTATACAATATTTCAATGAATATTTCAGAAATTTGGTAAGTGCTTGCAATTAAGTATGTCGTTATTTACAACTCACAATTTCTTTTATAACTAATATGAATACTCGTTATTTGAATATGTAGATGGAAACGGAAAATGATCACCGAGAGCTGCAATTGTTATCCCGTCTACCGCAAACCACCAACATATATCAGCAGTGCATTGTTAATGGCGTTCAGTTCGTTTGTCAGCAACGTGACCTAAAGCGCACAACACAAAATAGTGGTGTCATGGTTGAGATTGACAATGGAAAGTATTTTGGTGTTCTACTACAAGTCATTGAATTTTTATATCCCGATGCAATGCCAGTTGTTTTATTTAAGTGCAGATGGTATGACGAGACTACGATGAAGTCTGATCGCGGACTTGATTTGGAGGACACTTCTACAAATTGCTACAGAGATAATATTTTTTGCCTCGCACCAACAGCAAGACAAGTATTCTACGTGGATGATCCAAGTTGTGGTGATGAATGAAAAGTTGTCAATCTTATGTCTCATTGAGGGATATACAGTCCCATCACACTCGGAACAAATGCAAACAATGAAGTGGTGGATGAAATAGAAGAACCGTATCAAGAACATTGTATTCATGATCCAATATCACGTGTAGAACATGATGATCACGAGGCCACTTCAAGTCAATTTTACGAAAGTGATAACGAAGAGGAAGACGAAGAAGAAGAGGATGAGGATGAAGAGGACAAGAATGAGAACGAAGAGATTGGGGACGAGGAGATTGAGGAAGGGCCGGATGAATATTTTTATGATGTTGATGTGAGTGTCGATGATGATGATTACTAGTTTTTACGCGGGAAAAAGGTTTCAAGAATAAAATTATTTGCACGTGTTCTTGTATGTGATAGTCTTGCTTATGATAAAAGAGTTCCTACAAGGTTTTCATTTTCTTAAAAATTTTGTTATATAAAATTGCAAGGATACTTGACTATTTTATATTATAATAATTGATTATACTATCCTAATTTATAGTTGTAAATGCATAAAAATAAACTCTCTGTTCTACTATATTTTATTTTTGTCTCAATTAACTCATGTGCTATATACACACACACACACACATATGTCTATGTGTGCATGTGCTATATTTAATTATAAGATTTACCACAAAATAATATCTAACTATATTTTGCGGTTGCAATGTAAAATCATGAAGTGGCAAGAAAATGTTGCTAGTGGCCACTAATGCCACACGTGGCTTACATTTGTTAAAACTCTATTTAATATTGAAAGTTAAGATTTTTGTGGTAGGAAGTAAATTGTAAACGCGGGTTAAAATTTGGAGTCCAATAAACCTTGCTCCTGACCCAAAAAAATTGGCGGGACTTAATTTTGGGGATTTGGATGTATATAAAAATAAAACAGTTCTTAGAAGCCCATTAGTCTTTCTCTTCCATCTTCAATATCGCTCCTCCTTTCATCTTTAGTTTCCATCTTCAATCTTCGGCTACTTCAACCTTCAAACCATCTTTTAGTAGAGATTTGAGCGGTATGTGACAATTCTTATTATCTATTTTTCATGTTCTTATGATTTCTAGAGTTTCAGATAGGTGTTAGTATGATACAATTTTCGGAATTACATCTGAAACTTGTGTTTCCTATGCTCTTAATTTTTTTTAGAAAAATATTCATGTGTTTCCACGAGTTTTAGATAGTTGTTATTATGATATAATTTTTGGAATTACATTTGAAATTATGGTAAGATCTGATACTTGTCTTTCCTATCGTTTTAGTTTCTTTAAAAAATTTAGACATCGATGCTCAGGATTCATATATAAAATACTTTAAAATTTTGAGTTTATAATTTTTTTTGTTTATTGTGCATGAATAGAGTTTGAGAATGAAAATTATTAAACTAAATTGTTGATGGATAAACTTGTTTAATTGGATTAGAGTTCAGTAATAGAGCGGAAACACTTTAATCTGTCAAACTATATTTGTGATAAGTAAATTATTTCTGTGTAAGTAATTATTGTCTTATTGAATCAGCATATTTAATAATAAGACTTCTCTTCGGAAAAAAAATATGTTAAATTTATTATGAAGCATTTAGTTTATTGTGATCACTATGTTGATTTTATTATGATCAATAATAACTCAATTTTCTTACTATAGTCTTATTAAATTTATAAAAAATTCTACCCTGATTATATTTATACTTCATAGGATATGGTGTCTCAAATGAACCTATTCCAATCAGGTTTGTCCTTTGACATGAACTCTTCATTATGATCCATTCTCGACGCGTTTGACCAATCACATACGCTACCACCCCCTCTTATGGAGTGCCAACCATCTAGGGTACCTCCCTCTCTTATGGAGTATGTACCCTCAACAGATATAAACCATTTGAAGTCATCAAATCCCTCTTCTGTAACCCTTATACCAGTAGTAGACTCATCCACATTACTCCCAAATGCGAAACCAAATGTAGAGTCTGGAAAGAAGAAAAGAGGAAGCTTCGCAACTCGTCAAACCTAATATGAAGTCACAACAATGAGAAATGGAAGAAAACATGCAATTACGTGGGACAAGGAGTTGTGTTGTGCTGATAGAACAGCTGATGGAAAGACGAATCGCATTATTAACGAAATTGGGGCGATTGTTCGATGGCATGTCCCGATAACTACCAGCTCATTCACAACTCTTCCCAAATACGATCAACAAATTGTGCTTGACCAACTCAGTGTAAGTTTTATATAAATAATTATTAGTTTATATATACATATATACATATATATATATATATATATATATATATATATATATCATATATTACATGATATCTTTCTAACTAATATAATTTGTATGTTGTAGTCACTCTCTGAAGAGATGACGAAGATGCGAGAGAAAAAAAAAGTTTAATCATACCTCTGGTCCTAAGACTTTTCTCTCCCGTGCGAAGATTCACAAGGATAACGGAAATTTTTTTCCTATCATTCAAGCTTATGTTGATGTTTATAAGGAGAAAGACCCTAGTCGGACGGTATTTTTATTTAAATTTCTTACCAATGCATACATTTTATAACTTTAGTTTTTATTTATAATTTTTAACACAACTTTGTTGTTTGTAGTAACGACTTCAAGTGGAGAGCAAGGAGCAAGAAGTGACATTGAAGTCACAGTTGAATGGTTCAGCAGGACTTATGTCTCATGCCAATTTACAAACTGAGATGAAAATATTCGATAAAGTTATTGGTTCGAGGCATGGGACACGTGTAAGGGGGGTCTCGAGCTTACCTATACGAGACCGAAAACCCAGAAAGAAGACCATCTCTCTTAACAGCACAAGCACAACAGATGAAGAACGCCATAAGAACGAAGTTTTGACTCTACGCAAGCAAATTGAGCAGATGGCAAAACAAAATGCAGATCGAGACCAACAGGTTTCCATTATGCTGCAACATTTAAAGAGTGTCCCTGGCTTTTCGGGATTTCTTCTACCATCCATTAATCTAAATTGGGGCGAAGAGCTTGATGATGATCAATCTTCGTGAACTCAAGGTTTTAGCATCTGTTTTTGAGCATACAAGTTTTATGTTTTGTTTTTTGAACTTAATGTGTTATGTATTGTTTTTTGTTTCTTGAACTGAACTTGTATGTGTGTATGAAATTATGCACTGGTATAAACATGTGTTTTGGTTTTGTTAAGGTGGTATGTTTCAAGTTATTAATAATGTACCATTAACTAATTAATTATTCTCTATTATAAAATAGATTTCTTATTAGGAGCAGAAAAAGCACAGCAGAAGAAAATTATTAAATTACATAATTTAATTTGGTTAAAGAAAATGAAAATCAAATATTTTATGAAAAAGTTAATTCCAAGATTTGGCCAACGTGGCTCAGTGGCTATTAGTGTAAGGCCACAAAGTTTTGGCCTAAGTGGCTATTATTTGAGGCCACCAAGATATGACCACTCGTGGCTATTAATTTCAGTGACAAAGATTGGGTCATCATCTCACAACACCACAGCGACGAAACTAATTATGCAGTCGCCATTTGCGTTTGGCGACCAGGAATTGCCGACTAGTATCTATGTGACGACGGCATCGTCGCCACAATAATTAGCGACTCTTTCCAAGATATTATGCGACGAGATAAAATGCTCGCCTAATCCCATTTTTACCTTAGTGAGCCTCGTGCCACCAATCGCGCCTTATGCTTCCCAACCTTTCCGCCAGGATCACGCTTCACTTTGAATATCCATTTTAGCCCTATAGTTTTTGCTCTCAGAGGTAGATGTGCCAACTCCCAAGTGTCATTTTTAATAATGCTGCCCATTTCTTCTCTCATGGCTTTAAGCCATTCTTTATCTTTCATGGCAGTTTCAATATCTGCTGGTTCTTCTGAAGACAGAAAACAGAGTAAGTCTTGCTCTGTTTCTACCTATGTTGTTTCTTCATAGATCTCCCTCAGAGATTTCATGCGAACGAGCTCTTCAAGTGACGTTGGGCTTGCCGGCGTGGGGTTTGGTTCAGGCGAGTGTGGTGTCACGTCTTCTTGATTTTGTTCCTTGCTTCTCTGGATTTGACCTTCACCTTCGTCTGTATCACTTCCCCAGTCGACAATGAGTATTTCGCCATTGTTGTATGGGGAGCTCTGCTCTAGGCCTCCCGAGTCCCGACCACTCTCAGCTTCGATTCTCTTCAAACACAGCATTCCTGCTGATCACTACTTTGTTTGTGAGTGGATTGTAAAACTTGTACGCCTTTCTCCCGGCTTCATACCCTATGAACACGACTCTAGTGCTTCCGTCGTCCTGCTTCTTCAGGTTTTGGTCTGTGTTTTTTACATGAGCCACACAACCAAATACTCGAAGATGGCTTCCTTTGGTTTTCTTTTGAACCAGGCTTGGTAGGGTGTCATATCTTGCACGCTTTTGGTGACTGATCTGTTCAGCACATACACAGTTGCCATAATTGCCTCTCCCCAGAACCTCGCATGCATGTTTCTGTTTTTTAACAGACATCGTGCCATGCCCACGATGGTTTGGTTCTTCCTTTCTGCTACTCCGTTTTGCTAAGGAGTTTGCGGTGCAGTAAGTTGCCTCATTAATCCATCTTTTAACAATAGACTTTGAAGTCCTTTGATAGAAACTCATCGCCCATGTATGTCCTCAAGGCTTTGAGCTTTTCTTCGACTTCTATCTCAACCCTCTTCTTCCATATTTTGAAAATTTCTAGTGTGGCATCTTTGGTTTTGATAAGGTAAGCCCAGATAAACCTTGAATAGTCATCGACTATGAGGAAGAAAAACTTGTTATCTACAAGTGTTGCTGGGCTTATAGGATCGCATAGGTCTGCATGGGCGAGAAATAACAGTTTTGAGGCTCTGAACATGGTGGCTTTTGGAAATGATCTTCTTCGTTGTTTGCCTGCCAAGCACGCTTCGCATAATTTCTCAAGGTGGTTTATGAGAGGTGAAATTCTGAATTGTAGCCGAGTCAGGAAGTCGAACACAAAGTCTTTAACTTGTGTATCGACTTCTTGTGGAAACAGTAAGCAAAGTAATAGACAGATAATAATCACGACACCAGAGATGATTACCCAGTTCGGTGACTCCGCACCTACGTCTGGGGGCACTTTGCCAGTGGAAAGGTTTTTCACTATCAGGTAGTCAATAGTACAACTTCAAGCCCAACTAGCTATCACACAAGCTATTGTCCTAAGCTACTATAGATCTCACCGTGAATTGCCTCGACCAGGAGCCTCTCCCCCTGTCTTTGAGATTCCCTCAATTCCACCCTTCGAGCAAGCCTATGCTCGGTGTCGTTGTCTTCTTGGACGACTTTGTGAATCTTCAATCACAAACAAAAACCCTAACCGATCCAAACACTTAGTCTTCGCGACTCAAGGTTTGATCGGAGCAAAGATCCGTTCTATTGAATCTTAATCAGCCTCTCAACACGCCGATGGTGCACGGTTAAGAGCTCTGAGAAATCTTGCAGTGTTAGAACAAGAACAGATGACTGCTAATGGGAAGGCAAGGGCTTTTTATAGCAGCTCACATTCCTAATCCTTCTCGGACCAGGAACAGGAAAGTCAGGCAAGTTGTTGCCGCCTTCCACGACAGCTGGAAGTCGTCTTGCCTGTTCTGACTTCCTGAATAAATCAGGCAAGTAGAGTTGCCGCCTATTGCTGACGTGTAACTGCTAGCTGGAAGTCGCCTGACTTGTCGACGTCACTCTCTTGCGCTCCAAGTCTTCGTGGCGCCTTTCTTCCTTCGCTCCAAGCTTCGTCGAAATAGGAAAGTTTCAGACTTTCCTAATCTGCGGCTCGTAACAAGTCGCTCCACATGTCATGCAACATGTTGCTCGACTTCTTACTTTTGCGCTAAAAAATCATGCCAACTATTAAACGTAGCAACAAGAGGTATTCCTTCTGTCATTCTTGCTCGGGACATTTGTTTTAAAGACTAAAAACCGAGGTGTCCAAAACGGGCATGCCACAACCATTCATTTTCTTCAGCTTGAGTGAGAAGACATGTTGGGAGTGTTTGCTTCAACTTCAGGATGTACAGGTGATTTTTTTGAACGCATCACCTTTGCCAATAGGGTTCTGTCAGGATCATACACCTTCAAGCACCCATCTTGAACTTCAATCTTGCATCCTTCCCCGTCGAGCTGTCCCAAATTTATAATATTACTTTTTAGACGAGGGATAAAGTAAATGTTGAAAATTAATTTTGTCATATTAATATTTATCTAAATAATTGTATGCTTAATCTTAGGTTATCCTTTAGAATAGGAGAGTATGGCATAGATTAAGGAATGACACTTCCTTAATTATAGACTCATAATTAGTAAAATAGTTTTTATGTGTAAGGCTATAAATAAAGCCTTTTTTTATTGTATAGAAAGGTGATTAAAAGAGTTCTTAGGATTGAGGGAAATATTGGTTCATTGCTTCTTCCATCTTCATTCTTTTCTCTTCCCCTTTCAATTCTAACAGTGACAACGGTTAGTGCTTTGTGTTCGCCCTGTTTCCCTTTGAGCACGACAGTTCCTCTCCCTTGAATTTTAATGATTGATCCATCTCCAAATTTTACTGAGCCATGCACCTTCCTTTTAATGCTAGCGAAAACTCTCTCGTTACCCGTCATATGATTACTGGCCCCAGTATCAAGGTACCATGAGTTTTGCATCGTCCCTTCTAAGTTTAGAGCTTCTGGAAACACACTTTTCTCATTTAAGATCACCACTTCTTCTTTGGAGTCTTTCTTTGGTGCTTTACACGTCTCGATCATATAAAATCTGGATCGAGAAAAATACCAAGAAAAACAATAGATGAAGTTGGGGAAAACACCAGCAAGCAATATACCTTCGCTCTGGTTCTTAATTCTTTATTTATACTCAGAACTAAAAAACTAAGAATAGACAAGCAATAACAAAAACCTCAATAATTTAGATTACTAGATGCTATAAACCAGGACCAACTAACACCACTTCCAGACCTCTTCTTCAGCCGAGACTTGTGCTCCAAGAGAACTCCACCCTTTGACTCTCTACACGTGCACTTCACATGCATCACTTGAGATTAAATCCAACACTCCCCCTTAATCTTGAGTGTGCACATCTTGAACCTTCAGCTTCTCTCTCATTTGCAGAAACGCATTCCTTCCCAGCACCTTTGTAAACATGTCTAATATCTGAAGATCACTCCTAACATGCTAAATTTGCACTCTCCTTTGTTCCACAGATTCTTGTACGAAATGGTAACGAGTATCTATGTGTTTGCTTTTGTCATGAAACACGGGATTCTTGATTAGCATGATTACTTATTTATTATCGATCTTTAAGCAAACTTCTTATGTCTTCTTCCTCAGAATGTCTCCGATAAGCCGAGCGAGCCACACGCCTTAGCATGACGCTGAGGTTGATGCTATGTATTCTGTCTCGCACGAAGACAAAGCTACGTCCCTTTGTTTTTGTGACAACGATGTAATCAGACTTCCTCCAAAGAAAAAAATCATGCCAGTAGTGCTTCTTCTATTATCAACATCTCCGGTGAGATCACTGTCGCTATAACCAACCAATTTTTCTCCTCCCTCCTCGCGACAATATTTAAGACCGAAATTGAGTGTACCTCTGATGTATCGAACAATTCGTTTTGCTGCAGCAAGGTGTTGCTCTCGAGGTGCCTCCATGAATCTGCTTATTATTCCAACAGAGTAGGTGAGGTCTGGCCGTGTCTTGACCAAATACCTGAGACTCCCCACAAAACTTCGATATCTTCTAGCATCCACCAAGCTCCCCTCCCCATTTTTACTCAACTTTTGCTTCTGTTCCATAGGAGTTTTGCTAGCATTGCAATTTCCAAAACCTGCAATTTTTAGAATTTTTGCTGCATAACTTCTCTGACCCAGTTCGATCCCTTCATCATTCTGTCTGACTTCGATCCTTAGGTAGTAGCACAGCAACCCCAGGTCACTGATCTGAAATTCTCTGCTCATTTCAGATTTAAAACTAGAAATCTCTGTATAGACAGCATGTTCCAGTGAGGATTCTCTGAAATTCAAACAACAGAGACAAGCGTTAAGCTTCTCGTTCCAGGCTCGAGGAGCCTGCTTCAACTCATACAGCGCCTTCTTCAGTCTCATCACCAGGCCAGATTCAGAATTGACTTCAAAACCAGGAGGTTGCACGACATATACTTCCTCAGACAACTCACCATTTAGAAAGGCGGACTTAACGTTCATGTGATGCACCTCCCATCCATGATGAGCTGCCATTGACAGAAGAAGCCTCACAGTTTCTATACGAGCAACAGGAGCAAACATTTCATCATAGTCAATACCTTCCCTCTAAGCATAGCCCTTTGCCACCAGCCGAGCCTTATGCCTTGTCACTCTCCCATGTGCATCTTTCTTTACTTTAAACACCCACTTCAAGCCGATTTCTTTCATGGTTGGAGGAAGTGTAGTTAATACCCAGGTGTCGTTTTTCTTGATGCATTCAATCTCTTCCTCCATCGTCCTTCTCCACTTTGTGTCGGTCAGAGCGATCTGAAAACTTTCTGGCTCCTCAGAGGATAGAAAACAGAGCTCGTCATGCTCTGTTTCTATCTCAACTGTCTCGTCATAGATTTCAGCCAATGATCTTTCACGAACTGGTCCCTCAGGTGTCTCTGGGCTATTTGGAGCAACTTCATCCATTTCTTGAACAGGACCAGGATCGGCCGGTGTGGAATTTGAAACCGGTACAACATCTTCTAGCATGACTAGTTCTGCAGCATTCTCAAATTCTTCACTCCATTCCACACTGAAAATGTTGGAGTCAGTTTTCTGGCCCTCTGCAAGCTCACTTGACCAGTCCCAACATGCCTCTTCATAAAAAATGGCATCCCTACTGATAATGATTTTATTTGTGATAGGATTATAAAACCTATACCCTTTCCTTCCTGCTTGGTACACCATAAACACTACTCTGACACTTCTATCATCAAGTTTCTTGACATTATGCTTGGTTACTTTTACATAAGCAACACAGCCAAAAACACGAAGTTGACTTACAGTAGGGATTCGTCCATACCATATTTCGTATGGCGTTTTTCTTACCAAACTCATCATGTAAGCTCTGTTCAACAGATAAATGGCTGTCATGACCGCTTCGCCCCAAAACCTCCCTGGTACGTTTCTGTTCTTCAGAAGACATCTGGCCATCCCCACGATCGTTTGATTTCGCCTCTCGACGACTCCGTTTTGCTGTGGTGATCGAGGAGCTGTAAGATGTCGATTCAGCCCTTCATTGTTACAAAACACCTGAAAATCTCCAGACAGAAATTCTCCTCCCCTATCAGTGCGTAAGACCTTAAACTTCTGATCTGATTCTACTTCGAATTTGTTCTTCAGTGCAGTAAAAGCTTTCAGTGCTAAGTCTTTCGTTTTCAGCAACGTAGCCCACATAAAACACGAGAAGTTATCAACAATAAGCAGGAAATACATGTTCCCGGCTGGCGTTTTGGTGTGATTGGACCACACAGATCTGCATGGGCTAGCTCCAAAGGTTTCTAGGCTCTGAAACTTGATTTCTTTGGAAACGCTTTTCTTCGTTGCTTGCCCAGCAGGAAAGCTTCACACAACTGGTCGGGGTGTGACAGTTCAGGCAGTCCTCTCGCCATGCCTCCACAAGCCATCTTCTTCAACGTGAAGAAATTTAAATGGCTGAACCTTGCATGCCAGAGCCAGTTCTTGTCCTCTATTTTTTTTTGAATAAACACACTGGTCTTGTGCACTCAACTCGCAGAATGTACAAACGGTTCTCAGAACGTTTTACCTTCATTGGGAGCCTCCTGTCTAGATCATGTACCTTCATCCATCCATCTTCAAGCTCGATTTTGCAACCTTCCTCATCTAACTGACCGAGGGTGATGATGTTAGACTTCAAGCATGGAAGATAGTACACATTCGTTAGTGCTGTGTGCTCAAAAGTCTTTCCCTGGAGCAGAATTGTACCTCCCTTGTATCTGAACCAGAGATCCATCTCCGAATTTGACTGTCCCTTTCACTTTCTGATCTATGTCAGAAAATGCCTCAACATTTCCTGTCAAGTGATTGGTAGCCCCAGTGTCTAGGTACCAGACATCCGCTCCTCTCTTTTCTCCATAGTCGAGCTTAGGGATCACTCATTCTTCATACAACAGAATATGTTCAGTACTCTGTTTTTCAACTTCTGAAACGCCCATAAACTGTGCTTGTTCCTCTTCTTCCTTTGTATGTTGCTCGGCCAGGTGTGCTTCCTCCTTCTCAGAGTTCTTGCGTTCATTTTGAAAATGGCCATACTCATTGCAACTATAACACCTGACTTTTGATTTGTCAAATTTTCTTCCATTTCCTCTGCCTCGGCCTCGTCCCGAGCTTCAACCGCCTTCTCTACCTTTCTAATCTCTGGCTGCCATAGCTTACTACTAAGCTTTGGTTAAAAGAAGTTGGTCATCTTCTTTTTCAGATCTCCTTCCTTTCATTTTGGGCTCGAAAGCCCTTAGTCGTCCGAATGCTTCCGCCATTGTCATTTGTGATGTGTCTCCCCATTGTTCAATGGTTCCGACGATGGACTTAAACCAATCAGGCACCGATCTGAACAGCTTTTCAACCATAGCTTCCTCGGTGACTTCCTTCCTAAGAACACGAATCTGACTCACAAGACTTGTTAATTTCAATGAGAAATCACCAATCGTCTCGTTCTCATCCATGAGTAACCTGTCAAATTCACGTTTCAAAACTAACACGTTAGCTTTCTTCACTCTATCTTCTCTGATCCTCATGTCTTTCAGAGCCTGCCACACTTCTCTGGCAGTGTTTTTCTCGGAGAGGGCCATCAGTACGGTATCAGGGACAGATTGTGATATTACCGCCAAGGCATTCTGATCACATACATCACTTACCGTTTTATCCCCCTCGAAAGCTTCCAAAACACCAAGAGCCTTCATCGCCACCTTCATTTTGAAAGCCCAAACTCCGTAATTTGTGTCATCAAGCATGGGATAGACAATCGACAGGTTTGCTCTGTTCTGAGCTCTAACTCCTGCTGATCCTATCGCTGGATTTTCAGAAGCTAGTGAGCTTTCAACATTTCTACCTTATGGTGTTTGAGCCTCACCCATTGTTTTTCTTGTAAAGCTCTGATACCAAATATAAAATGGATCGAGAAAAATACCAAGAAAAACAATAGATGAAGTTGGGGAAAACACCAGCAAGTAATACACATTTTCTATGGTTCTTAATTCTCTATTTATACTCATAACTAACAAACTAAGAATAGACAAGCAATAACAAAAACCCTAATAATTTAGATTACTAGATGCTATAAACCATGACCAACTAACACCACTTCCAGACCTCTTCTTCAGCCGAGACTTGTGCTCCAAGAGAACTCCACCCTTTGACTCTCTACACGTGTACTTCACATGCATCACTTCAGATTAAATCCAATAGATCATAAACAGGGAAGGTTCTGAGTCATCGCACTCCTCGACCATATTCGTTTCTTCTCTTTCTGGTTTCCTGCATTCATTCGCATAATGGCCCAGTTCATAACAGTTATAACATTTAACCTTTGACTTGTCAAACTTTCTTCCACCGCGCCTATTGCCTCAGCCTCTTCCTCTTCCTCGACCACGCCATGAATCATAGTTGTCATAGTTCTTAGTATTCTTCTCCGCAAGGGCATCCCATTGTGCGCGTGTCAGCAACAGCTGCTCGCCGTCCTTCTCCTGTTTCTTTTCTCTGAAAGTGAGCTCGAACGCCCTCAGGCGTCCAACAGCCTTTGACATGGTCATCTTTGTCATATCTTCCCATTGCTCGATGGTTCCGACAATAGGAAGAAACTTGTCAGGGACTGATCGGAAAAGCTTTTCAACAATAGTCTCTTTCGTCAATTCACTACCAAGGGTTCGAATCTCGTTGACAATGTTCGTCAGTTTCATTGAGAATTCGCCCACCGTCTCCGACTCGTCCATGACCATCCTGTCAAATTCACGTTTCAGCACCAATACATTTGCCTTTTTCACATGTTCTTCTCTAACTCTCATATCTTTGATTGCGTTCCACGCCTCTCTTGCCGTCTTCTTCTCAGCAATAGACATCAACACGTCGTTCGGGATCGCCTGCGAAATCACTGCAAAGGCTCCCTAGTCCTTGTCATTGCTTACACCAGTTTCTTCTCCTATCGCTTCCCAGACTCCCAGCCACTTCATGAGAATCGTCATCTTGACGGTCCAGAACCCATAATTGGTTTCGGTCAGCATTGGGTACGTGATCGGCAAACCTCATCTTCCTGGAATTCTCGCAACGCTTGGGCTTCCTGCTCCCTGTGAGCTTTCTGCTCCTTCTTTCTGAATTATATCCTTCTATGTAGTGTTTTCGCCGGTTATTTTTCTATTCTTGCTTTTTCAGTGATAAACAGAGAAGGCTCAAAGAAGCAAGAAACAGAGAAAGAGATATCACAACACACACACAGACTCAGTTACTTTCTTGCGATATATATTTCTTCATTCACAAACTACAATTTAAAGGGCAGTACAATAAGAAACGGAAAGAAATAAAGAAACGCAACTAATTAAAGAAAAAAGAAATTGTTCTTAAACTTTAGCCTTTTTCTTGCACAGCAAGTAATGGCAATTAAAACATAGAAAGAAAGAAGAAACTGACATTATTATTCCCATGCAAGAACGTCCAGCATGGCGCAAGATTATCGGCCAACATGTACTACAAAAATATACTTTCTTACCTTCTGCTTAGTAGTTCCAAGTTAGAGCATATTTGATAATTGCGGCAGTCTTCATTACATTTTCCCTCCATTTCAAGCTTCTACTGTATAGGAGAAGCATGGCTTCTTCGTTTGATTTCCGTCTTCGAACTTGAAGTTTCACGGGTGGCTTTTGCACAATGGGCGGTGCAACAATTGGAAACTTCAAGTCCGCAGATCATGTGTCCTTACTGATTAACCTCCTATAAATTGTCTGATATGTGTCCATTGTATGAAAGTCTTCCACATAATCTTCAAGCACATGTTATTTGTGGAATTACATTACTTTTTCTGCACGAATTTCCTAAATTTTTATCCACTTTTCGCCCCGCTTGGGTACAAAAACTCACACATTTTCTCTCGTTTGCGTCACGACCTCCTTGGATGAACAATGCAGATTTTCAAGTAAAAAAAGATCAATTTTGGAGATTTTTTTAGTGTCCCGCGACAGAACAAAGGGCCACCCTGTCCTAAAACCGGACTACACGGTGGCCGAGGGCCACGATCCGTGACAAACCAACACACCACGCCCGTGCAAGCTCTGAGGCTAGAAATGCAGAAGAAGCTCATGGCCACTTGGGCATGCCCCGTGCTAGCCATCCATGGCTACTCAACCACTTTAGATCGAGGAAAAGTTATGACAGTATCTTGCCAGAAAAAGAGTTGACCGTGGCCGTCGCCACGGTCCGTGGCCAAGAGATCAATATCCCACACATACTTCAAGGACACTTCGTGAATGCTAGAAACAAGGCACGACACCGCTACAGTCCCGTGGCGATTCAGCCATGCCCTCGTGGCGGGTTGAAAACTATTGAGTGTGAAAGGGCTCCACTATATTTGGAAAAGGGCATCGATTATAAATTACAATTCAAAGAGAAGAGAAGAAAGTCCAGAGCTGTGCTCCAAGCTTGAAGAGGAGGATCAGAATCTCAATTCCTATATGTATTTAATTCTCAAATCAAGAGAATTAATAATGGGTTTTACGTCTCTCAACCCCTCTGTTACTATTTTTCCCAAATGAAAAAATTATTCATTTTGTGTCCATTGTTCATTGAAAGATTTATGTTCATTGTTCATCAAATTATTCATTTTGTGTATGGATTTAATTACGCATGTCATTATTCTTATTGTTTAATAATGTTGAATTAATTATCACATGAGTTAACCTCACATATATAATTTAAATTTCATATTAGGGTGTTTATTTTATTTTATGTCCATGAACATGTTTGACTAACTTCATTTCGGGATTGAGGCGATGATTTAATTATTAATGAATTAGATAAATTTAGGCAATTATTCATGTATGCTTATAGCACGAGTAGGGAGATTCTTTTACATCTGAGCTTAATGGTTCGTTTCTTTAATTTCAAATAGATTGCATAAGTTTGCTAATAACTATAATAAGGTGTTGGTAAATGGAAATGAGTAAATGAAACCAGGTTTAAATCTGATCTTTAAATAGGCAGGTTGATAGGGTAGAAGCATCCATAAGGGGCACACACCAAAAGATCCAGAGTTTTCACAAAGCGTAATGCTAATGAGCCGGTTAAATTTGGCCTTTAAGTAAGATGGTTACCTTAGCGAGTTATATTCTTTTTATCTACTTACCCAGTGGTATTAGGTTGATTAGGATTATTTTTGTCTGCCTTAACCGGTGTTTATATTATTAAATTTAATTATTTCATAATCTTGCATGACCGTCTTGTTATTTATTATTTTTATTTCCAAAACAAATTCGAATGATTAAAGTTTGATAAATATATATTGTTCCTTGGGTTTGATAAACTCGGGGTCGTAAATTACAACCCTGCATTACTTGCGAATGGTACACTGTTGGGAGTCAGAGATTCGACTCGCATATTTTTGCATGTCTCGTTTTTGGCGCAACAACGATTGACCATGCAAGCAAGGAATATCATTGAGTTTCCATTCCAAGCAGTCACAACATCTTTGTCAGAGATTGACCACATTAGTTGGACTCTTCTTCTTGACCTCGAATATTTCTTCACCACAAACAGATGCTTTACAATTGCTTGCTTCAGTTTTAATTGTCACAAGTTGACTTGAATTTTCTTGCATAGGCGCCCTCCACTGTTCTGATATTGTGTACTTCTCTCATTGAGCATTTCCATTAGTTTGATCCTTAGGAACTCGCATAGATCATAAATGGGGAGGTCCCGTCCATTTTTGATCTAGTTGTTAAAACTTCGGAAATGTCGTTCACTTGAACATAATTACATGCCCTATCAGAGTAGAAACCTTTGCACTATCCTACAGGGTCTCTCCTAGAAAACCAATTATACCCGTCCACCTTCAAATTTTTCAGCTTCTTCATTTTTTCTTCAAATTTTCAGCCTGAAGTCATTTTCGCACAAACCCATAATTTAGCCTTCAATGTTGCCCCTCCAAATTTCAGCATCCAATTTTCTTCCGTATGGTGTATGGAGAACTTATGTTTCTCATTTAGTAGCTAATTCGTGAAACGTAATTGAATCAAACCCTACGATACGAAACATATATAAATAAAGTACGATAAACAAAATTCAATAAAACAAATGAAATAAAGTACAATAAAAAACTGAAGTACAACAAAATAAATCAACAAAATATAATAAATTAAAATTAAATAATTTTTTTTAAAAAGTCTATCTAATATTATAAACCAGTGTCCTAAAAAACGGCCTACGCAACATTTAGGCGTTGATTGTGAGCTCTTCGCCCCGATTTTCACTAGTTGCGCGGTTGTGAATCGGCTGGTGGTTCAGGCGGCCGATCAGGCGATTCAGGTAGCCAAGATAGCCGGTTAGGCGGACGAGGTCGGTCTTGCGGACAGAATCATTTCAATCTGGAGATGAAGACGATCGATTCCTGTGTTTCGTCGATTTTCTCTTTTACCCCCAAATCCCATTACCCTAATTTTTTAGTGACGTTGTGTTTTAGCGTTTATGTGATTTGTTCTTTTGTGACGATGTAAAACCTATTTTTGGGCCCAAATCCTCTTTACATTTTGCCGACTTTCCTAACTACAGAATTTCCCGTGATAATTTATTTATACTAATTTGTCTTGTTAAGTGATTAATCAAACGTATATTCTATTTTTGGGCCCAAATTCATAGATTCTTGGTTAAATTTGTTTGACTCGTGTACTAGCAAACTTTACAAATAGTTATTGATTTTTTATGTTAAAAATAATTATTTTATATGATATATAATTCATATTTATACTAAAAATAAATTAAAGTAATAATAAATTACAAATCCCGATTATTTTTCGATTAATATTTTAGGGTGTTGTCCACCGATTAGCGCCTAATGTTTTTTAGAACCTTGTAATAAACACACAATGCAAACATAATGTACATATTACCTCTTTCTTATCAAACAAGAAAAACCCATGCTCTGATGGTTGTCACCGTATTGGTGGAAAAATTGCTCCAAGAATCATTTCCATGAAATCTTATTTTCTTGCTCGACAATTGCAAATGCCAAAGGAAACATTTGTTCATTTGCATCCTGCCCGACACTGCCAACAGTTGGCTGCCATATTGATCTTTTAGATGGCTCCCATCGATGCCAACTAAAGGTCAAAAACTTGCCAAAAATCCCTGACATTGTGCAACATGGCTAATATATGGTCTCTCGAATCCGTTTTGATCGGTCTCACATACCTTCGAATTGGTAGCGCTCTCAACATTTTCCCGTCTTATCATCTCGCAATAATAGAATAAGACTTCGTGCTGATTCCCCACATCTCCAACTATCATCTCTTTCGCCCTATTTAAGGTTCGATACACTTCATGCATGGGCACTTAATACAAAGCTTTGTGTACATCAAAGTCTACAAGATTTTTAGAGGGATGGCAGGGATATCTTATATCAATTGTAAGTACTAGTACAAGTAAAAAAAACTATTAAGATAGCTAGGTATCACAAAAATTGTAAGTACATGTACAATTTGGTTTTTTATATGCATTTAATAATTATTTTATTGATTAATTATTAATTATTTATATTATTTATTTAATTAAAAGAATTCCTGAATTCGCCCCTGCTCGTTAACCATTGTGCTAGCCCGGGTCTTTGGTTATGTTTTACTTATTTTTGTATATGATATACGACTATGGTAAAAAAAAATTAGACAAACGGTGTCGTTTCTTGCACCTTCAACTTCCAGCACATGCTATTTTTTCTTTACTTTTCATTGAATATTTGTCATATCCTTGCATAAAAAAACTCTGATGTTAGTAATTTCATAGTTAAAATTATTAGATGTATTCTATTAATGTATCTTATATGAAAATGTGATGAAAAGTTGCACATGTAATTTTCAATGAATGTAAATATTATGTATAAGTATAGTATTAATGATAAATAGAAATGAGAACTTCAACATTACATTTATATATTCTCTTACAAAAATGTTCAAATCTAATACCAATTAAAAAAGCACAAAAATAATATTCAAATTTTGTTTCGTTAAGGTTCTGTTTAATGATTAAAGCCGTATTTATCTTGATTTTATTATTGGCAATAAATTGAAATCCATAACTATAATCAAGATGATTTGAAATTTTTTCAACCTAAACTTGATATTGATTTCGTAAAATTTTATAGAACAAAATCCTTAGTGTAGCATAGAAACAAAAACATGGAAAAAGAAGTCAAGAACCATAACATTACGTCTTACTGGTGTTGGACCAGAGGAGGAAGAAAAGTAGACCTGATCATGAGTTTAAATATAAAAAGAAAAATAGTTACTATGCACTGACATTGGTTAGAAAATTTAATTATTAAGGAAGACATTTTAATATGAAATTCCACATTTGTAATCAACGAGCCTACTTATTGTTCAAGGGCCACTTTTTTCCTGTTGGTAGGCCCAGCTTCACCATAAAGTAAAGGGAAAATTTCATATAACTCCTTTAGCTATAATCGAGTTTCACATGAACGTTTTTAAGTACAAAATCAACTTAGAAGGTGCTTCAAGTATCAAAAAGTCACACTTCACCCACTCTAAGTATTAAAAAATCACACTTTACTCTTTTCTGTTAAGTTTTTTGTGAAATGACGAAAATACGATTGTATCTGAAAAATTAAAATAAACAAATCAAATGATTTTGAACTTTTTTTCTAATATTCTCGTTGTACAAAATAAAGAATAAAATTCTGTTAGTGGTAAAAATAACTTTTAAAATGTTCTTTTTATAAAAAAAATTCAAAGATAAAAATTTATTTTTAACATCGTTTTTTAATTTTTTTAAAAAAATAATACTAAAATATTGTTTTTATTCTTTGCTTTTTTGTAAAAAAAATTAGAAAAAAAGAAGTTCAACTTTACTTTTATTTATTTTAAATTTTTTAATGCATGGGTATTTTCGTCATTTCACAACAAATTTAACATAATGTTTTAAAATTTTAACAAAAAAGGCAAAGTGAGACTTTTTGATACTTAGTGCATCTCTCAGACTGATTTTGTACTTAAGGGGGTTCATGTAAGACCCGTGTATAGTTAAGGCGGATCATCTGGAATTTACCCTAGTGAAGCAAACATTTTAGATTCATCTCAAAATAAATCAACGTATGTCAATTACTTAGGCCAAATTTTAAAATAAAAGCTCAAAGCATAAAAATAATGTCTTAATTTATAGTCTTCTTTTTTATAAGAATCAAAAGATTTTATTTTTTAATATTTGCTTTAATCCACATACTTAATTACTTCTTTAGGGCTTCTCCAACCATGTCTCCAAATATGAAAATTTTGTATATTTGGAGACTTTCTTCTCCAACGCAGGTATCTAAATATCCATATGCATATGCAAAAATGCATACATGCTACAACGCGTCTCCAATCTCCAAGCAAATTTGTTTAAGGGAAAAATGAATATAAATGAGTATATTTTTATAAGTAGTAATATATTTATATAAATGAGTATAAATTGTTGGATTTGGTATATTTGTTTCCATTTAAATGTATTAAACAAATTTCCTCAAAAAAAATGTATTAAACAAGTAGTAATATATTTTTGTACATGTAATTAATTATAAAATTTGTTTTCAAAAAAATTATAAAATTTTATCTATCAAATATTAATTAGATATTGCTTTTTCTTTTATCCCTTTTATAATAAACCAATCTACCTTAAATTCTTTTATCTCTTTTTTCTAAATTTAACTTTAATCCAAACTTAATGATTTTGTTACAAAAATTTTCAACCGGTTTCAGTTTTTTCGTTTAACCATAGTTTTTCAATACAAAAAAAATTAATTAATTATAAATAATAATTAACTAATTAATATATTATTTATTATAATATAATATAAATTAATTAATTATAATAACAAAATAAAATAAAATAAAATGTGTAGAATAAGTTTATTATTAAAATAATGAAAAGTTGTATTTGATGTGACAAATAAATATATTTTTGAAAATTGGGTTGGAGAGAAATAGATATAGAGATTGGTATTAAGTATTGAGTATTTAGATATAGGGTCGAAGATAACCTTACATGTTGATAAGAATCCTAGTAATTGGTGAGCCCTCCTTGCATGTTGGTAAAAAGGCGAGTGGTTGATGCTAATTAATCTATATAATAAGTACGGAAATGTTCTAGGATTCCAATTAAGAATAGAGATGGAGACATATGTTTATCCATTAATACAATAACCGATAATTAATGGGGTAGGTATAGGTATTGGAGAATGAGACAATTTTTAAAGCCAGCCTCGAATATATTTGTTTTTCTATTTTATGTAACAAAACAAACAATTGCCCTCTCTATCCAAACACAGCTAATAGCACGCAACAATTTCTCTACCACATAATTGGAAATGGATTCACTCTCAAATTTTAGCTCATTTCTATGTAAGAAACTTATCGTCTTTAATAGATTATGATAAGATACATAAAATCATGAAAAATGGTGCCTCGCTACTAGTTAATTTAGTTTACCGTTCAACTTCAACATATTTAATTTCTCGTGAAATGTCTTTACGCGCTATTTATTATCTTATTCATTTTCGCCCATACTATTCGCTAGCATTGCTCTTTTGGATTGAAAATCAAATGATGATCTTATGTGTTTATAAATTAATGATGTATAAATCCTATCCATATTCTTTTGACTTTGTGCATTAAAATTTGACAGAAAATAAAAGTCAGCAATGTGCTATCAATGGAATTTAGGCTTCCATGAGCTCTAATTCAATGACGAGTAGTCCAACACAAAGACCTGCACCGCCAAAACCACAACCTTGGTGTCATTTTTGTAGGTACGCAATTCTCAATCCTCCAACACTGCTGTATTGTTACATAGAAAGTGACACTACTTCTGTCACATGACCGACTAGATTTTGGTTTGAGATCAAATAGATGTTATTAGAGACATGAAACCATACAAGAATTAATTGTGATACATTTAAAGATAATTGAGTTACTGACTTGTATATCACAAGTCCAAGTTTTTCACGAGTTTGCCGAGTAAGGTTTTTGTTAGCTGGGCGATTAATTTGTCAAAATTTTGAACTAGATCTACAACGACAAGCTTTACGAGGTTAATGACTTGGTCTAAATTAAAAATTGCTTGGGTTTAGGCATTCACTAACTTTGGTCTCGGTTTGTAAGGCGGGAATTAAAAAAAATATGTTTTATACAATGACTTACAGTCCGTACAGTTCAGTAAATGTAAGAAGAATATGACTATTGTAACAAAGAATTTTACCGTATATCATCATAACAAATAAATTATATGTATAAAGTTCTATTTTACAAATCAGGGCAAAACGAAACAAACAATGCAGGAATGGAATGTGGGTGAGCAATATCGTGTATAAATTGGTGGGTTTGGTTGGTGAAGGCAACAACAACAATGGCACTGCTTTGTAACAACCTAACAAATACAATCATCATGATGTTGATGACACTTTCAATCTCAGCCGTCCAAGCATCCCCGGTGAACGTGTGGCCCAAGCCAAGATTCTTTTCCTGGCCCCACCCACAATCCAGGCTCCTCTCCCCGTCGTTCAACATCTCCGCCCCCTCCCACCGCCACCTCTCCGCCGCCGTCCACCGCTACCTCCTCCTTGTCCTCTCCGAGCACCACCGCCCTCTCATCCCCCCATCCCTCTCCACCACATGCTCCTCCCCTCTCCGCTCCCTCACCGTCACCGTCGCCGACATCGCCACCCCGCTGCGCCACGCCGTCAACGAGTCCTACCACCTCACCATCCCCGCCGCCGCCGGGTCCGCCCAACTGGCGGCGGCCACGCCCTGGGGCGCCATGCGGGGGCTCGAGACCTTCTCGCAGCTCGTCTGGGGCGCCCCCTCGCGCGTCGCCGCCGGCGTGTTCGTCGCCGACGAGCCAATCTTCGCGCACCGGGGAGTGCTGCTGGACACCTCCAGGAACTACTACGGCGTGGAGGACATATTGAGGACGATAGGGGCGATGAGCGCGAACAAGCTCAATGTGTTTCACTGGCACATCACCGACTCGCAATCCTTCCCGATGATGCTCCCGTCGGAGCCGGAACTCGCCGCCAAGGGAGCGTACGGAGAACAAATGCTCTACTCTCCGGCGGACGTCAGACGAATTGTGGAGTTCGGGTTGGAGCATGGCGTCAGGGTCATGCCGGAAATAGACGCACCCGGTTAGTTTCTATACACGGTACACTCAATTGTTGTTGAAATGTGATAATACAAGTTGGTATCTTATGATTTTGGTCATTATTTTGTTTCAAAATGATGGAAAAAAATCATAAAATTGAAATAAGGTTGGTGTGAGCAGGTCATGCAGGGTCATGGGGTGTAGCGTACCCAGAAATAGTGAGCTGCGCCAACATGTTCTGGTTTCCGGCAGAGATCAGCTGGAACGACCGGCTGGCGAACGAGCCCGGAACCGGCCAGCTCAACCCTTTAAACCCCAAGACCTATCAAGTCGTCAGGAATGTGATAAAGGACATAGCAACCCTCTTCCCCGAACCATTCTACCACGCCGGAGCCGATGAAATCGTCCCCGGCTGTTGGAAAGCCGACCCCCAAATCCAATCCTTCCTCTCCCTAAACGGCACTCTCTCTGACCTGCTACAGCTCTTTATCAACTCAACGTTGCCTTTCATTGTGTCCCAGAACCGCACTGCCGTGTACTACGAGGATGTTCTGTTTGATGGCACCATCAATGTGGATCCCAAGTATCTTCCCCAGGATCACACCGTGTTGCAGACTTGGCTCAATGGCCCCAAAAACACCAAGAAGATAGCCTCGGCCGGGTACAGGGTCATCGTGTCGTCTGCTGAGTTCTACTACTTGGACTGTGGCCACGGATCTTTTATGGGCAATGACAGCCGGTATGATCAGCCCAGCGGGAGCCTGGGCGATGGGGGTTCGTGGTGCGGACCCTATAAAACGTGGGAGATCATATACAACTACGACATAAGAGATGGGTTGAGTGAGGAGGAGGCCAAATTGGTGATAGGGGGAGAGGTTGCATTGTGGTCAGAGCAAGCAGACCCGAGCGTGCTGGATGCCAGGCTTTGGCCTAGATCGGCAGCATTGGCAGAGGCATTGTGGTCGGGCAACCGGGATGAGACGGGGAAGAAGAGGTATGCGGAGGCGACAGACAGGTTAAATGAGTGGAGGTACAGGTTGGTGAGCAGAGGGATCGGAGCTGAACCGATTCAGCCACTTTGGTGCATTAGGAACCCGGGCATGTGCAACATAGTTCATACCTTTTAGCTTGCTTACAAATGCCCTGTAATAATAAAAATTATCGATTAAAACATAAATAATTTAGTGATTACTTGCTGCAGAACAAGAGCATGTACTCAAAAGTTAGTGATTGGAGAAGAGTGTATAATTGGGGTTTCGTCCTACAAAATATCTGTGAACCATGGATTTGTGTTTTTGAGTGTGAAACTAAATATTTGGCAACCTTAAACCATCCATACTGATTTCTCACCTGCTACATTGCTTCCTTAAACTTGCACCAAACAAGATAACGAAAATAGAACCATTATTTTCCTCCTCGCTCTTGCATTCAAATATCTCAAGAAAAACAGGCACACTCTTCTTTTATCCATTTTCATCACTTTTCTTGCACAACTCAGCTCTCCTTCCCATCCATTTCCCTATAAAATTAGTCACAACACTCAAATTCATTTCCATCACAATTCAGTCATGAAGTCCTCAAGTGTAAGTGCTGCAGCAATAGCTGCCATTACACTTGTCCTCCTTTTCCTCCTCCAAGCGCCAGCTTCAGAGGCAGCAATTTCATGCAGCAGCGTTATCAACGACCTCTTGCCTTGCGTAAGCTACCTTGTAAGTGGATCCGGAAAGCCTCCAGCAGCATGCTGCAGCGGGGTCAAAACACTTGCCTCTGCAGCAACATCCACAACGGACAAGCAGGCTGCTTGCAAGTGCATAAAGAGCGCATCCAAGAGCATCAGCCTCAATACTCAGCTAGCTCAGGCTCTGCCCAGGAACTGCGGAATCACCACTGACTTGGTTTTCTCGCCAAACATGGATTGCTCCAAGTAACATTAATTTTGCCAACCCCTTTAGTTGAACCATAATTTTGACAAGCTTATTGGTCATAAATGGGTCTTAAGCTCGAGTTTTGTCATTTTCTGTGTTATTTGCAGGATTACTTGAAGTTGAAGCAGGCTATGGCGGGTTGGGATAAATGAAGCTATTATGTTGAATCGAATAAGCTGGAATTTGTTGATGTCTGAAGTATCTGTTACCTATAGTAGCAGCAGTTGTGTGGATCAACAAAAGATTAATATTGTTCTGGTCTTATAATAAAACAGTGTTGCCGTGTTATGTTATAATTATTGTTTATATATCATAGCAACGATTTTTAGGGTAAGTTTATAAATTAGAGTATGTATGGCTTCTATTATATAATTTACCACGGCAGGACAAGGCTTTCCTTCCCACCAGGAATATTTCATTCATAACATAGTACATATACAACTGTGATAAGGTTTATTTAAAAGCCTAAATTAACAGCCATTAAAGACCTGAATGTGCAGGATTAAAACTTCGTAATACACCATTACTGCCTGGCTCCAATCCTACAGAGCTCTGCAACGATGTGATACGGAGAAAAACATTAGTGATCTTATCTATGGGACTATGACCAAAAAACATGTATGTTATTCCTAAAAATGGAGAGGATTGGGAAATATCAGTTTATTGGAAGGAAAACATCTAGTTGTTCTTATACACTACTTGAGAAACACTTGGTCTCAATCATACAATTTTTACCCTTTGACATTCACATTGTAGGTAGTACACAGCTTCTTCCCAGACAAATCAATGGACCGTCAGGATGGCTTCAACCCTCTAACAGCGGCAGAAAAAATCTACAAAATTTCTTCTAGTCAGCTCAGAGAACATGTCAAAAATATAATGTGATAAACGAGCAATATCATGCAGCTGATAATTAGTTTCCTTCACAGAAATAAATATAGATGAAATTATAATGTATATAAGATGGATTTGGTTACCAGCAATTTTCAAGAAATTTCATAATCAAAAGTTAAATTTATTTCCAAACATTTCTCATGGAAATAAAAGTGCATTGCGTATATACTTTTTCTAATCATGATGTTAACTAAGAGAGAACTCATTTTGATGTAAGACCAAAAGAATTCGTAAGAAATAAATTCAGGACGAAGTATAGCACACCTTTGAGGTAGGCCCTGCAGAGGGAGGTCGAGTGTGGCTACTGCTTCCCTCATATTTAGAGGATCTGGTTTGCTCCATCGTTTTTGATTCTAAAGATAATTCATTAATATCATCGGCTAATGTATTGACCTCTCCTGTGGAATTATTTGTCGAGAGATCTGTTATGGTGGAATTGGGACTGCCTCTATTCTGCCCGGTATTTGTTTGAGAACTAGGATCCTTCTTTAAGAACTGTGTAGCTGCTGCACGTGCACCTGCTATGGCTGCATCAAGACTTGACGACTTATCCACTTCAGACTTCTTATTTTTGGGGACGAATGACGACATAGATCCAGGCTTCAAAGAGAAAGGGTCACGTGGATTTGGAAGCAGAAACTTCACGCTCAATGGACTTTTAACAGGAGTTAGCCCTCTAAATGCAGCTTCATATATCTGTGACGGTTACAGAAAATTTGTAACAATATCAGTCACGCCCAAGTGCAAAAGAAGATGCAAGGCTTATAAATCACAAGTACCTTTCTTTCCAAGTTATAAACACCTTGAAAACCTCGCATCTCAAATGGGATCAGCAATTTCTGTATTAACAGAAATTATCCAATTATATAATGCACACTTTCAAAATCTATGTCAACTATACAAGTGTAAAATAAATGCATAGCATTGTGTAAAATATTAATTAGATGGGTAAACCTGTGGTTGTTCACAGAGCCAGCAAAAGTCTGTTTGAGCTTCTACCCTTACCTGCAGTAGATTGGAGATTGATAATAAAAAAAACTAGTATACTCATGAAAATGAAAAAAAAATGACATGCAGACATATCGAGACTGAAAAAGGAATTAAGCTTTGTTGCTCACCCCTTCAGGTACTGCTTCCCAGCTTGCTAGTTCTTCCTTTCTAACACAACCTACCACCTCAACACATCCTGTTCCGTGGATGAAGCCATTAAGATAAAGCTGAGTATGATAAAAACAAACAAACAATGTTCTCATGCAACAAACATGTACTCAACAGATTGTTGATCTGACAGCATGTTCAAACTCTAGAACAGCTAATAAGCTCGAAGAAGACTCATAATTAAGCTTTGAAATATGTTCTAATACATCCTAGAAAGATGGTTCGCATGAGAAAAGGAATATGTCAAACTCTGTTTGCCATACAACCCAAAAACAACTTCATCTGAATGGATTACATAACCGTCCATTCTAAGTGCAGAGGCTCCTACCAAATTTCATCTGGTTAATGTGCATGAGAAGCTAGTCTGACATTTTTTGTGGCAACTTCATATGGCTGGTTTTACATCCCACACGTGATACTATCATGTTAACCACAGGAACAGTTGAACTGATCATCATTTACACAAACAGATACCTCATATTTTCATCCAGTTTATATGGGTGAGTTTACTTTGGAAAAATAATTTTGGGTCAAGATGGCGCTAATCTAACATTTTTGGCATATCTGCAAGGAAGTTGGCATGAGTGCAGGCAGATAGTAAATATCATTTAGATGAAGAACCTTGGATTCACTTCACACATAGTCTCCCTATCCAAGTGCAACTTAATTCTGTTCCTACAATGCATCACTGCTGTCTATTGAATGAAGATCTTAGTTTGTGATCTCTTGCCATTTTGGACATCAACATCACTTCCGCTGTAAACAGTTTTTTGTTGAACATCTCTGTACATCACTTTCATATAAGATATCATGCATTGCAACAAGGACAATTGCAGTCACTATATATATAGAACATAAACATAATAAGTTTTAAATAAATACACCCAGAATACAGAGTTGTGCCAAATTGCCAATAATCATGTTTGATTCCATATCATTTAAGAAAATAACTATTTACATGTTTGTGGAACAAAATAGGTCTAGGACGAGAAAATTAAAAACACACATACCCCAAAAAGCTTTTCATCAGACAAGCTTCATATAGAAAAAACAGATAAGTCAAATCAGGAATCAAGCAACAGAGATGTCAACTGGTCGTAACAGGGAATTATTAGAGGCAACATCATGAAAACAGTCTTAAAATGCATGACCTTGCATATACCAGTCAAAGATGAGAGATATGCTATAAAGAATCACATCCTGAATACCTATTAGTCTGGAAACAGGATAATGTGATGGAAATTTAAGATCAGTAACTCCATCCAATGCATAAATTTCCCTGTAGAAGTCCTCCATTGCTCTAATTGTTTCTTCATCAGGAATCTTACTTGCAGCATGGATCCAAAGGCGACCTTTGAAAAGCAATAATTTGTATATTCAGAAATATAATCAACAAAACAAAGAGAAGTAGAAATCACAAGTTGGAATGGAAACCTCAATATTTTCATCCCAATGGAAGTGCTTATATTCAAGTACTGCTCATGATAGATGGACAGTAATGAACAGAAGAAGTCAAGAACTGATAAACCTATGAGCATGCAAGTGATTCTAAATAAGTTGGATTTGGGCCCAATTGATAAACCGTGGATTTTGGAACAGGGTGGGGCAAGCAAGCAAAAGCAACAAGACACTATAAATCCTAAACTAAAATTACTATTCTTCCAAATCCTTTTTGTCACAAGCTCACAGCACACTAAAAATTTCAGAATATGCTATACCCAGTAACCGGCATAGTTATAGACGCCCTAACTAATAAATATGGAAATTTCTTAAATCCAAAGTAATGTTCTGCAATCAATTCACAAAGGCAGCCAAACTTTAAGAATTTTCACTTCAGAAATGTCAGGCAAATCGGGAACTTTTACATTACTACATTACTTTCTTTTCTCTAGAAACTGGCTAAGCATTTTAGTACTCAGTTGAAGTTCAGAAAAAAATATAACTTGAATAAACTACTCTCCAAACTAAGCACAAAAACTCTGCATATTTGACTTTAACCAACAAGAAAAACAAAATGGTGATTTGTTCTATAATCGTTAAAATGTTAAGGTTTATCCATAGGCTCAGGCCGCTTAGCTAGCTAATCTTCTTGTTTTGTCAATGTCATCCCAATATATCAAAGCTTCAAGATTTAACCATATAATACATCAACGAAAGTTTTATTCCTCAATAAAATCAGGCATCTGATATTGTTAAAACAAAACACACTGTCAAGTACTACATCAGGTTCTAGTCTAATACCATCTACCACAGACAAGCCATTAACTCAGTTCACCTAAGCTTATGTTTTCCTCAGGAACAGAGTAAAACGGGACAGCAATAAGATGAATTGGGTATTAGGGTTTCAACACCCAAACACCAAATACATTAAAAAGTTTTTATTTGATACAGAAAAAGGTATAAAAATTAATCAAAACTAAACCTCATCAGGTTAAGCTAGATTCTTCTCACTCCCCATTCCCTACCAAATTTTCCGCATCAATCACACAAACCATAGGCAAAAGTTTCCGCACAAAATTCGGGAAAATCATAACAAACAGCTGAGCTAGCAGGCAATGGTTTCAAAATCGAAATCAAAAGGGTTTATCATATTTAAGGTGATGATACCTCGAATTGGGGAAGGCCAGGACCTTCCCTCAACGCGCTTGATCCCATAAACCAGAAGAGAAGCCCATGGTTGGTGCATAGTCAAACACGGATTCGTATAGTTGGCATTGTTTCTCCCTCTCATCATCTCTTTCTTCTGTTCTTAGACTTCCTCGAGTCGAGGCTCAGCTCAGCTCAGGTGTTTCTGTTTGTATCCTGAGAATAGCAAAGAAATTGTAAAGGGTCTCGAAACCGGAATCAAATAACCGCGCAGGTCAATGCTCATTTGGATTGGGCAGAAATCATTATGAATGTTCTTTTTCATGGATTTATGTCTCGGAAAAGATATCAAGACATAATTCAATTAAAAAACGCAAAAATTAACTGTTATAACTAAATCCTTTTTTTTGGTAACTTTCAACGGACATTATTTTATTTTGGGTAATAGTGTGTAAATTATCACTTATATGTAGAAATTAAGTTTTGATTAAATTTTTCGGCGATTATTCGGATCGATTGTAGTAATTAAATTGAATTATATGTATGTTCGTTGTGTTCATCTCTTCGAAAACTACAACTTAAATTATACACTTATAAAAATCAATTAAATATTGAATGAATAATAGCACTTAAAGATGCTAAAAATTGTATAAAACACTAGTTCAAATATCGAGTATCACATTACTTACCTTTGAACAAATGTGACTCTTTATATATTTGGAAATGAGAGTTAAAGGTTGTGGCCTTGGGTCATCACTTAATGTGTAGTGAGAAGACCCGCAGACCAGCTCAGTTTGGGTTGAGAAACAACCATACGTGCGCACCACCACGACACGGTTGCATGTGTACGTCATCATGAACCTTATTAATGTTGATTCAACTTCTGCGTCAAATGAATGCATCCTCCAAGCAATGAACATTGCAGATGCATTTTGGCTACATAGGGAGCAAAGGTCTAAGGTCGCAACCTTTCCAGAACTGTCCTATATAAATTATTGAAGTTGGGTTACAATCTTCATCTTTTTTCTATCATCTTCTCTTCATTCCTTAAATATATATCAATCCTTAGTTTGCCAGTCTCCATTATTTGTAGCCCTCGTTAGCAGTACATGTTTCATTCTTCAATTATTTTAGTCTACACTACATTGGTACATATACTATTCTTAAATTATATTAGTCTATACTAGATAGAATAAACATTTTTTCTTGTTATAGGTATGCTGAGACTATTTTATCCCAGTCCACTACATTCCATTAAAATTTCATAACTCAAGTATCATGTGTCTAGCAAGCGACTTCGTAAATCTATTATCTATTATATTAATAAAAGCAATAGCCATGGGTTACCACATGGCATAGCTCAAATAAGATCATTCACCATTTGCTACATTCTTAGAGTTTTGTAAAAGGAGAGTTACTATCTACTCTATAAGATGAAAGTTGGCTTGCTTCCTTTCCGTTACAAGAAGTTATAAAATGAAGAGTAATTTTGTAACATTTGGTATGCAGCCTAATCCACCATGTATAAACGTTAAGGGTAATTTCATGTCAATACCCCAACTTTGAAAAGTTTTTTGCCAATACCCGAAGTTTAATTAGCTGCAGATAAGTACCTAATCTGTTAAATCTAACATAATTTGGATGTGAAAATACCAAAATGCCCCTAATACTTATAATAATTAATATTATATTGAAACTTTTGAGTGGAATAACTCTCTCATACTACCTTCGTTTCGCGATCATAAAATATCAAATCGAAGAGAATCGAAAGATAAACAACTTTGAAAAATAATATTAATAATTAAATTAAAATAATAATAATAATAATTTAATTATTAATTATAAATATTATTTAATTATTAATAATTATTAATTATAAATATTATTTAATTATTAATAATTAATAAATTTTTATTTAATTACTAATATTCTTCAAAGTTGTCTATCTTCCGATTTTCTTCGATTTGATATACTATGAGGCCGAAACGGAGGTCGTATGAGAGAGTTATTAAATTCGAAAGTTTCAATGTAATATTAACTATTATAAGAATTAGGGGCATTTTGGTCCTTTCACATCTTAATTCTGTTAGATTTAACAGATTGGATACTTATTTGCAACTAATTAAACTTGAGGTACCGACAAAAAACTTTTCAAACTTGCGGTACTAATTTAAAAATGAGGTAAAATTGGGGTACTGACATGGAATTACCCCTAAACGCTATATTCTATATTCTATTGGGATAATGACACTTTGATACACTTAACAATAGCGAAATGAAATTTTCATACCCTAACTATTTTTCTCTCTTTCTTAGTACCCTAACAATTTCTTTGTGACAATCTACCTCTAAAATGTCTAAAATACCTAAACTACCCTTAGTGTAAGAAACTATAAATTGAATTGGTTCGATTTTTTATCTCTGATTCAATTTGATTTGCACTTAAGATGCAAATACAATTATGCCCGAAAATGTAAAATTAAATTTGAATCATTTAAAATATGGTTTGATAAATCATATTGGACTAGTTTTATTTTGATTTCTTAAATTAAGGGTATTTTAGTCATTTTAGCATAGTTTGTCACAAAAAGTTTGTTAAGGTACTAAAAGAGAGACAAAAATAGTTAGAGTATGAAAGTGTCATTTCGCTATAGTTAAGTGTAACAAAGTGTCATTATCCCTATTCTATATACATACTGATACAATCTTGCATTTTGTGGGTTTTGAATTTAAATATTAAATTTGAGTTGTTGAAAAACTAGTTTCTAAACTGATAAAAAAATTCTATAAACATCATCATGTTGTATACTTAACACATTCTTATTTGAAGGATTTAAAGTTCAAATTAACAATTTAAGGCTTTAATAACAAGAGTTAGATTTTCTATTCATTTAGAATTTTGATACTCTAAGACACAACAGGATATTATAAGTCACAGCATAGTAAAATCCAGTAGAGCACAACCAGCTGACCCCATCTATAAAGTTCCTAGTAGTAAACTGTTGGGCCTCAGAATCAGTCACCTTCACCCCGGTCCACTTGGCTCGAAGCGCAGTATTCGAACCCGGACCCAAATTCCGATACTTCCCATAGTACACTGTTGAGGACCATGTCTCCCCCGGTCAAGGGTACCATCCGGCCGGCTCGATGATGTCACTAATCATCGACTGTATCACCTCCGTCCTTGAGTACTGCTTCTAGGGCCGCCCAAAATATGTCTGCACGTGGTAGCCGGGGAAACGCTCTGCGGGCTTGATTTTGCACTTATGGATCACGATCCCAATATTATCATTCGGTTTGGTGCGACCCTGGGCGTAAACATGTTTTGCTGGCCCCACATAGACTTGTGTGAGAGGGTGTCGCACTCTTGGAACAAGACCCTCACATTAACGAATATGAAATCCACGGTGCCCGACATGTAGCAGCGTCGGTAGAACTGCCGACCGTGATCAACGTAAAAAGTGTCCTGGTACCTGTCCATGAAGCATTTAAACGAGATTATTCACCGTTTTCTGCATTCTTAGAGCTTCGGAAACGGAGAGTTAGTATCTACACTCTAAGATGAGAGTTGGGTTGCTTCCTTTCTTTTTGAAAGATGTTACAAAATGAAGACTCATTTTGCAAGATTTTGTATGCAATCTAATCAACTATATAAAAATTTAAGTCTCGAAGGAGTTCAAGATTAGGGTTCAAATTTCACAAGATTTATATTCTATATTCATACTGATACTTTCTTGAATTTTGTGGGTTTTGAAGTTAAATCTTAAATTTGAGAAGTTGAATTTCATTAATTGAATAGCTCAATAACTAGTCTCTAAACTGATAAAGAGAATCTTTAAATATCATCATGTTGCATACTTAGTTAGCACATCATTATGTGAAGAATTTGGAGTTCAATTTCAAGACTAAAGAACAAGATTTAAATTCTATATTCATTTAGAATTTTAATACTCTAAAATACAACATGATATTATAAGTGAAGAACAAAGGAAAATTCAGTTAAATGCAACGAGCTGACCCATCAATAAAGTTCCCAACGGTAAACTACTTCGCCGCAACATCAGTAATCACCTTCACCGCGGTCCAGTTGGCCCAAAGTGTTGTATTCAAACTCGTACCCTAGTTATGGTACTCCCCACAATACACTGTTCAATATCATGTCTCCCCCAGCCAAGGGTATCATCCTGCATGCTCCATGATATCAATGATCATCGACTACATCACCACTGTCCTCGAGTACTCCTTCCAGGGACGCCCCAAATATATCTATACATAGTAGCCGTGAAAATGATTTGTTGGCTTGATTCAGAAATTATGGATCATGATCCAGAATTATCATTCGGTTTGGTGCGGGGTCATGTTTTGCTGGCCCCGCATAAACTTGCGCAAGAGGATGTTGCACTTCTGGAACAAGCCTCTCGCTTTGACGAAGATGAAGTCCACGGTGCTCAACACGTAACTACGTCAGTTGAACTGCCGACCTTGATCGACGTAAAGAGTGTCATAGTAACCCTCCATAGAGCATTTAAACGAGATCATTCAACGTTTGTTGCATTCTTAGAGCTTTGAAAAATTAAAGTTATTATCTATTCTCTAATATGAGAGTTGATTTGCTTCTTTTCCTAATCCACGATACATAAATGTAAGTCTTGAAAGGAGTTCATTTTTCACATGATTTATATTATATATCATACTGATACTTTCTTTCATTTTGTGAGCTTTGAAGTCAAATCTCAAATTTGAGTAGTTATATTTTATTGATTGAATAACTCAAATAACTAATCTCTAAACTCATAAGAAATTATAAACATCATCATGCTGCACACCTAGTTAGCACATCCATATTTGAAGAATTTAGAGTCCAAACTTAAAATTTCATGGGTTAAGAACATGATTTAAATAATTCAATTTATTTTGAATTTTAATATTCTATAACACAACATGATGTTATAAGTCAAGAACATAGGGAAATCTAGTTAAGCGCAACCAGCTGACCTCGTCAGTAAAGTTTCTAATTGTAAACTGTTGGGCCTTAGAATTAGTAATCACCTTCATCTCGTTCCAATTTGCCCGAAGCAGCGTATTCAACTCGGACCCCAATTCTGGTACCCCGCACAATACAATGTTGAAGACCACATCTCCCCCGACCAAGTATACACCCCTGTTGGCTAGATGATGTCACTGATCATCGACTGTATTACCACGTCCTCCTGTACTCATTCCAAGGCCGCTCCAAATACGTCTGCACGTGGTAGGCGGGGAAATGCTTTGTTGGCTTGATTTTTCATTTATTGATCATGATCCCAATATAATCATTCAGTTTGGTGCGTCTATGGGCCATGATCATGTTTTGTTGACCCCATATAGGCTTACGCATGAGGATGTCGCACTCCTGGAACAAGACCCTCGCGTTGACGAAGATTAAGTCCACAGTGCCCAACACGTAGCAGCGTCGGTAGAACTACCGACCATGATCGACGTAAAATATGTACCGGTAACCGTGCCTGGAGCATTTAAACAAGATTATTCACCGTTTGCTGCATTCTTAGAGCTTTGGAAAAGGAGAATTACTATCAACTCTCAAAGATGAGAGTTGGTTTGCTTCCTTTCCGTTACAAGAATTTACAAAAATAAATAGTCATTTTACAACATTTGGTATGCATCCTAATCCACTATGAATAAATGTAAGTTCTGGAAGAAGTTCAAGACATGTTGAGTCAAATTTCAAAGGATTTATATTTTACATTCATACTGATACTTTTTTTTCATTTTGTGGGTTGTAAAGTTAAATCTTAAATTTGAATAGTTGAATTTCATTGATCGAATACCCCACTGCTATTCTCTAAGCTAATAAAAAAATCTATAAACATCATCATGATGAATACTTACTTAGCACATCCTCACTTGAAGGATTTAAGGTTCAAATTCACAATTTCATGACATAAGAACATGATTTAGATTATGAATTCATTTAGAATTTTAATACTCTAAAACACAAAAAGATATTATAATTCAAGAACATAGGAGAATCCAGTTAAGCGCAACCTGCTGACTCCATCAATAAAGTTTCTAGTAGTAAACGGATGGTCCTCGGTCTCAATAATCACCTTCACCCGGTACAATTTGCCTAAAGCGACGTATTCAAACCCGGACCTCAGTTCCGATACACCCATAGTACACTGTTGAGGACCACGTCTCCCCTGGCTAGGTATCCACCCCCGCCGGCTCGATGATGTCACTGATCATCGAGTGCATCACCACTGTCCTCGAGTACTCCTTCTAAGTCCACGGTGCCCAACACGTAGCAGGGCCAGTAGAACTGCCAACCGTGATCGACGTAAAGAGTGTTCTTGTAACCGTTCATGGAGCAACTAAACGAGATGATTCTCTGTTTTATGCATTTTTAGAGCTTTGGAAAATGAGAGTTACTATCTACTCTATAAGATGAGAGTTGATTTGCTTCCTTTCCGTTACACGAGGATACAAAAGAAAGAGTCATTTTGCAACATTTTATATGCACCCTAATCCACTGTATATAAATGTAAGTCTTTGAAGGAGTTCAAGACATGCAGAGTTCAAATTTCACATGATCTATGCTTAATATCCATACTCATACTTCCTTGCATTTTCTGGGTTTTGAAGTTAAAACTTAAATTTGAGTAGTTGGATTTCATTGATTGAATACCTCAATAACTAATATCTATATGGATAAAAATATCAATAAACATCCTCATGATGCATACTTAGTTAGCACATCCTTATTTGAAGGATTTAGAGTTCAAATTCACAATCTCAAGGCTTAAGAACAGGATTTAGATTCTCTATTCATTTAAGATATTAATAGACTAAAACACAACAAGATATTATAAGTAAAAAAAAAATAGCGAAATCTAGTTAAGCGCAACTAGCTAACCCCATCAATAAAGTTCCTAGCAGTAAAATGTTGGGACTCAACATAGCGCCGTATTTGAACCCGGGCTCTAGTTTTGGTACTCCCCATATTATACTGTTGAGGACCACGTCTCTCGAGGCCAAGGGTACCACACCGCCGACTCAATAATGTCAGTTATCATCAACTACAGCACCACCGTCCTAGAGTATTCCTTCATAGGTCGCACAAAATATGCTTGCACGTGGTAGTCGGGGAAATGCTTTGCCGACTTGATTTTGAACTTATGGATCATGATCCCAGTATTATCATTCAAATTGGTGCGGCCCTGAGCGTGATCATGTTTTGCTGGCCCCATATAGGCTTGCACGTGAAGATGTCGCACTCATGGAACAAGGCCCTTGCGTTGACGAAAATGAAGTCCACAGTGCCTAATATGTAGCACCTTAAGTAGAACTCTTGACAGTGATCGACATAGAGAGTCCTGCTAATCGTCCTTGGAGCAATTAAATGATATCATTTAATTTTTAGAAAAGGATAGTTACTATCTAGTCTCTAAGATAAGAGTTGGTTTGTTTCCTTTCCCTTCCAAGAAGTTACAAAATGAAAAGTCATTTTGCAACATTTTGTATGCAGCCTAATCCACTATATGTAAATTTAAGTCTTGGAAGGAGTTCAAGACTAGAGTTCAAATTTTATAGGATTTATATTCTATATTCATACCGATAATTTCTTGCATTTTGTGGGTTTTGAAGTTAAATTTTAAATTTGACTAGTTGGATTTCATTGATTGAATAGCTCAATAACTAATCTCTAAACTGATAAAAAAAATCTAGGGATAATCTCACCTAACTACAGCTAATTTGACACGAATATCACATAACTACACCTAACTTATTTTTTCACTTGTGAGGTGCGCTGACTTTGGTAATTCTCACTCAGCTACAAACTGTTAAGTTTTCAGTTAATTTTTCGTGTAAAATGACCAAACTACCCCTACATATCATTTAAATTTTCAAATACATGCCATTGGCTCTTTCTCTCCTCTCCCTCTCACCCCTCCCGCCGGCCACTGCCAATTGCGACCCCATCCGGTCCGACTCCGATTTCTTTGCCAAATGCGCTTCGAACCTCTCCGTCGAGCTCTCCGTTCCGCTAAGTTCCGTCGAGCTCTCCGTTCCCATTCAACAAGCTTTCTCAAGTTCCAAGCTTAAACTAGATATTGTACTCAAATATGATTTTTTTTTATTCTACATAAATATACTTGATAGTATTATGAACAATCCAAACCCCTACAAACATGCATCATGTTGAGGGTATATCCATTATCTATTCACGAATAGTAGGGAATTCAAATTATTAATTTAAGAGACATGGAATTTGGGTACATCCTAGTCGAACAAATAGCATGAAAAAATCATCTAGAATCCGATTCACAAGTATCTTTCAATGAGTTCAACCAAAGTTTCTTCAATTAAGGAGAGGATTACAAAATGGGCACTTTTTAGGAGCTGATTTGTGAGTATTGTTGAGGAAAGAGATCTTATTAGAACCTGTTTTGGAGGTAGCAATGCATGTGGCCAACAAGACAGCCATAACATGGCCCACCAAAGCCCATCCACACCACCACAACCTCTTCCTCCTCCTCCTAGCCCTCCCATTCCTCTCCTTGATCACACCCTTCACCATCTCAATCCAAAATCAGAATCAACAACATCAAACATCAGCAAAAAGGGTAAAAAAAAATACGCAAATCACCAAATACCCAAACAAAAACACCAAATTTTTTACCTTTATGGCATTGGGCGTCGCAAAGACCGAACAGTCCCGCGGCAGGGTTTGAATCTGACGCACCGTCCTTTGAGCTTCCTCTGGTTAACGGTTATGGAGAAAGAGTGATGAGACCTCAGAGAATGGTGTGTTTGGCGAAGAAATCGGAGTCGGACCAGATGGAGTCACGATCAGCGGTGGCCGGCGGGAGGGGAGAGAGGGATAGAAGAGAGAGGGCCAATGGCATATGTTTGAAAATTTAAATGATATGCAAGGGTAGTTTGGTCATTTTACATGAAAAATTAACTGAAAACTTAACTGTTTGTAGCTGAGTGAGAATTACCAAAGTCAACGCACCTCACAAGTGAAAAAATAAATTAACTGTAATTATTTGATATTCGTGTCAAACTAGCTGTAGTTAGGTGAGATTATCCCAAAAATCTATAGACATCATCATGCTGCATACTTAGTTAACACATCCTTATTTGAAGGACTTAGAATTCAAATTCAAAATTTCAGGGCTTAAGAACATGATTTAGATTATCTATTCATTTCGAATTTTAATACTCTAGAACATAACATGATATTATAAGTCAAGAACATATGGAACTCTAGTTAAGCGCAACCAGCTGACCCCATCAATAAAGTTCCTAGCAGTAAACTACAGGGCCTCAACATTAATAATCACCTTGATCTCTGTCCTCAAATACGTCTGCACATGGTAGTTGGGGAAATGATTTGCCGATTTTATTTTTCACTTATGGATTATGATCCCAATATTATCATTCGGTTCATTGCGGCCATGGATTTAATCATGTTTTTTTGGCCCCATATAGGCTTGAGCGGGAGGATGTTGCACCCATAGAAGAAGGCCCTCGCGTTGACGAAGATGAAGTCCACGATGCCCAAAATGTAGCAGCATTGGTAGAAATGCTGACCGTGATTGACGTAAAGAGTGTCATGGTAACCGGTCATGGAGCATTTAAACGAGATCATTCACCGTTTGCTGCTTTCTTAGAGTTATGGAAAAAGAGAGATATTATCAACTCTCTAAGAGGAGAGTTGGTTTGCTTCATTTTCGTTACAAGAATTTACAAATGAAAGGGTTTTGCAACATTTTGTATGCAACCTAATCCACTGTATAAAAATGCAAGTCTTTGAAGGAGTTCAAGTCATGTAGAGTTCAAATGTCACGAGACTTATTTTCTATATTCATACTGATACTTTCTTGCATTTTTTGGGTTTCGAAGTTAAATCATAAATTTGAGTAGTTCGATTTTTTTGCTTGAATAGCTCAATAACTAGTCTCTAAACTGATAAAAAAAAATATATAAACATCATCATGCTGCATACTTTTTTACATCTTTATTTGAAGGATTTAGAGTTCAAATTCACAATTTGAGAGCTTATTAACATGATTTAGATTCTCTATTCATTTAGTATTTTAATACTCTAAAACACAACAGGATGTTGTAAGTCAAGAACATAGGAAAATCCAGTTAAGAGCAAAAAACTGACACCATAAATAAAGTTTCTAGTAGTAAACTGCTAGTCCTCAGTATCAGTAATCACATTCATCTCGCTCCAATTTGCCCGAAGCGCCGTATTCGAACCCGGACTCCAGTTCCGGTGCTCCCCGCAGGACATTGTTGAGGAGCACGTCTCCCCCGGCCAGGTATACACTCCGTCGGCTCGATGATGTCACTGCTCATCGAGTGCATCACCGCTGTCCTCGAGTACTCCTTCCAAGTCCATGGTGCCCAACACATAGAAGTGTTGGTAGAACTGTCGACCGTCCTCAAGTACTCCTTTAAGGGCCGCCCCGAATACGTCTGCAGGTGGTCGCCGAGGAAATGCTTTGCCTGCTTGATTTTGCACTTCTGGATCGTGATCCCAGTATTATCATTTGGTTTGGTGCGGCCTTGAGCCGTGATCATGTTTTGCTGGCCCCAAATAGGATGTCGCGTGAGGATGTCGCACTCTTAGAACAACGTCTCGCATTGACAAAGATGAAGTCCACGGTGCCCAACACGTGGCAGCGTCGGTAGAACTGCCGACCATGATCAACGTAAAGAGTGCCCTGATAACTGTCCATGGAACATTTAAACGAGATCATTCACTGTTTGTTGCATTGTTAGAGCTTTGGAAAATGAGAGTTATTATCTCCTCTTTAAGATGAGTGTTGGTTTACTTCATCTCCGTTACAAGAAATTACCAAATGAAGAGTCATTTTGTATGCAACCTAATCCACTATATATAAATGTAGGTCTTGGAAGACGTTCAAGACATGTAGAGTTCAAATTTCACATGATTTATAATATATATTCATACTGATACTTTCTTGCATTTTGTGGGTCTTGAAGTTAAGTCTTAAATTTGAGTAGTTGGATTTCTTTAATTGAATATCTCAATAACTAGTCTCTAAAGGTATAAAAAAATTCATAAACATCATCATGCTTCATACTTAGTTAACACATCGTTATTTGAAGAATTTAGAGTTCGAATTCACAATTTTAAGGTTTAAGAACATGATTTAGATTCCTAATTCATTTAGAGTTTTAATACTCTAAAACACAACATGATATTATAAATCAAGAACATATAGAAATCAAGTTAAGCGTAACTAGCTGACTCCATCAATATAGTTCATAGCTAGTAAACTGTTGGGCCTCAACATCAGTATTCACCTTCACCCTAGTCTAATTGGCTCGAAGAGCCATATTCAAACCCGGACAACAGTTCATGTACTCCCTATAGTACACTGTTGAGGACCACGTCTCCCCCAGTCAAGGGTACCACCCCACCGACTCGATGATGTCACTGATCATCGACTGCACCACCACCGTCCTCAATACTCATTCCTGGGCCGCTCCAAATTCGTCTGCACATGGTAGCCGGGGAAATGCTTTTCTGGCTTGATTTTGCACGTATGGATCATGATCCCAGTATTATCATTCAGTTTGATGCGGCCTAGGCCATGATCATGTTTTACTGGCCCCACATAGGCTTGTGCGGGAGGATGTCGCACTCATGGAACAACGCCCTCGCGTTGACGAAGATGAAGTACACGGTGTCCAACACGTAGAAACGTTGGCAGAACCAAGGTTTTAAGAAACGTTAGGCGCTAGTCGGGCGGACAACACCCCGAGAGGATTAATCGGAGATTAATCGGGATTAAACGGGATTAATCGGATTTGTATTTTTTGTATTTTTAATATAAAATGAATTGTATTATATCAAAATAAATGTTTTATATATAAAAATCATCAACCATAATCTTTCTGGGACAATCTAAAATAGTGATAAGTGATCACAACAACTTCAAGGATAAACATGAAGTGAAGTCTAAAGCACGGGAGCTCTGACTTCGATTGATATGCAAAAGAGGTGTGGCAGGCGACAAACAATTGTCGGAGGCGAAGAGGTTTAAGGCGTAAGGGTCTAAGGCGAGATAATGGAACGAAGCAACTCTGTCAGATTACTTATTCTTAATGTTTTAAGTTTTAAATTTTAATTGAATTTTTTAAGAAAATAAAGTTCTGGTCTGCCTGAACGACCTCCTAGACGTCTGAGCGGCTGTCTAGACCGCCTGATAAACCAAAACGTTCGACACCTTTTAATTAGCTTAAAACGGGGGGGTGAGGTGAAAAACAACGCCTGGGCGCCGCTTGGGCGGCCTTTTTTTAGAACACTGGGCGAGATCGGTAAAAAATGAGACTTGAGCAAACCTTGACGATGAAGAAAAAAGTGTTTGCAAACCTTAATATTGTAAGTAACGATGATAGAGAAGAAATGAGTTAGCAAAAGTGAGTGACGGCGAGGAGGGAGAAATGTACGAAATCGATTTGCCTTGCCTGAATTTGGAGCGCCCGTCGGAGTTTCTTTTTCTCTACAATAAGACTGTAGACTTAAAGGGATGTTAATTACTTAGTCGATAAGAGATGGTTTAGAAGAATATTGAGACACTTAGATCTAAATGACATGTTAACGATGGGCAAAGAGCGAGTTCACGAAGTGGAGCTTATTAACTCATATCAAAATGTTGCAATTGTTATAAAAGCCTACTTTAATCAACAATAAATTTCATTCTTGGAAAATTAAAACTTATTTGACGATTAAAAACAAGAATACGTATTCTATAAATCATGGTTTGGTTCAGGTTTTAAAATTGCTTTAGCAATACATGAGAAGATGATTTCACAAATTTCACTAGTATGATAATTTTTTACGGGTAGCACGCACATTGCGCGAGTCGCACACTAGTTTTAACAATTCATGTGTATATTAATATTTGTTTCATGTTTAAAAAACTAACATTATATGTTATTAATGATTAATATTTTTTTCTATATTTTTAATGAAATAATTTATTTTTGGCAACATGATATTATATTGATTATTTCTTTCTATCTCTATTTACTAAATTAAATATTTCCAATCATGCTTACGTTAATTGAGTATAATCAAAGATATTTATTCATAAAAAAATTGTAAATGGCTTGAAGTAAGAAAATGATTCAAATTATTGTTTTCAAAAGGAAGTTATGATCTTAATTGTATGGTCATATCGAAAATTACATGATTCACAATTTTGAATCATATTCAAGTTAATTAATTCAGTATGACTAAATGTTTCCATTCATTTGAGGATAGATAGAAAAGTTATGTAACGTAAAAAAAAGGTTTTCACTCAAAAGTAAATTTGGAATGGTTGAAAGAAAAAAAACAATTAGATTATTGTTTTTAAAAGAAAGTACGAGGTCAATTGTATGGTTATTAGCAATTATTACATGATTTATGGTACTCCCATATTAAGTATTTATTACTCATAATAAATATTTTTAATTATATTTAAGTTAATTATTTGAGTATAATTAAATATTTTCATCCATAAATAAATTGTGACGGCTTAAACCAAATGAATGAAAGTAAAAAAGTTTCATTAATCTAACGGTAGATGGAAAAAGTGATGTAACATTAAAAAAATCATGTTTTTTTTTTGTGAAATAAGATTTTATTAAACCATATAGATGATGAAAATCATAACAACCAAACTCACCAACTACAAACGCTATTCATCAACCCAAAAAAATATCTATCTACCACACCCTGTTTCTAGCACAATCCACAACTCCTTCTTCTAATGACACCCGGTAAATGTCATGGCTTGGATTTGCATCACAATACTTTAATCATCTTGTTTGCTTTCTAAAATTTCTTGTAGTTCATTTTCTTCCATATTATACACACAACAATACTTAAAACCATGTAGGAATTGTGCCCTAGGCCAATCTCAGTTTATGTGTAATTGTTACATCATCATCGCAATAATAAAACGACATTATATTATCATTGTGTTGTGATATTATGTTGAATGTGATGTGATATATGTCATCGAGTGTGTCATCACTGATAGTAGAACCATAGGTCTCTACGAACCACAAGGGAACCGAACTTAGCCCATTTTCGTGATCCCAAACCCTAGCAAATCTCTATAGAGCCTTAGGTGCTGAAATTTTTAAAGAGCCTTAGGTGCTGCAATTTTTACACCATTCCAAACCTTACCGAAACTCTGCCAAAATTTTCACATGAGCCAATCTTCGTTCTAGTAGGCAATTTAAGGCTTAGATTTAGGTATTGCGTCTTCGTGTGGATATTAAAGGAGAAAAGACCAAATTGGTATTTCTATAATCTGATGATTCAATCTACAAAAGGTAAAAGTTTTGAATATCGGGGTTAATATGCCATAATCATAGATCTATACTTAGATTCGATCCTGGGCGAATTCGGAATTAATTATTTAATTTTATTCCGCTGCGTATCTCTGTTTGAGACCCTTCAAACCCCAACAAACCATCTGATAAATTTAGGGACACCTAACACTTGTATTGAATCGTGCTTGGATATAGGGCACTTCGATTAACCAATTCCTTGGATTCTTGTTGATACCAAGCCAATTGAGAATGTTTCTCCAAACCTCTGCGGTATATTCACATGCAAAAAATAAGTGCGAAAGATTTTCATTCTCCTTATTACACAGGTTGCATAATTGATCACAAACCACACCTATTTTACCCAGCCGGTAACATGTAGCTAATCTTTCAAGAATAACCAACCAAGTGATAAAGAGGCATTTTTGGGGAAAAAAAAATCATGTTTTCACTCATAAATAAATTTTGAATGACTGAAGGTGGAAAAACAATCAAATTATTGTTTTTTTAAAAGGAAGTTTGGAGGCAATTGTATTGTTATTAAAAAATATTACATGATTCATGGTATTTCCTTATTAAAAATTTATTGCTCATAATAAATATTTTGAATTATATTTAAGTTAATTAATTGAGTATAATTAAATATTTTCATCCATAAATAAACTGTAACGGCTTAAACCAAATGAATGGAAGTCAAAATTTAACATTAAATACTACAAATTAAATTATAAATGATTAATGAATAAAAAATTTGGAGAGAAAATTATTTATTTAATATTCAAATATAATGTGTTGAAATTTATTATTTTTTGGGCGAGGGTTGGCGGGAGAAATTGCACCCCTCAAATTGTTTATTAAGTTGTAACAAAATTAATTTAGAGTTACCCAGAAAATACTTAGCCATAAGAATATAAATAAAAGACATATATGAAATGTTAAAAATTGGATCTACTTACTTATTCGAGTTTATAATTAACCATTTCAATGTATTTACGAGAAGAAGGTCGTTAACATGTTTTGGTCGTAACGTTACTTTTGATTGATCAATATCGTCCTGTTCCAATCGGTCAATATGCGTAAGAGAGTTGATATTTTGATACTTAATTGATAGCTTTTAAGTGTTGAAATATATCGCATTCGGCGTGGAAAGTCTCAGACCATTCCATATATCTATTTGTTAGATGTACTTAAACGGTTGCTGACATAGTTGATTGTGATCAGTGTATTTATGTAAGAGTTGATATATCTATACTTAATTGAGATCTTTAAGAGTTGAAGTTTTATACAGTTGTCGTGTTAAAACCTATACTTAATAGTTGGCAGTTAGTTCGGTTCTGATCGGTCTATATGTATAGGAGTTCGAGTATGATAATTATGTTTCATTAATGAATTAACTGTTCATACTCATTTATAATTAAACATTAATACACCCAAAATCTATGTTGCACCATCTCAATTTGATTAAATGAACCTTTTTATTTGCTGGTGCTATTCCTTTTTCCGGAAATTAATTTGTTTTCCAACTAATTAATTGATGTCATCAGTTTCTCTTGGTATGGGTTTATTGTGTGATGGTCGATTTCTCATTTATAAGGTAGTTTGTCTATAAACAAGACTAATTGGTTTGATGATTCCCGTTTTTGATGCGTTCATTGCTCATATGCATAGCGGTTTAAGGTTTACCTTTAATCAAGATTTCTGTTTTAGCCTGATAGTTAATTGCTCATTTATATTGTTGTATTCTGTAAACAATATTCTTGGGTTAGTCAATTTCCGTTTTCAATTCGGGATTGATAAATTGTGCGCGCTTCTTTCGAGTGTAACATATTTTCAAAGGTCAGTAAGTGAGATCATTTGGGCGATGGTGGCAATAAACTTCATTGACTATCAGTCACTCATTTAATCAATCAGTGACCTAAGAAGAATTGCTTCAAAAGTTAGCCCAATAAAACATTAATTATAGAAATGTTGGTATCAAGAAGTGTTAAATATAAAATAAAGAAAAACAATGTATAAAAAATTGTCCTTATAGGTGGATCTGTGTTTGGCAGTTTGGCTGCCGCACACATTTGTGGCCAGGGTGGGTATGTGGAGTTCTTGCAATTAGTTTTGCATTATTGTGTTTTTGATTGTGATCATTCAATACTCTTTAGTGTCCTTAAATTTCAGCAAGTCTAAACTTACATATTCATATCATCCTCAATCTACTAAGAATTATACTGACTTAGGTGCATGATAATGAGAATATTTTGGTGCAAATTAGTCGGAGATGGGAGACCATCAATGCCAAAAATTGTGAACTGAATAGTTTGGTTGTCGTGCATAGAGAGGTTACATTTTTTTCCCATCTTTGTTTGAGCTTTTCGTTTTACATTTTTGTTGATTGTAACCGTCTTGTTTGTTTTAGTTTTAATCTGTTATGTGTTTGTGGTTGATGGCCGAATTGGGTTGTTGTTTTCATCGTTTAGGCTATGATTGTTTGGGTGCAAATTAGGTGGAACATTTGTTAAGAAATACCGTAACATGTTGTCGATGTGTATGTGATAAATAGTAATTTCAATGTTCCGTCGTGGACAGGTCTATACAAACCGACTGATAATCCCTTGGCGACCTCGGTTAGAAGGATCGCTTAAGACATGTCTCAAATAGCCATACATAAGGGTCTGAAAGTTCGAATTTAGTGGACAAACTTCTCATTCCAAGACTTGCATTTATATAGTATATTACAGTGCAAATTGACTCTTCATTTTGTAACTCCTTATAACGGAAACAATGTAAGTCAACTCTTACCTTAGAGCTAAGAATTTGGAAATAGAGAATGGTTGGAAGGCGCCATGTGACTTTATTATCTTAGTATAATAGTTACGCATTGTATTATTATTCTATTTAATGAATTTTCAGCTGTCTTTGATATTTCAATTTGGAAATTGACTGAGATACTTATTTGTTTTAATCGTATAAGGTAATGTAAACTGCGCACATAGGTAAATATCATTCAGTTGACGAGGAACTTGCGACTTTGTTATTTTTGGTGTGGTAATTACATTATTGTACATAGATTTTGGTTAGTGGATTAGTTTCATAAAATACATCAAAAGCGCATCAATAGCTTTTTTGTCACAAATTTGTGTTGGATGAAAGTTTTATAAAAATCAATAAAATTTCAAATAACCGCCAACAATTATGTTTTGGATTTAGAACATCATATTTCATTTGATTTTATTTTTTGTCAAATACAATGGATTAGGCTGTCAGATTGAATGGATTATAGGCTTTTTTTTTTGTGATGTCAGTTGTATCTGGTTAGTATTAAGGTTGTGACCAATCGATGCGAATGTTAGTGACCAGTTGATGACTATTTAACTTTGAATGATAGGACATCTGTGCTTTTAGTTGGTGATGAAACAACTATAGGCTATGGTTTTTGCACTTTTCCAGCGAGGGAGATGGGATAACTAAACAACCACGTCGCGACTCGAGTAAAAAATATTGTTTTCACAGTTGTGTGGTCTGATTCGACGGAGAAGTGGCTCTTAACATTCTCGATATTTTCACGGCCGGTTTGGCGATGGCGGGTGCTCTCGCATGTGGCAATTAAGAGATAAGTTTTTCTCTTTTTGTTTCACCAATTTGCATTGTTATTACAATAATTGTTTATGAGTTTGTTGTTTTTATGGGATTTGATGAAAAATTTGTGCTTTGCTGAAAAAGGCTCATATGATATTTCATTTCCAATTTTGAGTTTTGGTTACTGAGTACATCTAAAATTGCGATCTTTTGGGGTTAATAATTGATCTTGGTTTGTTATGGGAATCGGTGAATTTATATTGTCATGAATTTGTTGTTTCGTTTCACCCCTTTTCGTGGACCGGTTCGTGGCAGTATGGATTGGTTGGTTTGTGTGTGTTGTCGAGACCAACCTGTTCCGACTCCGTCTCGGAAGATGAAGACCCAATAACGAAGATAGAAGATAGTGCACTCTCCACATGGATTGCTTTGGTCCTTGATGTTGAGAAATAACTCGAGTTTGAGACACTGTCACATTTTGATATAATATTTAAATAATATTTTTCTTGTATTTTTCTATGTTTCATATAGTTACTGAATATCATTTATTTACCTCTTTTTAAGTTTTTGAGAGTGTGTTTTGAAGTATAGTTTGTTTTTGTGATCTTTATGCTATTTTGGTTATGGAAATAATGTCATTGAAAATTTATGTCAAGTTTTCCAAGTACTGGTTGAAATTGCATTGAAACTATATTTAAAAGTTTTTTTTGTAATATTATGTTGATTATCTTGAATTATTATTTTTCAGTCAAAATATAATGTCTTGGGCCACTACGTTAAAGCTGATCACATCATCAAGTTTTAGTTTACCTCAAACTTAATATGAAAATTTAATGAATCCAATGCCAACGATATATTTGCAAATTCTAATGGATTCGTAAACGAACTTGAATTACATACAAAAATTATATGTGAGATCGGTGAGTTTATATCGATAACTAAGTATTTTGGATGAAAAATAATTTTAAAACTCTTGTATTATAAGTGAGTAAGTGAAGTTATGTCTTGGCCGACTCTTTAATTTTATTTTGTAATCAACTCGCAATTGATCGCAATAGACCATATGTGCATAATCACGGTTTAAGAACATAAACAAATATCTTTATTTTATGATATCTTTATATATTATTGTTAGTCAATTTAGGTCGGATTTAAAAAAAATTCTAAACATAGGCGACAATGGCTCACCACGAAAATATTGTCAATGTCATTGTTAAGAGCATCATATCATATCTGACTTAGAATGTAGGTGCGTGAGTAAGATGGTATGCTGACGGAAAGTTTTGCAGTAATCGTTAGGGGTAAAGCGAAAAAGGAGGAAAGAATGACCGATAAGTGTGACTATGACAACCACAATGATTGAACGTAACAAAATATTTTATATAATGGACGTAGCAAAATATTGCATGTTATGGTTTTAATTAAATAAATTTTTACACGTGTTCAATTGTATGTTGCTGTTACGCAGGTTACATCTTGTTAAGTCTTAATTATAGTTAATGTCGATGAAGATGTGGAGGACGAGTCAATACTGAATTAAATCATTTCAAGGTTTAATCGTATGATATCTTGAATTATTTAAAAACATAAATTCAGTCTGAATGATAATTATATAGCGATTTCTCATTGTATCACTATAAACATCATAATTTTTTTATTTAAATATAAATATTTAAAATCAATATCCAAATAAATGGAATTCACAAAAATTGATACCACATAATCGATGTCGTATTCAGCATTTAGAAACAACTTTCTTGCCAACTGGTAACAAATATATTTACAGTTCATATTTATTAAGTCACTTATTCTTATATAAATGTATGATAATTGATATGTTTATCATTTTATTTCAAATATCTAAATAAAACAAACTTCTCCACTTCTCCACGTAGTTTGAGATGTATAAAGTTATGTATTACTTTTGTTTGTAAATCATATGTAATGTTCAAGCAGTGCATTTTAATTCACACAATAATGTCTTCAAAAAGCACATAAATAAAATAGATCTCTCGACAGATAATCATTCATGTTTTGAATTTGAAATTTGTTTAAAAAATATTGATATAATGAGATTTCACGGGTAGCCCGTGCAACACGCGGTGCCCCGCACTAGTTTTATTTAATTTTAATAAGCTTATTATATATTCATAAAAATCTAAACTTAACAACAAAAAAGCAACAAACCACTCCACCTGTTTTGACATATTACTCTCAATTAACTCCGGTCTTGCACAATTTGCATATAAATAAATGTGTGCAACAAACAAACCAAACAAACAAAAATCTATATAAATCCTCATTCAAAATATAAAATTTATCAACACAAGATATTACTAATTTAAAAGTTACACATAGATTGCGAATGGATAAAATGTTGACGACAAATTAGCGCATAATATCTTTTTAACCAATAATTAACGTGTTCTTTTCACTTGTCTTCCTTAATGTAAATATGACACTTTTCCCACAAATTTCACATTTTGCAGTCAACCTAGTTGCCGAGTCAGATAAAAACAACTTCAATAATTTTACCAAAACCCAATCTACACAAACAAAAAACATCAATCCTCAACGCCTTAGACATTAATCAACAGAAAATAAAAATCATTAACACATTATACAAACACTACCTACAAAAATCTCCATCCAATCTTGCTACAATTACTGTCTTCTTATCTACATCACAGGCCTTAACACAAAAATCTTACAAACCCTAAAAAAATGAATCTCGTCGATACCAATAACATCAACTTGAATTGAATATTTCAACACAAAATCAACAAACAACTGAAATAAAAGCAATGCAAGAAAAGATGAACACATAAAATATTTAACAAAAACAAAGCAAATAAAAACATACAACAATAAATATCTATTCTACCCAAAAAAAATATTACATAAAACACACCAATTATAAATTATTAGGACAAAACAATAGCTACAAAAAAACTAATTCACCTCATTATAAGTTTCAATCCCATGTAATGGTGAAGAACGGTGTGTTTAAGCTTCTTTTGAGTTGCGTTGGGGTGACGGGTATCAAAAGAAAATGGATCTGGTGCTTGTGAGATGTTTCGTCTCATAGCAACTTGTGAAATGGTGCTTATACAGTTAATTAAATTTTGATTGCAATTTGAGAATGGAGAGAAATATTTGAGAATATGTTCCCAAAATTAAGGTAACTACTAATTATTATTATTATTAAAGTTTGGAAGAGATTTGTAATCTCTTTACAAAGATTGGTTCGTTTGAGACTATTTCTTTAAGCAAGTTCATTTGAGACTTTAATGGAGAAATAAGGGAAAAATTATTTAATTTTATTATTATTGATATTATTATTAAAAATTGTAATTATTATTTATCAAACAAAATTAACATTTTTTTAATTTAAATTGATCAGACTGGTTTTTAACCAATCAGACCAATTTTAAAATGGTCAGACCAGTCAAATTACAAATCAGAACTATTGAGGGACATTTTAGATTTTTCAACAAACAAATCCAGTTAGAACTATCAGGTTAAATGTCGCTTATTTAATTTTCGAGTACCCCAAATGAAATTGTTAAAGTTAGGGTACTGATTTTGAAAAGTGACATTGTTGAGTGTACCAATTTATAATTATCCCAAAAGTTTATCCCTAACCGACGTGAGACTTGATATATGTGTAACTTAGTGGTTGAAATATTATTGAATATATTCAAAACAAAATAGTTATTATTATAATTGATGGTGTAACTTAGTGGTTGGGAGCTTTTATTTACACATATGTGTTCAAGGTTCAAACCCTCCTACAAGTAAATATTTTTATATGAGATTCGGTTCAAGGTATGAAACTACAGACCAAACCGATCAGAACTGAACCAATCGGTTCAATATCCAAACTGGTTCAATTTAGTATCCGAACTGAATTGGTTCGGTCGATTTTGTTAGTTTGGTCAGAATTTACACACTTTGATCATTAGCATATTTTTTTATCTTGTCAGCGACAACTTTCCTGACCAACTTGTACGATGATTAATTGTGCGAGGGAAACACGAATTTACCTTGATTCATATCGAACCAAAAATTGTAAAAGGGCCTTTATCATTCTCTTCCTAGACCTCTATTTCTAGGATCGACCAAATAAAGGTCTTTCGATTACTACCAAGATAAGAAAGCATGGTTCCACAATTTGCATACAAGCAATTAGTATTTTTAATTTAAACTCCAAAACTTTTATTAAGACAAGTCTGAAGATATAATATTATTGAAACCGGGAGGGGCATGCCCCATCCCGAAATTCCAGTTATCATCAAGAAGAGTCGTTGCAATTGCCGGACAAGGACAAAAGCTCTATATTTAATGAAAAAGAGATTTTGTAACTTCTATAAAAAAACCCTTTAAAAGCGAATTTTTTTAACCGTTAAAGCAATGTTTTTAGTTATATCCAAATAAATTAGTTAATAATCTTTATTACTCATGTAATATTATAATTTATTAGTTCTTTTCTAATCGAATTTCCTAGTATGGAAGGATGGGGATGTACCCATTCTATAATAATAAGAATTAGAATTATGATTATTATCACATTGAGTAGTGGAATCAACTAATCCTTACTAGTCATAAAATCAATTAAATTTTGTGTTTTGAAGGTTTATGATTAACATATTGGAGGGTTATTTAGTGGAGACTGTATAATTCTTTATAAAAGAATTTCTTAGAATAGATATTGTGCACATTTCACTTTCAAATTGGTATTGTTACTGTCTAGCAAAATTTCTTGAATGATTGCATGAGAAGAATGTGCTCCCGTCCCTTGAACTTGTTACAAGGTACAAAGAAGGTTGGGACTTGGTTGGGTGTCACCTGAGGAGAGGAGAGGAGAGGAGAGAGAGGTGAGAAGGAGAGAGAGAGGAGAAAGGGGATAAAAGGTCAAAGGGCACCATTTGAAAATTTAAATGTCTATCAGGGGTATTATTGTCATTTCACATTTAAAATTAACTGAAAAGTTAACGGTTTGTAGCTGAGTGAGAATAGCCAAACTCAACGCACCTCACAGATGAAAAAATATGTTAGCTGTAGTTATGTGATATTCGGGTCAAACTAGCTGTAGCTAGGTGAGATTATCCCTAAATTTATTAATATGGTTTGCTTACCCAATATTATTAAGTTATGCTAAATTCACCATTTTGTTAACTAGCTATTAATTAGAATACAGTACAAATGTCACATTTACAATAGGCAATGCTATTATTGCATTGACTAATGAAGATGAGTATCCACTCGTACGTAGTTCAAGATTTATCGACGATAATTGGAGAAATAATTTCACTCGTACATTATCACAACCTATAATGATTCCTCAAGAATATTTTACTACAACAAATTTAAATATTTTGTTAAACTTTTGCAACCGTTCTTGGAAGAGGGCTCTTGGCTAAAGAAATAACCTTCGAGAACACGGGGCCCCGGAGGGAAAACAAGCAGTGGCTCTCCGTGTCGCGTCGTACCAATCCGCTTTTTATAAATGATCCAAGAACGGTAATCAGGACACTCTTTACGTCATTCATGGTCGACAGTTCTACCCAGTGTTCTAAAAAAAGGCCGCCTAGGCCGCCCAGGCGGCGCCCAGGCGTTGTTTTTCACCTCACCGCCCCGTTTTAAGCTAATTAAAAGGTGGCGAACGTTTTGGTTCATCAGGCGGTCTAGACGGCCGCTCAGACGTCTAAGAGGTCGTTCAGGCGGACCAGAACTTTATTTTCTTAAAAAAGTCAATTAAAATTTAAAACTTAAAACATTAAGAATAAGTAATCTGACAGAGTTGCTTCGTTCCATTATCTCGCCTTAGACCCTTACGCCCTAAACCTCTTCGCCTCCGACAATTGTTTGTCGCCCCCTACACCTCTTTTGCAAATCAATCGAAGTCAGAGCTCCCGTGCTTTAGACTTTACTTCATGTTTATCCTTGAAGTTGTTGTGATCACTTATCACTAAGATTGTCCCAGAAAGATTATGGTTGATGATTTTTATATATAAAACATTTATTTTGATATAATACAATTCATTTTATATTAAAAATACAAAAAATACAAATCCGATTAATCCCGTTTAATCCCGATTAATCTCCGATTAATCCTCTCGGGGTGTTGTCCGCCCGACTAGCGCCTAACGTTTTTTAAAACCTTGATCTCGCCCATGGGAATATCAACAATAGTGTTAATATGTATAAAAATCAAGATTAGTGAGAACCAAATAACTATCTTGGTCAATCGTAACATAGTTGAGTTCAAATTTTAATAAAATTTGCCGATAAAAAAGATAAAATTTATAAATTTCTACTAGAAAAGGTTTTTATACACAATCATGCTCACTGTAGGATTTGTGCCCTAGTCCAATACGAAGTAAGTCTGTAATAGTTTTATCATCATATGCAACAAAATAAAATCGCCATTATATTACTATTGTGTTGTAGTATTATGTTAAGTATACACCGAATTATATCATTGAGTGTGTCATCACTAATATTAGAACTATAGATCTGTATGATTTATACTTAACGGGTCCCTGGTCAGTCAAGCTTCATCAGAAGCGACCAGTATGAGGACGATTCTTTATGATCACGCTCTACTGATCATGGCAATAGGTTTTGCCGGAGTCAGATCATAGATATCATTGGGGAAATGATATTGGACGACCCAACCTGAATATGTAACATAGATACTGTCATGAACATATTCAAATGTCGTAGTTTTTCATTGTATCCTTAGACCAAAAAGTCTCTGTGATCACAATATAGTTAATATCCGAGTTTGACTTAAACCTAACGTTATCTGTGACATGGTAACCATAACGGTCATGATTGGCTCGCTGATGGGTTATATGTGTGGTACGAGAGATGTCTGAGGAATTTATCCCTCATACTACAGTATGGGATAAGTATTAGTTTGGGCCACTTGATGAGAATGAATGAAAGGAAACATATGCCATGCAGATGATACAGAGTATCATTTTCAGTCATCTCGCATATTAAGAAACAGTGATTAATTAAATGAGGATGACGGCTCTATGCCTTATAATTAATCAAGATACCTAGAGATAAAAGGATAGCGACATGGACGACATGAGGTTAAATCGGATCACCGATAATCATGTACGTTGGGTAATCATAATGCCTTACTAGAGGCCACTTATGATGGAAATGGTAAAATGGTTATTTTACGCCGATCTACCAACAGGTCACACGCAAAGGATGCACATTTAGGAAACCCAGGCAGAATTAATTGTGGATTGGTTAAATCGGGCCGTGGCCAAAACCCCAGGGTTTTGGGCCACGGGTCCGTCAGCTCAATGCCATGGACAGGGCCAAAACCCTAGAGTTTTGGGCTACCGGGCATGATGAGAATGGGGCCTAAATCCATGAGGATGGCCAGCCTCATGGGCTGCCATAATGGGCGCGCATAAGGCCTCATGGCCGAAACCCTAATAGGTTCGGCCCAAGCCGCCCATTATGGGGTGGCAGCTAGGGTTTGGAGGGAACCGAACCTAGCCCATTTTATGGGCTGGTTCGTGCTCCCAAAACCCTAGTTATCTCTATAAATAAGAGGCCCTAAGAGCTGAAAAATCACAATTTGATTTTTCCATACCGAAACTCTGTCGGATTTACTAATCGAGCTTGTTTTCTTTCTAGTAGAAGCATTCGAGTTTAGATCTGGTGGTCTTGTGCATTCGTGTGTTCTTGATAGAGGTAAAGACCGATTCGGGATTTCTACTTTGCTGATTCGGTTCGAATCTCGAGTATTGTTTTGTTTTCTAAACAAAATTGTTGTTTTTCCAGATTTGGCGATGAAACTTGCGAGATGCATATCTCCTAGTTGTGTTGTTCAATTTCCTCGAAATCCACGCCGTATTAAAGGAAATTCAAATTTCTTCATTTTCTCGTGAAATAGCTTTTTCCATTAGAGATCAGATTTGGGCGCTATCTGGCCCGCAACCTGACTAATCTACAAAACCGAAAAGGTACATGATTTCGTAACTTGTAGATCTATCGCGTAGATAATATCCTGACGGGTTTGGGGTTATTTTATTTGATTTATTTCCGCTGCGTAATCTGATTTGGATCACCCGAATCCCAACACTCACGTTACCAAAGTTTCAGTACCTTGATTTTTTCTACAACAAATGTTAATTTCAACCCGTTTTATTTTACCGTTGACAATTCGCAAGTCTTTCAAACTGAATATTAAATAATTTATCACCGCAACACGTTGTTTATGTGAACTTGAAGTATTTGTAACCAATAAAAATCTTTCATCAACACTTTAGAGTGTATACCATTGCCTCTTTTCATACTACATGAAACATATAAATAGATAAAGCACTCGACGAATTATATCCACAAAGAGAAGTACATTTAATATAGCAAATAACATTCACTCTATGAATATTGCATGTTTATTTGTTGATATTTGCAACCAAATCGGCAATGTGCTTACTGCTTCAATATTTTCAAGAACTTTCTTCACTTTTCAAAGCACTCAAACATTCCTAATTCTACATTCCTCTATCCATATATACAGAAGATAAATAAACAACATTCATTATATGAGTACTACATTCTTATATATTGATATTTGCAACAAAATCGGTAATAACACAATGAAAACTCTGATAAGAAAGCATCATGAACTTTCCAAATTCTTAGTATATTGTCCTGCAAATGAATACATGTGTTTTTTTAGTTTTATGATGAAAAGAATAATGTAGATAAAAAGATCGACATCATCATCTACAAGAAAAAAAAAAATGAAAGCTAAATAAATGTGAAGATAAGAAAACAATATCATGCACAAAACCAACAACAATTTATGTCTACACCAAGAAACTGATTTTCAAGGAAAAACTTACAAGCATGCTCACATACATATCCAACCGTTTGATGGTCCTGATCAACGGGGAAGTCGCCGATGTCTACAACATCACACATCGAGGCAAATCACGAAAGGGTCAAAATTGAAGTATAAAAAAAGTTCATTGTGAAAGAACACCAACCATAGAGGACTATCATTTTGAAAAATAAAAATTAATCAACGCAAATCAACAGATTCCATTTGTTAGAATAGCTCCCATTGAGTCTCTGCACCTACTTTTTTTCTTTTCTCGCTTTCTAAGACCTCTTTATTTTTGTAAAATATGATTTGGCTCAAGATTAATTATTATATCACTATTTTATGAAATATATATTTATTTACGCTATTTTATTACCAACCTAACATAAAAAAATTGTTTTGATAAGTTTTTTCTCTTCTTGGTAGTCTACTACATTTAAGAAAAGAAACAAAATAATAATATTATCAAAAAGCTGAAGACAAAAACATTTTCTCAGCCATACATAATCTATAGACGCTTGAAACTTGAGATCCTATTCTTTTCATTTTTATCAAGTATGTTAAGTACGATGGTAAATTTTTAGATTATCACTTACCAGATTCGTAAGGAAAACATCATATATCTCATTCTAATTAGTGTTTTGGCAACGTCTAATTCACAAGAACTTACGGACAGTGCAATGTTAAAATATCGTACCTTTGGCGGAATATAAAGACGACATATGTCAAGCCCAATATGAACTCTGAAATTCGACCCACTTCGATAATCTGCTCTACACGAATCAAGCATCTTTCATACTTTCGATGTTGTGTGAAAGTTAGTATCGCCCGGGATAAGTATCAGCTTCAAAAGGAGGCATATAATTAGATATTAACAATATTGGAAAAGAGAACTTCAGATTCGGAATCGGGCATGAAGCACAATTCATGTATAGTATCATATACTAAAATCAAATTTTCCGATTTCATCGAGTTTTAAGAGAAACTTAAGAACTCCTTACTACGCAATTAATTTCTTACGAGCAACTTTATACATGATCAAAAAGAACAACAATGTTTGAAAAGAAAAATGATTTGGTTATTCGAAGAGATAAATTAGCCCCTGCAAATTCTCCAAATCACCAAACTAAAATATACACATTTTTATCCAATGCTATCAATATTAAACATATTAAACCCAAACAATTAATTAAAAACCATTTACTCCAAATAAACTAATTCAATTTCACTTATAAGCACGCCCCACATCACCATACACAAAAAAAGAGTGAAAAAACATATTGAATCTCACAAGTTCAAGGAAAGTCTTTGCCCTAGTAGGCAGCAACAAAGAGCGAAAACATATCAAATCTCACCAGTTTCTTCGAGAATTTAATTAGAAATTTACCTGAGCAGCAGAAACATATGGATATCAACAAAAGGCGTCAGAGCGAATCAAGTGGAACGGGCGACACAACAAACCAAAAACGAAAATTTGGCCACCAAATTATACCGTAAATTAACTTACAATCTCAAAAGGTTCCCAACAAAAATAAAGAAACACAAATCTGTTAGATTTGTGCCCTAGTCCAGTGTAATAAGTTCATCTATATATAATGATTTATCATCTTTCGAAGAAATAAAACGGCATTATATTACTAATGTGTTGTGGTAATATATTAGATGTAATTTATCTATATCATTATGTGTGTCATCGCTAATAGTAGAATTGTAGATTAGAAAGAATTACATTTAATGAGTCCCTGATCAGTTAAGCTTCATTAAGAAGCGATCAGTATGAGGCTAAATCTTTATGATCACGCTCTACTGATCATGTCAAGGTAGTGTCGGAGTTAGATCATAGATGTCATCAGGGAGATGATATTGGACGGCCCGATGGTGAGTATGTAGCATAGATGTTCTCATGAGCATACTCATATATCGTAGTTTGTCATTGTATCCTTAGACCGAAGAGTCTTTGTGATCATTGTGTAGTAAGTATCTAAGTTTGACTCAGTCTAACATGGTGTGTAAAAGGGTAGCCATAACGGCTTTGATCGGCTTAGGTGTAAGTTACATGAGTGAACTCGAAAGACGGCTAAGGGATTTATCCCTCATACTCCCGTTTAGGGCACTTGATGAGTATGGCTGAAAGATATTGCATGGCCATGCGGGAGATACTTTGTATCAGTTTTCAGTCATCTCAAATATCAAGAAACATTGATTGATTAAATAAGGATGACGGTTCTATGCCTTATGATCAATCTGGATATCGGGTGATAAAATGATAGTGACATGGACGATGAGAGATTAAATCGAATCATCGATATTCATGGACGTTGGGTAATCATAATGTCTTGCTAGAGGCCACTTATGATGGAAAGGGCAAAATAGTAATTTTGCCAGTCTGCCAACGGGTCGTGGGCCTAGAGGGTCACACATTTAAGCAAGGTATAGTAAAAGGGATTTGGATAAGTCATTATGTGAGAATTAAGAGGATTGGGAATAATTCGCCTTTCGTTTTAGTTAAATCGAAGCGAATTGGTGCAAACCAGGAATTAGTTTAATGGAATTGGATCAGACGAACTAAACCGTTTAATTAGAACCCAATTTAAATAGGTTTAAGTAATGTTTAGGTAAATGGGCTTTAAGCCCATTCTTAATATTAATTAAAATATTGAAATTCTGAACCGTAGCCGAGTCAGGAAGTCAAACACAAAGTCTTTGACTTGTGTATCGACTTCTTGTGGAAACCGTAAGCAAAGTAATAGACAGATAATAATCACGACACCAGAGATGATTACCCAGTTCGGTGACTCCGCACCTACGTCTGGGGGCACTTTGCCAGTGGAAAGGTTTTTCACTATCAGGTAGTCAATAGTACAACTTCAAGCCCAACTAGCTATCACACAAGCTATTGTCCTAAGCTACTATAGATCTCACCGTGAATCGCCTCGACCAGGAGCCTCTCCCCCTGTCTTTGAGATTCCCTCAATTCCACCCTTCGAGCAAGCCTATGCTCGGTGTCGTTGTCTTCTTGGACGGAGTTGTGAATCTTCAATCACAAACAAAAACCCTAACCGATCCAAACAATTAGTCTTCGCGACTCAAGGTTTGATCGGAGCAAAGATCCGTTCTAATGAATCTTACTCAGCCTCTTAACACGCCGATGGTGCACGGTTAAGAGCTCTGAGAAATCTTGCAAGTGTTAGAACAAGATTGGATGATCTGCTAATTGGAAGCCAAGGGCTTTTTATAGCAGCTCACATTCCTAATCCTTCTTGGATCAGGAACAGGAAAGTCAGGCAAGTTGTTGCCGCTTTCCATGACAGCTGGAAGTCGTCTTGCCTGTTCTGACTTCCTGATGAAATCAGGCAAGTCGAGTTGCCGCCTCTTGCTGACGTGTAACTGCCAGCTGGAAGTCGCCTGACTTGTCGACGTCACTCTCTTGCGCTCCAAGTCTTCGTGGCGCCTTTCTTCCTTCGCTCCAAGCTTTGTCGAAATAGGAAAGCTTCAGACTTTCCTAATCTGCGGCTCGTAACAAGTCGCTCCACATGTCATGTAACATGTTGCTGAACTTCTTACTTTTGCGCTAAAAATCATGCCAACTATTAAACGTAGCAACAATCTCCCCCTTTGGCAATTTTTTAGGCAAACACCCTTTTGTAAGCCCATCGTCATCTTGTGGCCGTTACGCACAGCAAGTGACTTATCTTGTGGCAGTTACGCACAACAAGTGATGTGACTTCTTTACTCCAAGCAGGCACATCGTCGTCACCTTGAGGCAGTTACGCACACAGCAAGTTTCGTGACTTCCGATGCGACTTCTTGTGCGGCTTCTAGTTTATCTTCTGGAGCAGCTTCTGGAGCGGCGACTTCTATGTACATCTTTCGGCGCGAGTTCTGGCGTAACTTCTGGCGTACATCTTTTGGCGCGACTTCTGGCGTACATCTTTCGGCGCGACTTCTGGCGTCGTATCACATTTATCTCCCCCTGTTTGTCTAATAATATTGCCAAAGGCAATCTCATAACCTAAATTTGTCTAAACAGCAGGGTAAAAGAGAAATAGCTCACACCATGAGCAAATAAACAGCTCAAACATGAGCACAAATCCAGCTCAATAGAGAGCAAATATCCCAAAAAAAATAGTCACATTGTGCGGAAAGTAACTCGGACAAACCCCGAGAATTTAATAGTGTGTGTGGGACAAAGTTATCACAGCAAATTTCAGAGAATTACTAAAACGATGTGGAGTCGTTATCTTCTTCTTCAGCAGTAGTAGCAGCAGTAGATCGGAGGTCTTCTAGAAGGACTTCACAGGCGACTTTGCGAGTTGAGAGCGTGGCAATTGACTTCTCCAGATCAGCAATCACTTCCACCAATTCTTCCTGCATCCTAGCGCCAATTGGTCCTGAGAGACGAGAGCTTGATCCAGCTCCTGGAGTTTTGGCCATAGGAAGTCCAAGGTCCTTCAACTGCTGCCCTTCAAAGTTCTTGAGATTGATGGCTAGAGGCAGTGGCTTTTTACCCGGAATATCCGACTCTCGGACAATGTTAGGACATTGTTGGAGAAGGATACCGGTGATTAGCGAAGGGAACCCGATTGGATGTTTGATTGCACATGATTTGGCGTGCTTTACTAGATGGTCAATAATGTAAGCGCCAAAATCAATGGGAGACTGCGTACCTATTTGGTAAATGAGTTTTGCCAGCTCTGTTTTGATGCTTGACCCATGCGTAGAGGGTGCCCAGTTAGCCAGACCGATGCGGTAGAGAATAGAGTATTTTGCTGTGAGCTCGGTTGCCGCAATGGTGTCCTTGACTGGCCATCCCTTCTTACGTCCTCCGGTTATTTCGACCGCTACTTTGTCCAAGTGCGGGACTTCCGGAGTGACTTCTAGGTCATCTCTGCCAAGGTATGTGTTGATGGTTGAGGCAGAGACTTCGAAGCATTCCCCCCGAACAATCACCTTTCGGTATTCAGCATCTTCAGGGTCATCGAACTCGCTTGATAGATTGACGATAAACTCCTTAACCAAAGTCGGGTAGAATGGGCCAATATTTATGACCGTGTTGGTCAGGCCAGCTCTACGAATAAGCTCTACAATCGCATTTATCCCTTGTGCTTCAGTGGAGAGTTCTCTTTCTGGATAAATTTTCCGTTGATAGACATACTGCCACTTAACGGCATTGTCTACAGAGTGGAAAGAGACGTTGTCTGTGGGTGCCTTCGGTACATACTTGGGGAGCTTCTGCCCTCCTAATGTCTTCTTCACCTGTGGTAGCACAATTAGGGTGTCTTCTTCTTCAGATTCTTTTTCTTCAGGGACAGAGGTTGCTGCTGTGGTTACTGACTTCTTTCTTGACTTCTTCGGCTGTTTGGACGCCGAAGCTTCTCCTTTTTCTGTTGCCTTTCTCTTTGGGGTCAATCTTGTCTGAACTTGAGGTTCTTCTTCTTCATCAACCAACCTTTGTGTTGGTAGTTTCCTTCTCACAGCCCTCTTGGGCACAGCTTCTTCCTTTTCCATGGTTTCAATATCGACACTTTCTTTGACAAGTTCCTCTAAAAGTTGAGTGACTTCTGGAATGAATTCAGGATTATCATCACGCCCTGAATCACTGTTCGGGGCGACAAGGGAACTTTCTTCCTTTTCCAAGTCCTCGTTTAGAGGAGATTTCTCTGATGCGGGTGTCGACTTAGAGAGGCTAGATTGGTCCTCGGTGCTAGTGCCGTGGACTTCAGGAACAAGGGTTTCTAAACCCTCTTCAGGCAGACTTTCTTCTAAGTTTTCTTCAGAGAGGATAGCAGATTTACCTCGTGTTGGAGTCGGAGTAGGGAGAGAAGCGTCTTCTTCAATGTTTGCAGAAGCGGCTAGAGCGTCGTCCTTCTCAACGACGGGGATTGTGTCTTCCGGTGTAACAAATGGGGCCGAGCTTGTTACATCCTGAGGTGCTGCCGAAGTTTCCCCTAAGCCTCTTCCTCCTCGGATCCTTACTCCATGCTTGGTTCTAGTCGATTTGGAGGCAGATAATTTCTTGGCAATGACTTTTGCCCTCATCTTTGCTCGAAGTACTTTTGAAGCAGATGGTATTCTACCGCTGCGAGTACCAACCATTTAGCTAGGATTTTGTTCTTTGTGGGGGAAAGCAAATTCTTGCTGAGCTTTTTGATCTGAGAAACCCTAGCGATTTCAAATGATGGAGGAGGTGCAGAGTCTGTGGGAGTTGAACAGAATGATTTCTGATAGGTGGATAGTCAGATCGTAATCATTCCCAAAATTCAAAAAGGACTTACAGGCTTTTGATAAAAGGATTTGGGCCCGGCTTGATTTTGTGGACCCTGTTTGGTCCTGATCGAGAGAAAGAGTAAAATCAACTAAAAGCTCTTCCTCTTCTTGCTTGACTTCTGGCTATTCTAGACAGCAAAGTCCGAGGGTTGACCTCAGACTTTCAAACCTTTTAGCATCTAATGCTTTTGTAAAGATGTCAGCGACTTGTTTCTCAGTGGGTAGGTATTCGAGCTTTATTTTCTTGTCTTCTACAAGCTCTCGAATAAAGTGGTGCCTGATGTCAATATGCTTTGTCTTGCTATGCTGCACTGGGTTCTTCGAGATGTTGATTGCACTGATGTTGTCACAGAACAAAGTCATGACTTCAACTTCCCATATATTTTTCTCCACTTTTTGGTCCTCTACCCCCCACCCGGCCGAACCACCCTCTTCCTCTCTCTCTCTTCCATTTTTTCTTTTCTTCATTTTTAGTTTCTAGCAAAACCAAAGAAGAAATCAAGAAGGAAAAAGGTTACTTGCTTGTGTGGATTAACTCTAGAAAGTGTACGCTTGTATACTTGGTGATTAGATAAAAGAAAGAAAGGTATTTTCTGATTTTTCATGAGTTTTTATGTGCTGAAAAGTGATTCTCACATGATGATCTTCAAAGTTTTTTATGAATTCATGGTTATAACTGCATGAGTTTAATGTTTTGAACCCATGGAGTCTTTCAATGGTATCAGAGGCCTTGGTTGATATGTGATGATGATTTTGAGCATGCTAGGATAAGTTTTCAATTCTAGAAAAGTTCATGTATGTTTATATGATTAAATGTTGCATGAACATGAAAAAAAAACCAGATTTTGAAAGACTAAAAAATAATTTTTGGGGCTGTTTTGGGTTAGCCATGGCCGAGCCATGGCTAACCAGGGTCGAGCCCTTTGGTGGACCATGGAGAGCCCTCGGGCTGACCAGGTCGCCTCGGGCTGACCATGGACGGCTTTGGGATGACCATGGGCAGAGCCACGGGCGACCGGGGTCGAGCCCTAGGCTCGGCCATGGGAGGCCCTCGGGCCGACCATGGTCGTGGCCCTTGGCCGATCAGGTCGAGACCAATGGCTCGCCCATGGGAGGCCCTCGGGCGACCATGGTCAAGCCATTGGCCGACCAGATCAGTGGCCCACGGTCACGCCCATTGTTGCCCGCGGGCGACTCTTGGGCGAGCTGAGGGTTGGCCGATCAGCCCCGGGGGCATGGACCGGTTTTTTGCCCATGTGACATCCCAGGAATTTCCCCAAATATTCAGTTTTTAGACCCGGTCCAGTTTCGATAAATTGGGGGCAAGCCGGTTCAATTTCAATTAATTAATTTAAACCATCCGGTTTCTATAAACCGAATTTTTTGCCACATTTAAGAAAGATAAAATATGGAATTAATTTGTTGTTTTATAACATATTGTTTGATAACATAATGTTTGTGAACATGATTGATTTCAACATGATGTGTGGCTTAGCCAGTCTAGATTTCTGTTTTTGCAACCAGTGTAGTTGCTTTGGTTTGTAATTTAATTACGACCCGCGTGTCGTTGTTTTTCATTTATTTGATTTTAATTACGAAGATCGATGCAAAAAGGAAATCAAGACTGAGTTGGTAGAGTTTCTAAGGAGGCTCGAAGTCAGTGGGAGTCCACAAGGAAGAAGCGAGTTAAAATCCAGAAGATTTAGTCTTAGGATTTGTTTTTGTTTTTCCTTAGGTTTTTCAAGCTAAGCTTTGCATGTTGCTTTACATTTATATAGTGGATATGAATGTATGATTAGTTTAAAATGCATGAGTTTATGTATGTTTAAGCTATCACCCACATGCAAAGGTTAAAACCATAATTTAATCAGACTTGCATGTAATTGGACTTGGAATCATCTTTGCATCAATATGTAGTTGATGATTCCAATTAAGATTGTATCGATATACAATCAGAGAACTAAAAACACTTAATTCGCAAATAATTACAAGTCAAGCGAGATACCACCCAAACCTCAACACTCATAAACATTTGAACCTGTGAGTAGGTGCGCCTACGCGTAGCATTCACAGGGGAGAATGAACAGATGAGTTGGACAATTTAATATGGGTGTGTGCGCCTACGCGTAGTAGCCATATTGAGTTGGGTCATAGTTGAGTTTTGGTGGACTTGTCTACGATTGTCAGCTAGGACTGACCTAGGGTATCAGGATAGGGTATGTCGTGTGCATTTTATGTACAAAACCTAGCCAGGAATTACATGGACTTGTAATTGGATGAGGTATCTGAAGGAATTATTTGAGAGTTCCAATCAATTAATTTCATGACCATACAAGATATTAACCTCAAATATCCATGTTTAATAAGGATCTTACATGATCATGAATTGATCACAAGATCTAAGCTAGAATAAAACTTGAATAATACCTTTGATTCAAAATCTCTTTGTTACTAAATAGGATTTAGTAACCTCTAAAGATCGTCCACACAGGAAGAGCAATCCGGGGATACTCACAACGATCCTTACTAGAAGATCGAAGCAAGAAAAACAGACAGAGAGGGAGGGAGGTGACCGGTCGGCTAGAGAGAGAGAGAGAGAGAGAGGAGAGTGGCTAGGGTTTTGGAAAAATAAAATTCCTTAATTTTCAGATATGAAAATTTCCCTTTTATAACCCTTTTTAGGCAATAATTAATTAAAAGCCTTAATGGGCTTACAGCCAAAATTTTTTAATTAATTATGTAGAGAAACTCATTATGGCTAGGCCCAGTTTAGCTAAATTAATTAAATCTATTTAATTAGATTATAATTAATTAGTCTAGCTAAACCGTTCTTGATTTCCGGTTTAGTCGTAAACCGAAATCGGTCTAATCCTGTTTAATCCAAAGCCGGATTTTGTCTCTCTCATGATTCCTCCATATGATTCCATCCGTTTTACTCAACCTTTAGTGTGTGACCCTCTACACTCACGACACGTCGACGGACTAGTAAAATTACCATTTTACCCTTTCCATCATGAGTGGCCTCTAGCAAGACATCATGATTACCCAACGCTTGAGATTATCGAGATTTCGACTTAACCTTGTCGTACATGAATCTATCCTTTTATCCTCTTGATATCTTTGACAACCACGAGGCATAGACAAGTCATCCTCGTTCAATTGTCTTGTTTCTTGATTTTGAGTTAACTTAATTGTAACTGATACTAAGTATCGACTAAACTGATATCTGCTCACACGTCCGTATGAGGGATAAATCCTTCAGCGATCTATTGAGTCAACTCATGTAACTCGTGATCGAGCCAATCACAGTCGTTATTGTAACCCTTTTACAGGAGACGTTAGACTGAGTCAAACTCGTCATTCATTATATAGTGACCTCAATGATCCTTCTGTCTAAGGTTGTTATTTCATGTGCCGACATATGAGTATGTTCATGACTGTGTCTATGTAACATACTCATGATCGGGTCGTCCTATATCACCCATGTCTGGTGATACTATGACCTAACTTTGGCCCCCTTCTAGCCATGATCAGTAGAGCGTGATCATTTAGAGTTAGCCTCATACTGATCGCTTCTTATGAAGCTATTCTGATCATGGACTGCTTAAGTAAGATTTTATCTTATCTGTAGATCTATTATTATGTGTTGACATATAAATGATACAAATCAAATCATACTTAAGATATTACTACAACACTTAGTAATATGAATGCCGATTTTATTTCAACTAATAATCTTTATTACATGATTAGATTGAAAATACATTGTGCTTGGGCACAAAATCCCAACAGTTTCCCACTTTCCCTAGACCCAATTGGTATTTCAATCTAAACCCATTTTCCTGACATGCTCCTCATGCTTAGGCTGCGGTAGTGCCTTAGTTAAGGGGTCAGCTAGATTATCATGCGTTGAAAAGTAGCTTATCTCTACTTCACCTTTATCAACCATCTCTCTGATGATGTGATACTTTCTCTCGACGTGCTTGGTCTTGTTGTGAAATCTGGGCTCTTTAGCAAGTGCTACGGCCCCCGTGTTGTCACAACATAAGCTCATGGGATCAGACGTTCGCGGCAGTATATCTAATCCACTCAAGAAGCTTCTGACCCACACCGACTAGCGTCAATATATCCAGTGACGCTTAGTTCTCTTTCTATCCCGCCATACACTAAGAAGGCGTCCTTTGTTCTCCTCAAATACTTAAGGATACACTTGACGACAGCCCAGTGATCTCGGCCTGGGTTAGAGTGAAATCTGTTGGCACAGCTGAGGGCCAACGATACGTCAGGCCTCGTACAGATCATGGCATACATAATGGATCTCACTGCCGAAGCATACGGGATTCCCTCCATCTTCTTAAGCTCATAATGTGTTTTAGGACACTGTTTCTTGCTAAGCTTGATGCCATGTCTTACCGGGAGGTTCCCTTTCTTAGAGTCAAGTATTGAGAATCTTCTCAACACTTTATCTATGTAGGTGCTCTGACTTAGGCCTAATATTCTCTTGGATCGATCTTTATAGATCCTGATCCCTAGAATGTAAGCGACCTCTCCTAAGTCCTTCATGGAGAAACACTTCCCTAACCAAGCTTTGGTCTCAAGCAAGGTTGGGACGTTATTTCCTATGACCAGTATGTCGTCAGCGTACAACACCAAGAACACTATGTTACTCCCACTGCTCTTCTTGTAGATACAGGGTTCATCTGGATTTCTGTGGAACACGAACTCTTTTACAGCTTGATCGAACCGTAAGTTCCAACTCCTGGAAGCTTGCTTTAACCCATAAATGGATCGTTGCAGCTTACACACCTTTTCGGGATGTTCTGGGTCGACAAAACCTTCTGGTTGGGTCATATAGGCATCCTCCTGCAAATTCTCATTAAGGAATGCGGTTTTGACGTCCATTTGTCATATCTCGTAATCGAAATATGCTGCAATGGCTAACATCATCCGAATTGACTTAATCATCGCTACTGGCGAAAAAGTATCATCATAGTCCATGCCTTGGACTTGACGATAACCTTTTGCAACCAGTCTTGCTTTGTAAGTCTGAGGCTTTCCGTTCATATCTGTCTTTAACCTGATTGTCTTTCATGGACTTCATTTTCTCATTCATGGCATTCTGCCATTCTTTGGAGTTGGGACTGGCCAAGGCTTGCTGAACTGTTGCGGGATCATCCTGATCTACAACTATCAAGTCATTACCCTCTGTGGCTAAGAAGCTATATTCGACTGGGTTTTGACGAGATCTTTCAGACCTCCTTGGTTCTACAGTAGTTTCTGTTGGAATATGACTTGGATCATTTACCTTATCGGGTACCTCTATATCCTCTGCAGGCTGTTCTGTGTCTTCTCAAATTTCTTCAAGAAGCACAAGACTCCCACTAGGATTCTTGGATAAGAACTCTCTTTCCAAGAAAACCCCACCTCGATCAACAAAGACTTTGTTCTCTTCGGGTTTGTAGAAGTAGTACCCCATGGTTCCTTAGGGGTACCCTACAAAGACACACTTATCTTCCTTGGGTTCGAGTTTATCACCAAGCAACCGCTTGACGTAAACATCGCACCCCCGGATCTTGAGGAAAGACAGCTTGGGAGCTTTCCCTTGCCAAACCTCAAATGGAGTGATCTCCACTGTCTTTGTAGGTGCCCGATTCAAAATGAATGCGGCCGTTTCTAGGGCATGGCCCCAGAAAGATACTGGAAGGTCGGCGTGACTCATCATGGAACGAACCATGTCAAGCAGGGTTCTGTTCCTCCGTTCGGAAACACCATTCAGTTGAGGGGTTCCTGACGGAGTTAATTCTGAGAGTATACCGTTATCCCTTAGGTGACTGAGAAATTCCTGATCTAAGTACTCGCCACCTCGATCGGAACAAAGTGCCTTTATACTTTTACCAAGGTGGTTCTGTACTTCAATATGGAATTCTTTGAATTTATCAAAGGATTCTGACTTATGTCTCATTAAATAGACATACCCATACCTACTGAAATCGTCGGTAAAGATGTTGAAGTATCTGAAACCTCTTCTGGCTTGTGTACTCATGGGCTCACATTCGTCTGAATGTATTAGGCCCAGGAGATCACTCGCCCTTTCACCTAAGCCGCCAAGAGGTGCCTTTGTCATCTTTCTCATAATGCAAGATTCACATCTCTTTATTGGTGTGAATTCAAACGGGCTTAATAGCCCACAAATGTGAAGTGTCGAGACGCGTTTCTCGCCTATGTGGCCTAGACGAAAGTGCCACATCACTGTCTGGTTTAAGTCATCCGACTTCAACCTCTTATTTACGTTATAGTTCGAACTATAGTTAGAGTTATCAATATTTAAAATATATAATCTACCAACCATAGATGCAGTGCCATAAACAATATTATTTCTTGATAAAGTAAATAAGCCATTGTCTATGGCAAACACAAAACCAAGTTTGTCCAAACTGGACACTGAAATAATATTCCTACTAAATGTAGGTACACATAATACATCGTCCAAAACTAAAATAAGCCCTGTGGGCATCCTAAGACTAACAGAACCGACAGCCGTCGTTGACACCGAATTGTTGTCTCCGACTCTCAGATCCCGCTCGCCTTTCCCAATGAGCTTCTTACTTTCTAGATCCTGCAGATTAACAAAAATGTGAGTTTCTGCTCCGGTATCAACTACCCATGTATCTGAGAAAGTAACGTTGAGATTATACTCAACAATGTAAATACCTGATCCAGGTCCTGAAGGGTGTCCTCCCTTCTGCAAGCTCTTCACATATTCCTTCTGTTGCCTGCAATTCTTCTTCCAATGACCTAGCTGCTGGCAGTAGTAACAGACTACCTCTGAGGTCGAAGTGATCCCTTCGGTTCTAGGAACCACTTGGATCCTCGGACCTCTAGGTGCCCTTATCTGCCCAGCTAGGTGCATTGGCGCCTTACCCTTACCCGCCACTGCTGGTGCCTTGCCTTTGTTGGAATGTCTTGGTGACTTGCTAGAAGGTTTGCCAGCTCTTTTGAAGCTGACACCCTTATTGACCATCAGAACCTCAGGGGTCTTGCCCTTGAGATTTTTCTCTGCTGTCACCAACATCCCATGCAGTTCCTTGATAGTCTTTTTCATATTATGGAGATTGTAACTTGTGATCACATCTCCATAAACCTTTGGAAGCGACATCAGGACTATGTCTGATTTCAACTGCTCTGTGAAGCTGTGACCTAGACTGGCCAACCGATCAAAAAGCCGCTTCATCTTGAGAACATGTGGGCTCACTGCCTCACCAACATTCATCCTGTTGTAGAACAACTCCCAAAGAGTGTCGTATCTTTCGACACGAGCATTCTTCTGTTAGTATACTTTTATTTCCTCCATCATCTCTTGTGGATTGTCCCTAAGATGCATGAACTGGTCCTGAGTGTCATTTTCCATGGACCCGATCATGAGGATGCCAACATCTTGTCGATCACTTATGTACTTGTCATAAGCGTTCTTATCGGCCTCGCTGGGATCATCCGCATGCACTTTTATAGGCTTATCCGTAAGGATATACTCCTGTCTGTCATACTGAAGGGCAAGCTTCAGGTTCCTCTCCCAAACCAGGAAGTTGGTCCATGACAGCCTGTCACTCGACATAAGAGACTTTAAGGCTTCACGGCCAGAACGTGTTGATTTGGGTTGCGACGGTGTCATTTAATCTACACATGAAAATAAATTCAATCAGATTCTTAATTTAAGTTGAAGTGAGAGATATTTGATTATGAACATTTCTGATTCTTATGTCTGAATCTAAACCAAGATCTCCGCACACCCAAAACTGAAGTGAGTTAATCTCATCGCCCTAGTTTTGGACATTGGAGTAGGACAATCCAGTCCTTTCACAATACCATGTGATTCTTGGCTAGGGCTTATACATTATATGTATACGACATTGCCTTATATCTGATATCATGGCTCAGATCATCTGAGAATCGCAACCAAGTCAACAATCTTTCAACGCATGGTCCAATCTGCATGGTTACTACGCTAATGCGCACGTACCCATGCAGAATAGTCCATCTTCTATTAGTACCCATTCTCATGGATCCACGTTAATCGTATCCACCCATGAGTCTGAGAACTAATCGAAATGATGAAAAGTGGGCGGTATCTAGCTTGACTTGAAATTACTTTCCTTTTTAAATGTCCACTACCACTGATCATTATTTGATCTTAACTTGAAATTATCATCTACAAATCCATGTAGAGATACATTCAATTCCAGTTTACATGTGCGTGATTAATTTATTATTATTAATCTTTACACATGTGGGTGATGATCTAATTAACATGCACTTATGAAAATTAAATCATACATTCAACCATACATTCATAAACATAAATGTAAATTTTCTTTAGCTAGCCCGCTAAACCTATTGGAATAAACTAGATCCTATACTAGGTCTTGTCTTTCCTCATTCTCTTGGACTCCCACTGGCTCCACGCCTCCTCGGGCTTACCGTCATTCTCTTCGGTTCTTCTCGTCTTGGGATTTTGTAATTACATTTAATTTAAATAAAATAAATGCTGTGACACGCATGTCACAATTAAATTACAATCCAAAAGCAACTCGCAGGTTGCAAACCGAAATTAAATTCTAAATTCGGGCTAACTTAGCAATCATGTTGCAAACACCATGTTATCAAACAATCATGTTTTCAAACAAGCATGTTATCAAGCAAGCATATTAATTCCAATTTTATCTTGATTTAAATCATAAAATACGGTTTATCGAAACTGTTTTCTTAAACCGGTTAATTTCTGAATTAAATCGGTTCACGCTCTGGTTTATCGAAACCGAACCGGTCTGAAAATTTAATTAAGTATTGCTGAAAAATTCTGGATTTTTCTTGGTAGGTTCTGACCCGAATCCATTCTGGTTTGATCGAACCAAAATTGACCTGAGGGCCAATTTTGGGTTCGGCCAAACCCTAGGCGCTAGGGCTGGCCGCGCCGTGACCGACCAGCCCTTGAGGGCTGGCCGTGGCGGGCCGCCTGGCCGGTCAGGCCGTGGCCGTCCCCTGGCCGGAGCCAAGGGGCTCTACCAGATCTGGTCGGCTTCCTCGTTCCGGCCGAACGGCCCGTGGCACGGCTAGGGTTAGCCTCTCTGCTAGCCTCGGCCTCCCGCGGGTCTCGATCCTGATCTTGCTCGATCAATTTTAATTTTTCAGCAATAATACAAAAAGTTCTAGCAATTAATTCATCAACCAAAAATATAGAATTTGCAATTTTATATTTACAATACCGAATCAAATTGCAAAATCAAATCTAGACTATCATGCTTGAATACAAAATCATGTGTAACCAAGCCTCTGATACCGCTAAAGGAATTATTTGAGGGTTCCAATCAATTAATTTCATGCCCATACCAGAAATTAACATTAAATATCCATGTTTAATAAGGATCTTACATGGTCATGAATTGATCACAAGATCTAGGCTAGAATAAAACTTGAATATTACCTTTGATTCAAAATCTCTTTGTTACTAAATAGCATTTAGTAACCTCTAAAGATCGTCCACACAGGAAGAGCAATCCGGGGATACTCACAACGATCCTTACTAGAAGATCGAAGCAAGCAAGACGGACGGAGAGGGGGGGAGGTGGCCGGTCGGCTAGAGAGAGAGGGGAGAGTGGCTAGAGTTTTGGAAAAATAAAATTCCTTAATTTTCAGATCTGAAAATTTCCCTTTTATAACCCTTTTTAGGCAATAATTAATTAAAGGCCTTAATGGGCTTAAAGCCCAAAGCTTTTAATTAATTATGTAGAGAAGCCCATGCTGGCTTAGCCCATTCTGGCTAGGCCCAATTTAGTTAAATTAATTAAATCTATTTAATTAGATTATAATTAAGGGAAAAGGACACTTTTGTGCACCTAAATATACACTTTTGACACTTTCATACCCTAACTTTTTTTTTCTCTTTTTTCTATACCTGAATTTAATTTTGGGACAATAATTCCAAAATACCCATGAATTGAACCAAAATTCAGGGTACTTCTGGACCATTTTCCCAAAATACAAATGAATTGAACCAAAATACCCATGAATTGAACCAAATACTCATGAATTGAACAAAATTATATGGCCATTTTTGGTAAGTAAATGGCCAATTGTCCCAAAATGAAATTCGGGTATGGAAAAAAAAGAAAAAAAAGTTAGGGTATGAAAGTGTCAAAAGTGTATATTTAGGTGCACAAAGGTGTCCTTTTCCCTATAATTAATTAGTCCAGCTAAACCGTTCTTGATTTCTAGTTTAGTCCTAAACCGAAATCGGTCTAATCTAGTTTAATCCAAAACCAGATTTTGTCTCTCTCATGATTCCTCCATATGATTCCATCCGTTTTACTCAACCTTTAGTGTGTGACCCTCTAGGCTCACGACACGTCGGCGGACTGGTAAAATTACATAGTGACCTCAATGATCCTTCTGTCTGAATATGTGATTTCATGTGCCGACATATGAGTATGTTTATGACTGTGTCTATGTAACATACTCATGATCGGGTCGTCCTATATCACCCATGTCTGGTGATACTATGACCTAACTTTGGCCCCCTTCTGGCCATGAACAGTAGAGCGTGATCATTTAGAGTTAGCCTCATACCGATCGATTCTTATGAAGCTATTCTGACCGGGGACTGCTTAAGTAAGATTTTATCTGATCTGTAGATCTACTATTATGTGTTGACACATCAATGATACAAATCAAATCATACTTAAGATATTACTACAACATTTAGTAATATGAATGCCGATTTTATTTCAAATAATAATCTTTATTACATGATTTGATTGAAAATATATTGTGCTAGGGCACAAAATCTCAACAGTATCCTACCTTGGTGCCATCGGTTGGAGCAGTGAGCCTACGTTCACTTCAATCGAGGGTATGCGAGGGTCATGGTTCAGATTCTAAAGTTTAGAATCAGAAAAGTGTTTTAATGTTCAAATCTCCAAGTTTAATTTTAATTAATAATGATTAAAATTTTCTTTCACCTTCTTGATAATATGGCAATTACAACACAATCTGGTAACAACGCTCTCAGGTCCTTAATCAAGCATGATAAGTTTAACGATATTAACTTTCTCGATTGGGACCAGAATTTGAGACTTTTTCTCAAGCACGAACGCAAGGATTACATTTTTACCCAGAACCTACCTGCTGAGCCAACACTGAATGCCGCTAGGGCGGTAAGGGATGCTTACTAGAAATTACTTAGCGACCGTATCGATGTTCAGTGCATCATGATGGGCAGCATGGTACCTGACTTACCAAAACAGTTCACGGAAATTTTTTAAGATCCCAAGGCCTTAATGGCAGAGATCAAAATAATGTTCAAAGAGAAGTCGTTTGTCGAAAGATACGACACTTTCGCTGAACTGATGTCTTGCAAGCTCAAGGCTGGAGCTTCTATGAATCCCATATCCTGAAGATGAAACGTCTTCTGGAGCACCTGACCAGACTTGGTCTTGCTGTTCAGAAGGAAATAGCTGCAGACTTTGTGATGCATTCACTTCCAGATACATATCGTGGTTTCGTTGTAAATTACAATATGCATAACATGGATAATATTGTGACCGAGCTCCATGGGATGCTTGTGACTGCGAAAAATAGCCTCAAAGGAAAGACCAAGGAGGCTCTTATGGTCAACAAGCAAGTCAGCTTCAAGAAAGCTGGAGAGGGTAAGGGTAAGGTGATAGCATTTTGTGCCCTAGTCCAATTGCTAGTAGCCTGTAAACGTCTATGTACATTATCATCGTTTGTAATATATATATATATAAAACGGCTTTATATTACTTATGTGTTGAAGTAATATGTTGAGCATGATCTGATTTATGACCACTAAAGTAGTAGAACCATAAATCTGTACGGATCACACTTAACGAGGCATGAGCCTGAAAGGTCACACACATTCAAGACGGATAACTTGAGACAAGGAAACCTTAACGTTTCTTGAGGAGCAATACATGGACAAAACTGGAGGTTTTGTGCCATGGGTTCGGTTTGAGAGAATAATTAGCGAATCGAGAAAACTGAGTTTTTTCGTCGATATCGCGTCAGACTTTGTTTGATAAGTAACGACAAAAAGGGTCGGGCGTTTTTGGACACGACACGAAACCACATGGGCGAGCCTATTGGACTCGGCCCATGAGGTCTCATGCCGGCCCAAACAAGGGCCCATTAAGGGCCCAATAAGCCCTCTTGGCCGGCCCACATGGTGGGTCCATGTGTTGGGGCCACACAACACCATGCTTAGTTGGTGATTGTGGATTAAGAGGTGAGTGATTTAAGGGGTATGGGTTAAAGCAACTTTAAACCCATACCAATCACTTTTGACCCATGCTTATGAGTTGGATGATGAATTGAAATATCTAACATTCATTAATCAAATTAATCACACAACTCACAAGAACTCTCTCTTTTCTCTCTAGTGGCCGGCCAAGACTTTCTCTCTCCTCCATCTTGCTCTCTTGTTCTTCATTTAATTGTTCTAGTAGGCAATTAAGTGAAGGATCTTCAAGATCATCCCCTTGGTGTGGACTTGCTTTAGAGAAGAAGATCTGAAAGTTCTTCTTTATCGATTCAACAAGACTTAAAGGTAAATATCTTGTGGAATAGATTTTGCCTTGGGATTTAACGGTTTATGTTCTTGGACAAAGGTTTGGAGTAGATTTCATTATAATGCTTCCGCTATCTCGACGATCTAGAACGCTCCAAAACCCTACAGTGGTATCAGAGGGTGGTTACCCTCTTAATCTTTGTCTTGTTGAGTTTGTTTCGGTTTTATGATTATTTGCATGCCAAAATTGTCGATAACATGATTTTAATGCTTTTTGGGATATTTGCATGAAATATGTTATTTTTGAAAATATATTGAATTTGGAATTTTTTGGAAATTATTGGATTTGTCGGATCCGAGAAGAGACTCTCGGGGAGCCGGATCGGAGGTACCGGACGGAGGTCACCAGAGGCCGGGGAGGCCGGCGGTGAAAGGGGCCGTCCCCACTCTTGGCCGAGGCCGAGAGTGGAGGCAAGCTCAGTTTGGGCCTTCCAAGGCCCAAACCGAGCCGTGACATGTTGGGCTCGGCCCATTGGCTTGGCCCGACTTGGTTCGTGCACGGTGTTTGATCCGTGGCACGAACCCGCAATCCAATATTTCAAAAACTTTCAAAATTTAATCGGTTTCGATAAACCGTTTTTCGAAAAGGTCTAGTTTCGATAAACCCGACCGAGCAACTTGGCAAAATTAAAACCGGAATAATTGCATATTATTTGATAACATGTTTGTGTGATAACATGTTGAATGATGTGATGAGATGTATGATGCATTAATAGCCCATTAGATTTTATCGCTTTCACGGTTTGCATACCGTTAGTGTTAGCGTGTAATTATTCTTTCATTCAAGCCCATAAAGTGTAATTATTTTTTATCCGGTCTACAAACAGAGTATTAATTGTAATTACTACTCAAAGACGAGAAGGATGGAAAATCGAGCACAATGACGGTCTTGGAGGAAGTCCAAGAGCTAGTGGGAGCCCGAATGAGAAAGACGAGAAGAAATGGTGACTCGTAGAATCCTAAGATTAGGATGGGCTATAAAATGCATATTTAACGCTTTATGTTTGCTTGCTTGTATTATTTAAATAATAACATGCTTGCATGCTTAGCTTATAAGTTTATAAGCAATCACCTCACATGCAAAGATTAAAATCGATTTTAATTGTTTGCATATCTAAAGCGTTGTGAACCATCATCGCACGGGTTGTGATGGATGAGTTCAAATTTGAAACGTATTTGCACGCGTTGCAAAGGACGGGTTCAAACGGGTTGCAAATGACGGGTAACAAGCCCCCAGACGATCGTAGTGACTAAACAGCCCGCTCCTATGCCCCCCGGCTGTCTTGAAGGCATCTCGAGCAGCTGGTCCCAGATAGTCCGCTCCCACGACGCCCTCGTGTCAGTGCGATAGGCGTTCAGAATCCATAATTCCTTGAGAGTAACGTTGTAAGGACCTCTCCCGGGCAGTTAGACTAAAATCTGGGAAAATTCAAAATTTTTGAATAGTGACCAGATCGAGTCTGAACCTGACCCCGAGAGTTGTTTTGGACATAAGATGACGTTATTTTCGACCATGCTAAGTTCAGGGCGACTAAAGACCACTTCGTGACCCATTCGGGGAAAGTTGACTTAGGTTGACTTTTTACCGAAAAAGTCAACCGAGGACGTTTTGGGCGATTCTGGACTCGTTAAGTCCCGAATCGCAAAACGGTCGATGCAGTATTCTTAGTTAGCCCATTTTAAGTCACTCGGGAGATTTTGCTGAAATCTCGACAAAAGTGCCCGTTCGGGGTCCGAAACGTCCGATTTTGGGAAATCTGATCCGTTTTCGGTTGGTGGAAAAGGTGACCGAAGTGATTGATGGGTTAGGTATCAAGGGGACAAGGAAGTGACTTGTTGGGTGTGGGGTTTGGTGATGTTGGGAAAGAGGAAAAAGGGTTGATTTTTGGGTTTTCATTTTATTTAATTAAGTAATTAATTAAATAAAATGTGTTGTTATAAGGAGGGGGAGCTCCCATTTCATCCGAGAACAACCAAGAGAAAGAGAGGGAGAAGAGAAGAAAGAAGGAGAGAGAAAGAGAAAGAGAAAGAGAAAGAGGGAAGGAGGGTCGTTTCTTCGAGATTTCTTCGTATTCGGAATCCCGGCATCGAGGACTACAAGAGGTATGGTTCTCTTTTCGATTTGGAGTAGTTTGGTTCGTGGGTTTTAAGTAGAAATGTGTTGTTTTAAGTTTAGTTAGACACTAGAGATGATTAGGCATGTTTTAAGACAAATTTGAACAAATTCCGGTGACCGGAGGGTCGCCGGAGCTTCGGCCACGTTGGTGGCTGATTCCGGTGGCCATGGAACGCTGACTCGAAGTACTTCAACCTTCATCTTGTGAGTTTTTCCAAAGGAGCAACGGTCTGGGAGCTAGAAGCCCGGGAAGTGACTGAACCGCTGAATCTGTCCAGCCGGACGGACAATCTGTTTTGCTCCGGACGGAGCCGTTCCAGTTCGAACTTGGTTCCGAGCAAAACATGAAGTTTGTAGAGGACTGGCAGAGCTTCAACTTTCATGTTTACGTGTTTTCCAGACGAGCTACAGATTTGGAGCTGCAAGTCCGGGAAGTGGACTGTTCTGCCGAATCTGTCTCTGGACAGATTCGAAGTAAATCCCGTAGCTCGATTTTGTTTCCCGAGAGTTAATGTGGTGGCTTGTGTGGGGCCCACGATCCCGGGGCTCGGGTTTTGTGAGTTCGGGTGGTCCGGGGTGACCCCCGAGTCGATAACTTGCGTATTTGATAATTTCCGGATTTAAATTGTGAAAGACGGTTTTTCCACCAATAACTTTAATTGAAGTATTTTTAACGCTCGGGTGTCGGAATTCGATTCCGTTAATTGCATTGGTCTTAGAATATTAAATGAGGAGTTTAGAAACAAGTTTCGTAATTTTCGGAGTCCCGAGGGTCAAAAACTCGTTTCCGGGCAGATTGGGTGTTTCGGGGAAAATGGGTCATTCCGGACCCATTTTGGCTACTTTGATTAATTTGAAGTGTGTCCAAGTGTTAGGCACTTGTTGGAGTACACTTGTAAATTTATTGCATTCGTTTCGGAGTCTGTTTGAGTTTTTAATTATTGAATATAATTATTAGTTGATATTGACGCTCGCGGGAAAGGCAAGGCGTGAATAGCTCGAGCGGGAGGCTAGGAGCGTACGTGGAGCTTTCCTAAGGTAGGGGGACATAGCTACCTAGACTATATGGCTTGATGCCTTTGTTTGATTATATATGTGTGTATATATACGTGTGAGCATGATTTGGCACTATGGTAGTGGCGTGAATATGCTTGGTGTGATTATATGCGAATAGTGAGATTTGCATGATAATGTTGGGTGAATTAGTTTAGTATAACTCTGAACTGATTGTATGCACGGGATTGTGCCAGGTATTATATTATTTGCTTTTTAGACGATGATTTATTCCGTCTTGCACCTAGTATGTTTTCTGCATGAGTATGGTGTGATACTTGTGTTACAGGTGGTGTGTAAGGTAAACCGAGTTGAGGGTGGATTCCCTTGATCGAGATCGGTTACCTTTATTTGTGTTAAGGGTCAACCGAGCTGAGGGTGGACTCCCTTAGTTGTGATCGGTTACCTTTATTTAGGTGTAAGGTAAACCGAGTTGAGGGTGGATTTCCTTGATCGAGATCGATTACCTTTATTTGTGGTAAGGGTCAACCGAGCTGAGGGTGGACTCCCTTAGTTGTGATCGGTTGCCTTTATTTAGGTGTAAGGTGAATCGAGTTGAGGGTGGACTCCCTTGATCGAGATCGGTTACCTTTACCTAAGGGAGGGTGAACCGAGGCAAGGGTGGATTCCCTGGGCTGAAATCGGTTACCCTAGGGTGTAGTTAATTATGTTATACAACTACTTTTGCATTGTTATCATCTTGTGTATGTGCGATGTTTGAGTCTTGGAGGTAGCGTGTTCACCCCTACAACTTGTGCAGGTTATGGATGCGTTTAGATCTTTTGACTGGGAGCTTGGGGGCGTGTCGTGTCGACGTGTCTTTGCCAGTGGTGTTTGGTCGGCTGTTGTAGACTCTGTTGAGTCGTAACCTGTTTTGTTACTGCTTTTCATTATCCGGTTTATTACTTTATTTTGTAAAACACTCGGTGAGGTGGCGTTATGCCTCACCATTATGGTATTTATTTATGAGTTACTTGCTTCATTTTCAAAGGATGTTTTGATGGAATTGTTTTAGAACTGGTTTACTTACTTGTGCAATCACCTTTAAGTTAGGGATGCCTAAACTAAAGGTGTTGACTTTGTGCGAGTATAGTTATGATACACTCGAGGACGCTCGAGGTGTTTCATAACTATTTCGTATATGTATTATCGATACTTGTATTTTATCGCGTGACGACTAAGATTCGGAGAACCGGATCTTGGGGCGTTACAAACGTCCTACTGACCATTCTCTCTACAGAATATGGTTCCCGCGAGGAACCGCTGTAGCATGAGCATCCCGGGTTGGTCCTCGGGGATGTCTTTCGCCTTGTTGGTCTTTACCCAATACGGGTTCAGTGTGATGTGATGCCACATCTCACTGTTGGACATACCAAACTCAGGCGCTTCTCCCTCCGAGAAGCCAAACATAGCCGTGTGGTCACCCCTCGTGATCTTACACTTCCTCCCACAAACCCGGAAGCTGATCTCGGTCTTCTCTTTGTTCACCGGCTCGACGGTGGCAAAGAACTCCCGGGTCAAATCCTCGAAGACCGGGGGTCTCCAAGTCATCATCCCGGGCCATCCTAGCCGGATGGCCTTCTCATGAAGTTCTTCCCAAATGCCTAAGCTCCGGCATAGGAATTCGTTGAAGAACCGGCCGGTCATCACCACCCGGTCTTGAAAAGCCTCATAACGTCGCTTATACGGGCTCGGGTATGCAAACCGAAGGCACGCCAAGTTGGGCGTCTCGGGCAGGAGACGGATCCCTTGTGGGGCCGGTGGTGCTCGTGACCCCGAGGTGCCGGCTCCGATTCGAGCCTTCTTGCTCATAAGTTGAGCACGGGTTTGGTCCGCGGGTTTCTTAGGTGCCATTGGAGTGAGTGACTCGTGAGAGTGAGTGTGCAAGTGAGCAACTAAGGTTACCGGCCAAAGTCGCCGGAAAATGTCACCAGACAAGAACAAGGTAAGCTTTTTGTGGAGGTGTGGGTAGTGCGTAGGGTGGGGTAGTGTAGTTGGTCTCGTCAATAAATTCCGGCGAGAAGTGGCCGGAATCTATGGTGGAAGTGGCTTTTGTGGATGGAAAATGGTGAAACTAGCAAATAAAGGCTAGAAAAGGAGTGGGGAGTGAGGGAAATACCTTGTTTTGGTGATTGGCGGCAAGACACGGCGAGATTTGGACGTTTTCCAGCGAAAAACGGCGGCGGCGGCGTGCTGAAAGTCTAGGGTTCGCGAAAAGTGAAGAAGAAAAGGGTCTGAAATCCTTTTACACGCGCAGAGGCACGATCGTGCCTAATGAGGCACGATCGTGACTTTCCAAAAATTCTTGGGTCACGATCGTGACTCCCCCGTGACTAAGATCGGGGGAGCCCACGGTAAGTTGGAATTAATTCGAATATATTCAGCCACGATCGTCCCTAGGGAGGGCACGATCGTGACTCACCTTATTTCCCAGGTCACGATCGTGACTGGAAGGGGCACGATCGTGCCTTAGCGCGTTTTCCCAACCCACGATCGTGCCTCCATGGTCACGATCGTGCCTAGACCCCTTTCTTCCCCTTTTTCACTCTTTTCTTCTTCTTCTTCCCACGTAGATCACTCGAACCCATAACCTGCACTTAGACTTGTTTTGAAACTTGTTAAATGACTCGATTGTGGTGTGTGAGACACACACCACACTTAACTCCGAACACGGGGTTACGACACACAAAAAAAAAACATAAAGACACACAAAACCTTAAAGACCAACTATACACATTTCTACAAGTAGGTGCGTCTTACCCACAATTCAACGGGTTGGAGGCCCTCTTCGAGGTCTCTCCCGAACTAGCACAGTCAAGTTCATGAGTAGCTCCATGATCTCTTCTAATTTGCCGGAGGTCTCGGAGCGAAACTCCTTGAACTCTTCTCGGAATTGCATGATGTCCATCGTGACATCCGCTATCCTTGCTTCTAGGAGCTCCATTGGGTCCGGCGGCAAGTACGAGCTACTAGTCCGGGCGGGTGAAGGGGCCGGCCATCTTGGTGGTGGTGAGTTCACCTCATCATCGTCGGACGATGAGGACACTTCCACCGGATTTCTTCTACGGCTCATCTTCTTGGGTGCAAGAAAACTTGATCGTTGAGTGGTTTCAAGGAGGGAGTTTCTCTTGTGAGTGTGGGGATGGGAATGGGATGATGATATAGAGGGGTTGGTGGAAAAGTACATGGTTCCCCTCTATGATTGGGTTCACCACAATAAAACTCCCGTGAGTCTTGATCTCCCCCTTTTTCTTCTCTTCTTCTTTTTGTCTCTTTATCACCCAAGTCTCCTACCTTCTTGTGAGTATCAATGCACCTACTAAGACACTTAAAACAAACACATTAAATGACTCAATTGTGGTGTGTGGGACACACACCACACTTAGGGTATTACTATACCCGAATTTAACTAAACCCGACAGTGGTGTGTACCCTGTACACACCACACTTAAGACTCAACTGCGCCTAACTTTCACGGCGACACCCTTATATAAAATAAACCAGACAATACTACTAATCAAAGCACAACAACCCACATAGAGGGGAAAACCATTCAAGGTTACAAGGCGATCACAAGCCTTAAGCAAGATCAACTCCACTCAATAAACTTAGGAGAAAGTACATACTACCTTTCTCGAAATAGTGTGGTTGACTTGGCTTGATGGGTTGACCCGGGTGTTGGCTTGTTCGTTTTGCGAAGGAGAGGTGTACGCCAAGCGTCGTGATTGCACCGGTTCCTTCATGCGAAAAACAAACAATGATTAGTGCATTACTATTACCCAAATAAACTAAATTGCGGGAATTTACACAGATGGGGTTAGAAACTTGGGCTGCCTCCCAATAGCGCATTTGTTTAACGTCGTTAGCCCGACGAACCGGCGGTTTCTAAACCGCTCTTCCAATCTCGGACTCTGTGCAATCCGGTGGCTTCCACCAGTTCCACTGTGGGTCCTTTACCCTCCGCACCGTCACTTTGGTGCTCTCCACATACAGCTAGTCTACCCAACTCTTAGGTATCCAAACCGTCTTCATTGCTTTTGGCGTCACAACGCCTTTCCTCTTTTTCTTGCTCTTTTTCCTCCGGTTCCGAGGAGACTGCTTCTTTCCGGGAGCATTAGCTCCCAACTTCTCGTGCGTCTCTAGCACGGATATTTCTTGTATGGCTCTTGCTTCTTTTTCGGCCTTAGCCTCATCCTCGAGTTCATCAAACAAAAACTTCTCGAACTCAACTTCTTCGAGTTCCTCAACCACAGATATGGCCTTTACTTCGTAACTCATGGATCTTGGCCTAACTTCTCGTCCTTCTTGTCTCGGGTCTACTTCTACTTTGGAAGCTTTTGGCCCTTTCACTACCTTCTTGGGAACCACAACCGCCCCTTTCTCCTTCTTTCTAGGGCTTGACCTTTCATCGGATGTCGGGTTCTTGAAGGTAATTGATTCACCTCCAATGGACATTCTTAGCACTCCGCTTCTGACCTTGATGCAAGTTTCTGTGGTTGCTAGAAACGGTCTTCCCAAAATGAGGTCCACATCCTGGCTTGCTTTGTAGTCATGAACAACGAAGTCTGTAGGCACCTGATGCTTGCCTATCTTCACCAATAGGTTCTGAACAACTCCCACTGGGGTAACCACCGAATGATCGGCAAGTTGCAACACCACCTTCGTCTCCTCCATGCTTGACAACCCGAGCTTCTTATATAAGGTAAGAGGCATCATACTCACTCGGGCACCTACATCACAATGTGCCATCAGTTGAGACGAGCCTATCCCGACAGGCACTACAAAGCTTCCAGGGTCCTTCATCTTCTGAGGTTGGGACTTAGACAAGGAGCTCACCTCTGTACCAACATAGATGGCATTGACATGCCTCTTCCCATTGTCCTGCGGACACTCGGTGTTACTTGGAAGAGTTCCCGCTGGTCTTTGAGCATTACGTTGCTCCCATCGTGCCTCACTGTCCCTCTGGTTTCTTCTTAGCTCGTCGGTCACCGCCGTTTGGCTTTTTATGAAGGCCTCTAACACATCTCTGAGCGACTCATCGCCCTTGGAGTTGGAGTGTTGACCCTTGTCGTAGGTTGACAGACAGTTATTTTGGCCATTGTTGCCACCTTGGGGACGATCCGGATACACTCTGCCGTAGCTACTAGCATTGGCATGTGGTCTCGCTTGGTAGTTGTTTCCATAACCTTGGGGGTGGTTCTGCACCGGACGATCTTGGTATCCCCGTGCATTTCCCGGTCCCCCGAAGTTGCCCTTGTTGTTGTTGTTGTATTCCATGCGGTTTACTCCCGCTTGAGGTTGCAAATTCCTTCCTTGATCTCCTTGCGCCATGTTAAGAAGCCTGTTCATCTTGTCTGAGAGACTTTTCATTGTCTCTTGTTCTTCTCCTTTTCGTGCGACGGATGATCCTTGGTTATTCTGGACCACTTCGGCTTCATTGTACTCATAACTTTGGAGCGCAACTTGCTCCACCACATCAAACACTGCGCCCGGGGCTATTGAGAGAAGTGACCCTCCCGAACCGGCATTCACCGCCATTTGAGACGCTTGATTCAGACCCCAGTAGAACGTCTTGTTCAAGACCTCATCACAGATTTGGTGGTCCGGACACTTCCTCAGCAACTGCTTAAATCTCTCCCACGTCTCTCCAAGAGTTTCCCCCCGGAATTGGGTGTAGTTGTTGATGTCCTTCCGAAGAAAACCCTCCTTTCGAGGTGGCACATATTTCGACAAGAATGCTTTCTCGAGACTCACCCAATCTCGCTTCTCACGAAGTGGTAGCGTCATGTACCATGCTTTTGCCGCCCCTCCCAAAGAGATGGGAAGTAGCTTGGTCTTGACTAGATCTTCAGGATAACCATTGGCCGTAGTCTCCACGACGTCTTCTAGAAGCTTGAGATGATTGTGGGCATCGGTGTTGTTGCCCATAAACTGCGGATTTGTCCTCAGTAGACTCAGCATTACTGATGTGAGCTCGAAGTCCGGAGTTTGGTGGTAATTGTCTACCCGTCTTCTATGTCTTGGTTGACGAAACCTCGGAGTTCCTCTCCCCCGCCTCCCTCGCGGTCCTCTAGGGGGAAGCGGAGATAACGGAGGCATGTCGTCATCCTCGGCATAGTAGTCTTCGTGATCCTCGGATCCAAAGTACGACCTTTCATTATTATTTACCTCCACGGGAACTTCTTCCCGATCTCTCCCCAGAATGGGAGGTCTTTGTTCCACCCTAGCGGGAGTCTCATCCATACTTCTTGATTGAGCCATACTTCCACTAATACGCTTCCTCAAAGCGTTGTTTCTCCGGCACAAAGCTTCGATTTCTGGGTTGCAATTAAACTCTGGCACTCCCGAGCTTCGGGTCATGTACCAAATAAGTACCTTCAATTAAACTAAACAATATCAATATCACAACAACACATACACAAGCATTTACCAATCGTAGACCGATTAATCCCCAGCAACGGCGCCAAAAACTTGTTGGGCCAAAATGTGACGTGATAACGTCGCACAATGGTTTCCACGTGCAAGTGCACACGGGTCGCAAGTAATAATATTTATATGATTCGGTAAGATACCGAGTCGGTCCACAGGGATTAATATGGGGTTTACGACGAGTTAATAAATGTGTTTGCAATTATGACAATGATACTAGCGCGCGGTATGGATAACGTATGGATTCAAACGCCTAGGGTGCTAAACAATCATCAAGTGAATAAGTTCGAGAGATAAGCAATCTATCGAATAAACGGTCGGTCAAGCCTATGTCTTAAATGCCGACCTCGCCTTTCGGTAATGAGGTTGGCCTAATCTCGAGTGTTCCCGTGCCCTTTCGGTATTGAGAAAACTCGAGATCGCATACAATCGACAATGAAAGGCTAAGGGTTAATAGTAGGTGCCAAGACACGGTCTTGAGCCTACAACCCTCGGTGGTTGTTAAGTCCGGGTTCTAATCCTTCCCTTTCGGTATCGGATAGAACACCTCAATCATATATTGTAAAACGTCACTTAAACAACACATGCATTCAAACAACAATCCACACAACACATTTGTTCATCAATAAATCACTAATCTCATTAAACGTTACGTTCACATTCTATATTGTCTAGCACCCATGGCTAAGGGGTTTAGCCCATAACCATGGTGCTCAAGCTTAGCATGAACATGGTGGTTACACTAATACACATGAAGAACATAAAATAAAAGGATAGGAAATGCTCTTGGAATCCCGAGCAAGGTGTGTCTTCGATGCGCGATGAAGACCGGTGGAACTAGCGATGCCTTTGGTGTCGAGGAAGATGAAGAACGCTCGAGCAACCACGAAGAACACTCAAGAACGCTTGAAGAAATGGCTCAAAAGCTCCTTGGTTCGTTTTCTCTCTCTATATTTCTTCCTTTCCCTTCAAAAAGTGTCTCTACCCCATTTATACTTTTCTAATTCTGAGGGAAGGCACGATCGTGGGTATAAAGGCACGATCGTGCCTCTGTCTGGGTCACGATCGTGGCTTGGTCGCGGCACGATCGTCACTTTGTGTTGGTGGCGATCGTGACTCCTTCGGGCACGATCGTGGCTGGGGTAGGTAAGATATTTTGAATCTCCTCGATCCTGTCCCCGTGTAAAGCCACGATCGTGGGTCTTCGAGGGACGATCGTGGGTCTTCGAGGGACGATCGTGCCTACCTGGGGCACGATCGTGACTCCCCCGTGACTGAGATCGGGGGAGCCCACTGTAAGTTGGATTTAATTCGGCAATATACTTCAAAGGGGGGTCACGATCGTGACTGGCTGAGTCACGATCGTGCCTAATGTGCCACGATCGTGCCTAATGGAGGCACGATCGTGACTAAAGCTCTCTGCCCGGCTGTTTGGTCAACGCCCTTTGACTTTTTGCTCGGTGCCTCATTTTTGGCCTTTTTCCTCCCGAACCTGCGTACGCACCTCAAAACACCAAAAAGCATAAAATATGCACTCCCGGGCCTTACTCGGCCACTAACGGACGCAATTGCACCGAATTGTGAGGTTAAACGGTCTCGAAACGAGACCTTTTGACCCCACAACAAACACACCCCACTTAAACACTTATCGTCCCGATAAGTCAACAAGTGTACTGCAAAATTCACCGAGTTAAGAACCCTGAGTCAACTCAATAGGAGGACTGGCCAAGGCTTGCTGAACTGTTGCGGGATCATCCTGATCTACAACTATCAAGTCATTACCCTCTGTGGCTAAGAAGCTATATTCGACTGGGTTTTGACGAGATCTTTCAGACCTCCTTGGTTCTACAGTAGTTTCTGTTGGAATATGACTTGGATCATTTACCTTATCGGGTACCTCTATATCCTCTGTAGGCTGTTCTGTGTCTTCTCAAATTTCTTCAAGAAGCACAAGACTCCCACTAGGATTCTTGGATAAGAACTCTCTTTCCAAGAAAACCCCACCTCGATCAACAAAGACTTTGTTCTCTTCGGGTTTGTAGAAGTAGTACCCCATGGTTCCTTAGGGGTACCCTACAAAGACACACTTATCTTCCTTGGGTTCGAGTTTATCACCAAGCAACCGCTTGACGTAGACATCGCACCCCCGGATCTTGAGGAAAGACAGCTTGGGAGCTTTCCCTTGCCAAACCTCAAATGGAGTGATCTCCACTGTCTTTGTAGGTGCCCGATTCAAAATGAATGCGGCCGTTTCTAGGGCATGGCCCCAGAAAGATACTGGAAGGTCGGCGTGACTCATCATGGAACAAACCATGTCAAGCAGGGTTCTGTTCCTCCGTTCGGAAACACCATTCAGTTGAGGGGTTCCTGACGGAGTTAATTCTGAGAGTATACCGTTATCCCTTAGGTGACTGAGAAATTCCTGATCTAAGTACTCGCCACCTCGATCGGAACAAAGTGCCTTTATACTTTTACCAAGGTGGTTCTGTACTTCAATATGGAATTCTTTGAATTTATCAAAGGATTCTGACTTATGTCTCATTAAATAGACATACCCATACCTACTGAAATCGTCGGTAAAGATGTTGAAGTATCTGAAACCTCTTCTGGCTTGTGTACTCATGGGCTCACATACGTCTGAATGTATTAAGCCCAGGAGATCACTCGCCCTTTCACCTAAGCCGCCAAGAGGTGCCTTTGTCATCTTTCTCATAATGCAAGATTCACATCTCTTTATTGGTGTGAATTCGAACGGGCTTAATAGCCCACAATTGTGAAGTGTCGAGACGCGTTTCTCGCCTATGTGGCCTAGACGAAAGTGCCACATCACTGTCTGGTTTAAGTCATCCGACTTCAACCTCTTATTTACGTTATAGTTCGAACTATAGTTAGAGTTATCAATATTTAAAATATATAATCTACCAACCATAGATGCAGTGCCATAAACAATATTATTTCTTGATAAAGTAAATAAGCCATTGTCTATGGCAAACACAAAACCAAGTTTGTCCAAACTGGACACTGAAATAATATTCCTACTAAATGTAGGTACACATAATACATCGTCCAAAACTAAAATAAGCCCTGTGGGCATCCTAAGACTAACAGAACCGACAGCCGTCGTTGACACCGAATTGTTGTCTCCGACTCTCAGATCCCGCTCGCCTTTCCCAATGAGCTTCTTACTTTCTAGATCCTGCAGATTAACACAAATGTGAGTTTCTGCTCCGGTATCAACTACCCATGTATCTGAGAAAGTAACGTTGAGATTATACTCAACAATGTAAATACCTGATCCAGATCCTGAAGGGTGTCCTCCCTTCTCCAAGCTCTTCACATATTCCTTCTGTTGCCTGCAATTCTTCTTCCAATGACCTAGCTGCTGGCAGTAGTAACAGACTACCTCTGAGGTCGAAGTGATCCCTTCGGTTCTAGGAACCGCTTGGATCCTCGGACCTCTAGGTGCCCTTATCTGCCCAGCTAGGTGCATTGGCGCCTTACCCTTACCCGCCACTGCTGGTGCCTTGCCTTTGTTGGAATGTCCTGGTGACTTGCTAGAAGGTTTGCCAGCTCTTTTGAAGCTGACACCCTTATTGACCATCAGAACCTCAGGGGTCTTGCCCTTGAGATTTTTCTCTGCTGTCACCAACATCCCATGCAGTTCCTTGATAGTCTTTTTCATATTATGGAGATTGTAACTTGTGATCACATCTTCATAAACCTTTGGAAGCGACATCAGGACTATGTCTGATTTCAACTGCTCTGTGAAGCTGTGACCTAGACTGGCCAACCGATCAAAAAGCCGCTTCATCTTGAGAACATGTGGGCTCACTGCCTCACCAACATTCATCCTGCTGTAGAACAACTCCCTAAGAGTGTCGTATCTTTCGACACCAGCATTCTTCTGTTAGTATACTTTTATTTCCTCCATCATCTCTTGTGGATTGTCCATAAGATGCATGAACTGGTCCTGGGTGTCATTTTCCATGGACCCGATCATGAGGATGCCAACATCTTGTCGATCACTTATGTACTTGTCATAAGCGTTCTTATCGGCCTCGCTGGCATCATCCGCATGCACTTTTATAGGCTTATCCGTAAGGATATACTCCTGTCTGTCATACTGAAGGGCAAGCTTCAGGTTCCTCTCCCAAACCAGGAAGTTGGTCCATGACAGCCTGTCACTCGACATAAGAGACTTTAAGGCTTCACGGCCAGAACGTGTTGATTTGGGTTGCGACGGTGTCATTTAATCTACACATGAAAATAAATTCAATCAAATTCTTAATTTAAGTTGAAGTGAGAGATATTTGATTATGAACATTTCTAATTCTTATGTCTGAATCTAAACCAAGATCTCCGCATACCCAAAACTGAAGTGAGTTAATCTCATCGCCCTAGTTTTGGACATTGGAGTAGGACAATCCAGTCCTTTCACAATACCATGTGATTCTTGGCTAGGGCTTATACATTATATGTATACGGTATTGCCTTATATCTGATATCATGGCTCAGATCATCTGAGAATCGCAACCAAGTCAACAATCTTTCAACGCATGGTCCAATATGCATGGTTACTACGCTAATGCGCACGTACCCATGCAGAATAGTCCATCTTCTATTAGTACCCATTCTCATGGATCCATGTTAATCGTATCCACCCATGAGTCTGAGAACTAATCGAAATGATGAAAAGTGGGCGGTATCTAGCTTGACTTGAAATTACTTTCCTTTTTAAATGTCCACTACCACTGATCATTATTTGATCTTAACTTGAAATTATCATCTACAAATCCATGTAGAGATACATTCAATTCCAGTTTACATGTGCGTGATTAATTTATTATTATTAATCTTTACACATGTGGGTGATGATCTAATTAACATGCACTTATGAAAATTAAATCATACATTCAAACATACATTCATAAACATAAATGTAAATTTTCTTTAGCTAGCCCGCTAAACCTATTGGAATAAACTAGATCCTATACTAGGTCTTGTCTTTCCTCATTCTCTTGGACTCCCACTGGCTCCACGCCTCCTCGGGCTTACCGTCCTTCTCTTCGGTTCTTCTCGTCTTGGGATTTTGTAATTATATTTAATTTAAATAAAATAAATGTTGTGCACGCATGTCACAATTAAATTACAATCCAAAAGCAACTCGCAAGTTGCAAACCGAAATTAAATTCTAAATTCGGGCTAACTTAGCAATCATGTTGCAAACACCATGTTATCAAACAATCATGTTTTCAAACAAGCATGTTATCAAGCAAGCATATTAATTCCAATTTTATCTTGATTTAAATCATAAAATACGGTTTATCGAAACTGTTTTCTTGAACCGGTTAATTTCTGAATTAAATCGGTTCACGCTCTGGTTTATCGAAACCGAACCGGTCTGAAAATTTAATTAAGTATTGCTGAAAAATTCTGGATTTTTCTTGGTAGGTTCTGACCCGAATCCATTCTGGTTTGATCGAACCAAAATTGACCTGAGGGCCAATTTTGGGTTCGGCCAAACCCTAGGCGCTAGGGCTGGCCGCGCCGTGACCGACCAGCCCTTGAGGGCTGGCCGTGGCCGTCCCCTGGCCGGAGCCAAGGGGATCTACCAGATCTGGTCGGCTTCCTCGTTCCGGCCGAACGGCCCGTGGCACGGCTAGGGTTAGCCTCTCTGCTAGCCTCGGCCTCCCGCGGGTCTCGATCCTGATCTTGCTCGATCAATTTTAATTTTTCAGCAACAATACAAAAAGTTCTAGCAATTAATTCATCAACCAAAAATATAGAATTTGCAATTTTATATTTACAATACCGAATCAAATTGCAAAATCAAATCTAGACTATCATGCTTGAATACAAAATCATGTGTAACCAAGCCTCTGATACCGCTAAAGGAATTATTTGAGGGTTCCAATCAATTAATTTCATGCCCATACCAGAAATTAACATTAAATATCCATGTTTAATAAGGATCTTACATGGTCATGAATTGATCACAAGATCTAGGCTAGAATAAAACTTGAATATTACCTTTGATTCAAAATCTCTTTGTTACTAAGTAGCATTTAGTAACCTCTAAAGATCGTCCACACAGGAAGAGCAATCCGGGGATACTCACAACGATCCTTACTAGAAGATCGAAGCAAGCAAGACGGACGGAGAGGGGGGGAGGTGGCCGGTCGGCTAGAGAGAGAGGGGAGAGTGGCTAGAGTTTTGGAAAAATAAAATTCCTTAATTTTCAGATCTGAAAATTTCCCTTTTATAACCCTTTTTAGGCAATAATTAATTAAAGGCCTTAATGGGCTTAAAGCCCAAAGCTTTTAATTAATTATGTAGAGAAGCCCATGCTGGCTTAGCCCATTCTGGCTAGGCCCAATTTAGTTAAATTAATTAAATCTATTTAATTAGATTATAATTAAGGGAAAATGACACTTTTGTGCACCTAAATATACACTTTTGACACTTTCATACCCTAACTTTTTTTTTCGCTTTTTTCTATACCTGAATTTAATTTTGGGACAATAATTCCAAAATACCCATGAATTGAACCAAAATTCAGGGTACTTCTGGACCATTTTCCCAAAATACAAATGAATTGAACCAAAATACCCATGAATTGAACCAAATACTCATGAATTGAACAAAATTATATGGCCATTTTTGGTAAGTAAATGGCCAATTGTCCCAAAATGAAATTCGGGTATGGAAAAAAGAGAAAAAAAAGTTAGGGTATGAAAGTGTCAAAAGTGTATATTTAGGTGCACAAAGGTGTCCTTTTCCCTATAATTAATTAGTCCAGCTAAACCGTTCTTGATTTCTAGTTTAGTCCTAAACCAAAATCGGTCTAATCTAGTTTAATCCAAAACCGGATTTTGTCTCTCTCATGATTCCTCCATATGATTCCATCCGTTTTACTCAACCTTTAGTGTGTGACCCTCTGGGCTCACGACACGTCGGCGGACTGGTAAAATTACCATTTTACCCTTTCCATCATGAGTGGCCTCTAGCAAGACATCATGATTACCCAACGCTTGTGATTATCAAGATTTCGACTTAACCTTGTCGTACATGAATCTATTCTTTTATCCTCTTGATATCTTTGACAACCACTAGGCATAGACAAGTCATCATCGTTCAATTGTCCTATTTCTTGATTCTGACTTAACTCAATTGTAACTGATACTACGTATCGACTGCATGGCCATACTATTGTATTTCAGTTGTACTCATCAAGTGGCCTAAACTGATATCTGCTCACACGTCCGTATGAGGGATAAATCCTTCAGCGATCTATTGAGTCAACTCATGTAACTCGTGATCGAGCCAATCACAGTCGTTATTGTAACCCTTTTACAGGAGACGTTAGACCGAGTCAAACTTGTCACTCGTTACATAGTGACCTCAATGATCCTTCTGTCTGAATATGTGATTTCATGTGCCGACATATGAGTATGTTTATGACTGTGTCTATGTAACATACTCATGATCGAGTCGTCCTATATCACCCATGTCTGGTGATACTATGACCTAACTTTGGCCCCCTTCTGGCCATGAACAGTAGAGCGTGATCATTTAGAGTTAGCCTCATACCGATCGCTTCTTATGAAGCTATTCTGACCGGGGACTGCTAAAGTAAGATTTTATCTGATCTGTAGATCTACTATTATGTGTTGACACATCAATGATACAAATCAAATCATACTTAAGATATTACTACAACATTTAGTAATATGAATGCCGATTTTATTTCAAATAATAATCTTTATTACATTATTTGATTGAAAATATATTGTGCTAGGGCACAAAATCTCAACAGTATCCTACCTTGGTGCCATCGGTTGGAGCAGTGAGCCTACGTTCACTTCAATCGAGGGTATGCGAGGGTCATGGTTCAGATTCTAAAGTTTAGAATCAGAAAAGTGTTTTAATGTTCAAATCTCCAAGTTTAATTTTAATTAATAATGATTAAAATTTTCTTTCACCTTCTTGATAATATGGCAATTACAACACAATCTGGTAACAACGCTCTCAGGTCCTTAATCGAGCATGATAAGTTTAACGATATTAACTTTCTCGATTGGGACCAAAATTTGAGACTTTTTCTCAAGCACGAACGCAAGGGTTACATTTTTACCCAGAACCTACCTGCTGAGCCAACACTGAATGCCGCTAGGGCGGTAAGGGATGCTTACTAGAAATTACTTAGCGACCGTATCGATGATCAGTGCATCATGATGGGCACCATGGTACCTGACTTACCAAAACAGTTCACGGAAATTTTTTAAGATCCCAAGGCCTTAATGGCAGAGATCAAAATAATGTTCAAAGAGAAGGCGTTTGTCGAAAGATACGACACTTTCGCTGAACTGATGTCTTGCAAGCTCAAGGCTGGAGCTTCTATGAATCCCATATCCTGAAGATGAAACGTCTTTTGGAGCACCTGACCAGACTTGGTCTTGCTGTTCAGAAGGAAATAGCTGCAGACTTTGTGATGCATTCACTTCCAGATACATATCGTGGTTTCGTTGTAAATTACAATATGCATAACATGGATAATATTGTGACCGAGCTCCATGGGATGCTTGTGACTGCGAAAAATAGCCTCAAAGGAAAGACCAAGGAGGCTCTTATGGTCAACAAGCAAGTCAGCTTCAAGAAAGCTGGAGAGGGTAAGGGTAAGGTGATAGCATTTTGTGCCCTAGTCCAATTGCTAGTAGCCTGTAAACGTCTATGTACAATATCATCGTTTGTAATATATATATATATAAAACGGCTTTATATTACTTATGTGTTGAAGTAATATGTTGAGCATGATCTGATTTATGACCACTAAAGTAGTAGAACCATAAATCTGTACGGATCACACTTAACGAGTCCCTGGTCAATCTACGCTTCTATAGAAGCGACCAGTATGAGGATGGTTCTTAATGACGTAGTTCTACTTGTCATAGGGATGAGGGATCCCGGAATCATATCATAGATATCATGAGGTGATTGATATCGGACGACCCGCTTTATATAGTGTTTTCATAGATTAAGCCATGAACATATTCAAATGCGATAGCTTGTCACGATATCCTTAGACCAAGGAGTCTTTGTGATCACTATACAATGTACGTGCGGCTTTAACTTGCGCCTAACGCTTTCTGTAACAGGATTGCAATAACGGGCATGATTGGGTGGCGGAACGGGTTGCATTAGTGACACGAAAGACGGCTAAGGGATTTATCCCTCATACTACGGTATGGGAAAGATATCCGTTAAAAGGCCTCTTGATTGAGACTGACTGAGAGTAAGAGCATGGCCATGCCCGTGATACGGGTCATCAGTTCTCAGCCATCTCACATATCAAGTAACAATGATTGATTAAACAAGGGTGACGACTCTATGCCTTGTGGTCGATCGGGATATCTAGAGATAATAGGATAGTGACTTGTACACACAAGGTTAAGTCGAATCATTGATCGTCATGCACCTTGGGTAATCATAACGTCTTAGTAGAGGCCCCTTATGATGGATCGGGCAAGAGCGATCTTTTGCGCCGATCTGCCAACGGTGGCATGAGCCTGAAGGGTCACACACATTCAACACGGATAACTTGAGACAAGGAAACCTTAACGTTTCTTGAGGAGCAATACATGGACAAAACTGGAGGTTTTGTGCCATGGGTTCGGTTTGAGAGAATAATTAGCGAATCGAGAAAACTGAGTTTTTTCGTCGATATCGTGTCAGACTTTGTTTGATAAGTAACGACAAAAAGGGTCGGGCGTTTTTGGACACGACACGAAACCACATGGACGAGCACATTGGGCTCGGCCCATGAGGTCTCATGGCCGGCCCAAACAAGGGCCCAATAAGCCCTCTTGGCCGGCCCACATGGTGGGTCCATGTGTTGGGGCCACACAACACCATGCTTAGTTGGTGATTGTGGATTAAGAGGTGAGTGATTTAAGGGGTATGGGTTAAAGCAACTTTAAACCCACACCAATCACTTTTGACCCATGCTTATGAGTTGGATGATGAATTGAAATATCTAACATTCATTAATCAAATTAATCACACAACTCACAAGAACTCTCTCTTTTCTGTCTAGTGGCCGGCCAAGACTTTCTCTCTCCTCCATCTTGCTCTCTTGTTCTTCATTTAATTGTTCTAGTAGGCAATTAAGTGAAGGATCTTCAAGATCATCCCCTTGGTGTGGACTTGCTTTACAGAAGAAGATCTGAAAGTTCTTCTTTATCGATTCAACAAGACTTAAAGGTAAATATCTTGTGGAATAGATTTTGCCTTGGGATTTAACGGTTTATGTTCTTGGACAAAGGTTTGGAGTAGATTTTATTATAATGCTTCCGCTATCTCGACGATCTAGAACGCTCCAAAACCCTACAGTGGTATCAGAGGGTGGTTACCCTCTTAATCTTTGTCTTGTTGAGTTTGTTTCGGTTTTATGATTATTTGCATGCCAAAATTGTTGATAACATGATTTTAATGCTTTTTGGGATATTTGCATGAAATATGTTATTTTTGAAAATATGTTGAATTTGGAATTTTTTGGAAATTATTGGATTTGTCGGGTCCGAGAAGAGACTCTCGGGGAGCCGGATCGGAGGTACCGGACGGAGGTCACCAGAGGCCGGGGAGGCCGGCGGTGAAAGGGGCCGTCCCCACTCTTAGCCGAGGCCGAGAGTGGAGGCAAGCTCAGTTTGGGCCTTCCAAGGCCCAAACCGAGCCGTGACATGTTGGGCTCGGCCCATTGGCTTGGCCCGACTTGGTTCGTGCACGGTGTTTGATCCGTGGCACGAACCCGCGATCCAATATTTCAAAAACTTTCAAAATTTAATCGGTTTCGATAAAACGTTTTTCGAAAAGGTCTAGTTTCGATAAACCCGACCGAGCAACTTGGCAAAATTAAAACCGGAATAATTGCATATTATTTGATAACATGTTTGTGTGATAACATGTTGAATGATGTGATGAGATGTATGATGCATTAATAGCCCATTAGATTTTATCGCTTTCACGGTTTGCATATCGTTAGTGTTAGCGTGTAATTATTCTTTCATTCAAGCCCATAAAGTGTAATTATTTTTTATCCGGTCTACAAACAGAGTATTAATTGTAATTACTACTCAAAGACGAGAAGGATGGAAAATCGAGCACAATGACGGTCTTGGAGGAAGTCCAAGAGCTAGTGGGAGCCCGAATGAGAAAGACGAGAAGAAATGGTGACTCGTAGAATCCTAAGATTAGGATGGGCTATAAAATGCATATTTAACGCTTTATGTTTGCTTGCTTGTATTATTTAAATAATAACATGCTTGCATGCTTAGCTTATAAGTTTATAAGCAATCACCTCACATGCAAAGATTAAAATCGATTTTAATTGTTTGCATATCTAAAGCGTTGTGAACCATCATCGCACGGGTTGTGATGAATGAGTTCAAATTTGAAACGTATTTGCACGGGTTGCAAATGACGGGTTCAAATGAAGATAGTATGTGATACAATTAGAAACGTCACAACACGGGTTGTTGATGACGGGTTCGTAATTGTGTCAAATACTTTCGAATTATTAAACACAACCAAATTAAAACATAATTTGAGTCAAGTGAGATGCCACCCAAATTCACACCCATGTAGAAACATTTTATCGGTGTCGTGCGCCTTAGCGGAGCATCGATCGAATGGGTTTTATATGGGAATGATAAACTTTGTGGGATGTCGTGCGCCTTAGCAGAGCATCTGCACAAAGTTAACTCGTTAGTGAAGGTTGGTTGACTCGACCACGATTCTTGGCCTGAGGTCGAGCTGGGGCATCGGAAGGGTAAGTCGTGTGTTTTATGCACATACCCTGACCAAGAGTTACACGGGTTGTAATTGGACGGACGTCCTATCTAAATAATTCAATTGGAGCGGTGAGCCTTAGCGTACTTCAAATGACGAATAAGGGATCTTGGTTTAAAGATTCTAAACCTTAGAATCGGATGGTTGGTGTTTAATTCGGATATTCGTAAATTTATTCAACTTTTCTGATTAAATTTACTTTCTTCGTGTAGAAATGGCTATTAATTCAACAAACTCGTCTAATTTGTCGTTGAGGACAATACTCGAAAAGTGTAAACTCAACGGGACAAATTATCTGGATTGGGACAGGAATTTACGACTTGTGTTAAAGTTGGAACGCATGGAGTACGTCCTTGATAAGGCTATCCCAGTGGAGCCAGCTGCCAACGCAACGAGGGTCGTTAAGGATGCGTACCAAAAACACCTTAGCGACTCTATCGACGTTGCGTGTGTCATGCTGGGCTGCATGGAGGCGGACCTCCAGAAGCAGTTTATGGAGCTATCCCATGATCCGTTTGCAATGTTTGCACAGATCAAGGATATGTTCAAAGAGAGTACGTATTGAAAAATACACTGTTCTCCGAGAACTCATTGCCTGCAAGATGTCGGCAGGCAGCTCCGTAGGTCCACACGTCCTACGTATGAAGGGACATTTCGACTATATGACTAGTATCGGTATGTCTATGGAAAAGGAAATGGCTGCGGATTTTATTCTGCAATCCCTTCCTCATGCATATGGTGGGTTCGTCATGAACTATCACATGCATGACATGGACAAGACCGCGTCGGAGTTGCACATCATGCTAGTGACTGCCGAGAAGAGCATAAGGGGCAGTTCGCCCAAAAGTGTTCTTATGGTCAAGAAGGGATCCAGCTTCAAAGCTGGTGGTGGAAAGGGCAAAACCCCAATGCACCTGGCATGAAAGACCAGACGACCATTTGTTCCTAGACCTTCCATGCCCGTAAAAGGCAAGGGGAAGGCAAAGGAGTCGGTCTGTTTCTACTGTCAAAAGCCTGGTCATTGGAAGAAAGACTGTCAGCAGCTGAAGGAGGATCAGAAGAAGGACGGTGGGGCCGCTACTTCATCAGGTATTCCATTAGAGCTATATCTTTCTACGATAAATACTTGGGTACTAGACACTGGAGCTGAGTCTCATGTCTGTGCGGATATGCAGGTGTTACACAGTAGAAGAGATATAAGGGAAAGCGAGGTGGACCTAAGAGTTGGGAACAACGTGAGAGTTGCCGCAACTGCCGTGGGTTCTGTTAACCTTGTTTTGCCCAGTGGGCTTGTAATTGAACTTCGTGATGTGTTTTGCGTACCTGCTTTCAGCAGGAATATTATTTCAATTTCTCTTCTTGAAAAAGAAGGTTATTATTTTGATATTAAGAACGGGTTTTTTAATATTATGCGCAACAACATGTTTTATGGCAATACTCACACTGTTGGAGGTTTATACATATTGAATATGCAAAACTCGAGATCCAACATGCTCTATAATATAAATGCTAAGAGGTTTAAAGCTAATGATTTAGACCAAACTCTAATCTGGCATTGTCGTCTAGGTCACATAAATGAGAAACGCATCTCAGCGCTTCATAAGCGCGGACTTCTAAGTCAATTCGAATTTCAAACGATTGATAGATGCGAAGCTTGTTTAATGGGCAAGATGACTAAAGCGTCCTTCACTGGTTTATGTGAAAGGGCAGGTGATCTATTGGGTCTAATACATTCAGACGTATGTGGACTAATGAGTACACCAGCCAGAGGTGGTTTAGGCTACTTTATCACATTTACTCACGATTTCAGTAGATATGGTTATGTCTATCTCATGAGACATAAGTCCGAAACCTTTGATAAATTCAAGGAGTTTAAGACTGAAGTAGAAAACCAACTCGGAAAGAGTATCAAGGCACTCCGTTCTGATCGGGGTGGAGAATACTTATCCGAGGAGTTTCTTAGTTATCTTACTAAAGGTGGAATACTATCTCAGTGGACTCCGCCAAAAACACCGCAACTTAATGGTGTGTCCGAGCGGAGGAATCGGACATTGTTGGATATGGTTCGATCGATGTTAAGTCTCACTGATCTCCCGATCTCCTTCTGGGGTTATGCTCTGCAAACGGCCGCATTCATAATAAACAGGGCTCCGTCGAAAGCAGTGGAAGGGACATCATTCGAGAAATGGTACGGGAAGGAACCCGTTTTGTCCTTCCTAAAAATCTGGGGTTGCGAGGCTTATGTAAAACGGTGGCTTGCAACCAAGCTCGAACCGAGATTAGATAAGTGCACTTTCGTCGGATATCCAAAAGAAACAAAAGGATACTACTTCTACAAACTGAGCGAAAATAAAGTTTTTGTCGCTCGAGGTGGGACATTCTTGGAAAAGGAGTTCATTTCCAAGACAGTCAGTGGGAGGACTGTTCATCTTGATGAAGTTCTAGATGAGATGGTCACTCGGGAACCACTAGACGACCCACTAGAAGAAGTAGAGCAAGAAGTGGTCGTTGAGCAAGAACCAATAGCTACAGTTAATGAGGACGGTCCGAGGCGGTCTGAATGGATAAGTCATGCACCTGTCAGATACGGTTTCCTAGTAACTGGAGGTGATGATTTAGTATTAGTGGACAATGATCCAGCTACCTTTCGAGAGGCCTTGGACGGAACCGACTCTGAGAAATGGCTGGAAGCCATGAGGGAAGAAATGCAATCCATGTCAGATAATCAAGTGTGGGACTTGGTGGAACAAACCCCTGACGTAAAAGTCATTGGGTGTAAATGGATCTTTAAAATAAAGATAGACATGGATGGCAAACCTCAGACCTATAAAGCAAGACTGGTAGCAAAAGGTTATAGGCAAATCCACGGAATTGACTATGAAGAGACTTTTTCTCCAGTAGCTATGGTCAAATCTATCTGCATTCTACTTGCCGTAGCAGCGTATCATAACTATGAGATATGGCAAATGGACGTCAAAACCGCCTTCCTCAACGGGAGGTTAGCTGAGGACGTTTATATGTCCCAGCTTGGGGGTTTTGAGGATCCAAAGAATAAAGGAAAGATTTGCAAGTTGCTCAAATCAATCTATGGTTTGAAGCAAGCATCTTGGAGTTGGAATCAGCGTTTTGATGAAGTTGTGAAACAGTTTGGCTTCATCAAGAACGATGATGAACCTTGTGTATATAAAAAGGCAGATGGGAGCAAAGTAGTCTTCTTGGTGCTTTATGTTGATGACATACTGCTCATTGGAAACGACGTCCCTACCTTGCTCTTAACAAAGACTTGGTTAGGTGAATGTTTCGCAATGAAGGACTTAGGCGAGGCCTCTTACATCTTGGGGATCAAGATATATAGAGACCGTGTCAAGCGGGTCTTGGGCTTAAGTCAAAGCACCTACATAGACAAAGTGTTGAGACGATTCTCAATGCAAGATTCAAAGAAAGGATTGCTGCCCATTCGTCATGGCATGAAGCTTAGCAAGAAGCAGTGTGCTGAGACACCTGCAGAGCTAGCAAGAATGAATGAGATCCCATATGCTTCGGCTATAGGGTCCATAATGTATGCCATGATATGTACGAGACCGGATGTCTCGTTTGCCCTAAGCTGTACCAGTAGACATCAATCCAAACCCGGTGAGGCACACTGGATTGCCGTCAAGGCGATTCTCAAATATTTGAGAAAAACCAAAGACGCTTTTCTTGTATACGGGGGAAGAAATGATGATCTAGTCGTCAAAGGATATGTCAACGCTAGTTTCCAGGCAGACCCCGATGACTTTAAAAGTCAATTGGGATATGTGTTTACGTTGAACGGTGGAGCATTCAGCTGGAAAAGCAAGAAGCAGGACACCATTGCCGACTCTACGACCGAAGCTGAGTACATTGCTGCATCGGAAGCGGCAAAAGAGGCTGTATGGATCAGGAGTTTCATGGCTGGGTTAGGTGTATTTCAAAACCCATCTAACCCAGTAGACTTATATTGTGACAACACCGGGGCCATTGCGCAAGGTAAGGAACCCAAGGCACATGACAGATCCAAACATGTACTCATAAAGTATCACATCATCCGCGACATTGTTGCTAGAGGTGACGTGAAGATCCACTACGTTGCAACTGATGATAACACAACCGACCCCTTGACCAAGGCTCTTCCACAAGCAAAACATGATAAACATGTTAGGTCAATGGGTATAGACTGGGACTTAGATTGGAACTAGGGGCAAGTGGGAGATTGATAGAATTTTGTGCCCTAGTCCAATTGCTAGTAGCTTGTAAACGTCTATGTACATTATCATCGTTTTTAATATATATATAAAACGGCTTTATATTACTTATGTGTTGAAGTAATATGTTGAGCATGATCTGATTTATGACCACTAAAGTAGTAGAACCATAAATCTGTACAGATCACACTTAACGAGTCCCTGGTCAATCTACGCTTCTATAGAAGCGACCAGTATGAGGATGGTTCTTAATGACGTAGTTCTACTTGTCATAGGGATGAGGGATCCCGGAATCATATCATAGATATCATGAGGTGATTGATATCGGACGACCTGCTTTGAATAGTGTTTTCATAGATTAAGCCATGAACATATTCAAATGCGATAGCTTGTCACGATATCCTTAGACCGAGGAGTCTTTGTGATCAATATGCAATGTACGTGCGGCTTTAACTTGCGCCTAACGCTTTCTGTAACAGAATTGCAATAACGGGTATGATTGGGTGGCGGAACGGGTTGCATGAGTGACACGAAAGACGGCTAAGGGATTTATCTCTCATACTACGGTATGGGAAAAATATCCGTTAAAAGGCCTCTTGATTGAGACTGACTGATAGTAAGAGCATGGCCATGTCGGTGATACGGGTTATCAGTTCTCAGCCATCTCACATATCAAGTAACAATGATTGATTAAACAAGGGTGACAACTCTATGCCTTGTGGTCGATCGGGATATCTAGAGATAATAGGATAGTGACTTGTACGCGCAAGGTTAAGTCGAATCATCGATCGTCATGCACCTAGGGTAATCATATTGTCTTACTAGAGGCCCCTTATGATAGATCGGGCAAGAGCGATCTTTTGCACCGATCTGCCAACGGTGGCATGAGCCTGAAGGGTCACACACATTCAAGACGGATAACTTGAGACAAGGAAACCTTAACGTTTCTTGAGGAGCAATACATGGACAAAACTGGAGGTTTTGTGCCATGGGTTCGGTTTGAGAGAATAATTAGCGAATCGAGAAAACTGAGTTTTTTCGTCGATATCGCGTCGAACTTTGTTTGATAAGTAACGACAAAAAGGGTCGGGCGTTTTTGGACACGGCACGAAACCACATGGGCGAGCCCATTAGGCTCGGCCCATGAGGTCTCATGGCCGGCCCAAACAAGGGCCCATTAAGGGCCCAATAAGCCCTCTTGGCCGGCCCACATGGTGGGTCCATGTGTGGGGGCCACACAACACCATGCTTAGTTGGTGATTGTGGATTAAGAGGTGAGTGATTTAAGGGGTATGGGTTAAATCACCTTTAAGCCCATACCAATCACTTTTGACCCATGCTTATGAGTTGGATGATGAATTGAAATATCTAACATTCATTCATTAATCAAATTAATCACACAACTCACAAGAACTCTCTCTTTTCTCTCTAGTAGCCGGCCAAGACTTTCTCTCTCCTCCATCTTGCTCTCTTGTTCTTCATTTAATTGTTCTAGTAGGCAATTAAGTGAAGGATCTTCAAGATCATCCCCTTGGTGTGGACTTGCTTTAGAGAAGAAGATCCGAAAGTTCTTCTTTATCGATTCAACAAGACTTAAAGGTAAATATCTTGTGGGATAGATTTTGCCTTGGGATTTAACGGTTTATGTTCTTGGACAAAGGTTTGGAGTATATTTTATTATAATGCTTCCGCTATCTCGACGATCTAGAACGCTCCAAAACCCTACATAAGGCTCCCATTCACCTGGCAGGAAATATAAGGCACCCTAAGGGTCCGAAGGTTCAAGCAACTTCTAAGGCTGCTGAGAATCCTAAGGACACACAAGTTGTCTGTTATTATTGCCAGGAACCGGGGCACTAGAAGAGGGATTGTAAGAAATAGAAGGAGTATTTGAGGAAGAGTGGTACTTCTACGTCTTCAGGATCATGTATTTATGTTATTGAACTTAATTTCAGTTTATCTACTTCAGATTCTTGGGTACTTGATACCGATGCAGAGTCTCATATGTGTGTTAATCTGCAAGTTATGGGAAGTAGACAATATATGGGCAGAGGCGAAGTGGACCTACGAGTTGGTGATGGCAATCAAGTCTCAACAATTATTGTAGGAACTATTAGTCTCAGTTTGCCCACAGGGCTTGTTTTAAATTTAAATAACGTTCATTATGTACATGCGTTTCGCAGAAACATCATTTCTATTTCCTTGCTAGACAAGAAAGGATATTGTTTTTCTAGTTTTGATGGATTATTCAATATTTGTAAGGATAATGTTTGTTTTGGAAATGCTTCGTTAGTTGGTGGTTTGTATATTTTAAATACTCAAAACACTAACACAAGTTCTATTTATAACATAAATAATAAAAGGCTTAAATTCAATGATTTAAACCATACTGTATTATGATATTGTCGTTTATGGCACATAGACGAGAAACGCATCTCAACACTGCATAAGTGTGGACTTTTAAGTCCATTTGAATTCACTTCAGTTGAGAGATGCGAATCTTGCCTAGTGGGCAAAATGACAAATGCACCTTTCACGGGTTTAGGTGAAAGGGCGAGCGACTTATTAGGTCTTATACATTCCGATGTATGTGGACCTTTGAGTACTCAGGCCAGAGGGGGTTTTAATTACTTCGTCACATTTACTGATGATTTCAGTAGATATGGCTATGTTTAACTAATGAGACATAAGTCTGAAACTTTTCACAAGTTCAAAGAGTTCCAGAATGAAGTACAAAACCAGCTTGGAAAGAGTGTGAAGGCGCTTCGGTCTGACCGGGGCAGCGAATACTTAGACCAAGAGTTTTACAGTCATTTAAAGGATTGTGGGATCCTCTATGAATTGACTCCGCCTGGAACGCCTCCGTTAAATGGTGTGTCTGAGCGGAGGAACCGGACCTTACTCGATATGGTTCGATCAATGATGAGTCAGGCTAATCTACTAATCTCATTCTAGGGTTATGCCCTGGAGACGGATACCTTCATTGTGAAGCTTATGTCAAGCGTTTGCAAGGTGATAAGCTCGAACCCAAATCAGAAAAATGTGTCTTTGTAGGGTACCCCAAGGAAACAAGGGGGTACTATTTCTACAAACCCAACGAGAACAAATTTGTTGTTGCTTGTGGTGGGGTGTTTTTGGAAAAGGAGTTTATTTCCAAAAGAGCTAGTGGAAGTCTCGTACATCTTAAGGAAATTCGAGAAAGTATGGAATAACTTGAAGTAATTCAGGAACCTACTATGCAAGATGTAGAGATACATGAGCCTAAAATGGTCGTAAATGTGGAACCAATCCCCACAGACATTCCAGAAGGTCCAAGATCGGAAAGATCTCGTCACACTCCCGTCAGATATGGCTTTCTAGCCACTGAGGGAAATGACTTGATAGTTGTGGATCATGATGATCCAACAACCTTTCGACAACCTTTGGCTAGTGCCGACTCCCATAAATGACAAGAAGCCATGAATGAGAAAATGAAGTCCATGTACGATAACCAAGTGTGGAACTTGGTTGATCAAGCCCCTGGGATAAAACTCATCTGTTGTAAATGGGTCTATAAGCTCAAGACCGACATGGATGGAAAACCTCAAACCTATAAGGCTAGGTTGGTCGCAAAAGGTTATCGTCAAATTGAAGGAATGGATTATGATGAAACTTTTTCATTAGTATTCATGGTTAAATCTATCTGGATCATTCTAGCCATAGTTGCATATTATGATTATGAGATATGGCATATAGATGTCAAAACTGCCTTCCTTAACGGGAACTTAACAGAGGATGTGTATATGACACAACTGAAGGTTTTGTTGATCCAGAGAATCCCGGAAAGATTTGTAAACTGCAAAGATTCATTTATGGATTAAAGCAGGCTTCACGAAGTTGGAATCTTCGTTTTGATGAGGCCATAAGAGAATTTGGTTTCATCAAGAACGTTGATGAGCCTTGCGTTTATAAAAAAACGAGTGGGAGTAACATTGTATTCCTAGTGCTTTATGTCAATGACATTTTGATCATCGGGAATGACATCCCGACCTTGATTGAAGTCAAAGCTTGGTTAGGGAAGTTCTTCTCGATGAAGGACTTAGGTGATGCTGCATTTATTTTGGGCATCAAGATCTATAGAGATCGTTCCAAAAGAATTTTGGGGCTAAGTCAAAGCACTTATATAGATATAGTATTGAGAAGATTCTTAATGTTTGATTCTAAGAAGGGATACATACCCATGCGACATGACATTAAGCTCAGCGAGAAACAGTGTCCTAGTACAACTGATGAGCTAAGCAGGATGAGTAAAATCCCATACGATTCGGCTGTAGGATTCATCATGTATGTCATGATCTGCATGAGACCGGATGTTTCGTTCGCGCTAAGCTGTGCCAGCAAATTTCAGTCTAACCCTGGCCAAGAACACTGAACTGCTGTCAAGACCATCCTCAAATATTTGAGGAGAACTAAGGACACATTCTTAGTGTATGTAGGGAAAGATGAAGAACTAGCAGTCAAGGGATATGTTGATGCTAGTTTTCAAACAGATCCTGATGACTTCAAATCTCAAGGAGGATATGTCTTTTGTGTTGAACGGTGGAGCATTCAACTGGAAAAACTTCAAACAAGCAACAACTACCGATTCTACGACGAAGGCTGAGTATATAGCTGCAACGGAAGCAACTAAGGAGGCTGTATAAGTTAGAAGTTTTCTAACCAGATTAGATGTAATGCCGCGAGCATCATATCCAGTAAGCTTGTTGTGTGACAACACGGGGGCCATAGCACTTGCTCAAGAGCTCAAATTCTACATCAGAACCAAATACATACACATAAAATATCACATTCTCAAAGAGTACATTGATAATGGTGATGTGGAGATTGTATATGTTTCGAGGGATGATAACATAGCCGATTCCTTGGTGAAGCCTCTGTCACAGCCTAAGCATGAGAGGCATGTAAAGTCTATGGGAGTAGATTGGAACTTAGGATGGAACTAGAGGCAAGTGGGAGATTGTTAGATTTGTGTCCTAGTCCAGTGTAATAAGTTCATCTGTATATAATGATTTATCATCTTTCGAAGAAATAAAACGGCATTATATTACTAATGTGTTGTAGTAATGTATTAGATGTAATTTGAATTATATCATTATGTGTGTCATCGCTAATAGTAGAATTGTAGATCATAAAGAATTACATTTAATGAGTCTCTGATCAGTTAAGCTTCATTAAGAAGCGATCAGTATGAGGCTAACTCTTTATGATCACGCTCTACTGACCATGGCAAGGTAGTACCGGAGTTAGATCATAGATGTCATCGGGGAGATATATTGGACGGCCCGATAATGAGTATGTAGCATAGATGCTCTCATGAGCATACTCATATATCGTAGTTTGTCATTGTATCCTTTGTGATCATTGTTTAGTAAGTATCTAAGTTTCACTCAATCTAATGTTGCCTGTAAAAGGGTAGCCATAAGGGCTTTGATCGGCTTAGGTGTAAGTTACATGAGTGAACTCGAAAAATGGCTAAGGTATTTATTCCTCATACTCCGGTATGGGATTGATATCTGTTTAGGCCACTTGATAAGTATGACTGAAAGATATTGCATGGCCATGCGGGAGATAGTTTGTATCAGTTTTCAGTCATCTCAGATATCAAGAAACATTTATTGATTAAATCAGAATGACGGTTCTATGTCTTATGATCAATCTAGATATCGGGTGATAAAAGGATTTCACCATGAAAAGGGATTTCTGGTGAAAATGTTCTTTGATAAAAAATAAACTAAACATCACTACCGCACGTGTTCTAGAACTCCCAATGACTTCTCAAGAACTCCCTAAAATTGAGTTGACTTCATAACTTCATAGACTACCAAAATAGCAGTAGTATACCTAAGAAGTAGTGAAATTCAATATTTGTCATAATTTCAATCTCAGCACAATCTTTACCATCTTCTAATATACATCAATGTGTTGTCAAATAATACACGTGAAATACCTTTTACCACCATTATTCACTAATCTATCCTTAATATCATTAAGGTTTCAATTATTCTCATAAACAAACTCCATTGTCAAATAAGGAACCATAGCAATGTTTTGCTACATATATCAAAGTGAATGCAATCAATCCAACCTTCTAGGCACTCAAGCCTCCAAGACATAATAACACTATACACACTTAACTAAAGCACCTTAATAAATTGCTAACTATCAAAATATTATTATTATTTTTCCACTCTAATTTCATAACTTTTTACCATGAACAACAATCACATTTAAAGCTAGAAGTTTCTTTAGATTATCATAAACAAACACAGTTAAAACACAATTCATGGTCAAATTGTGGTTCCTATCACCTGTAATGACACTAAATCTATTTTTGCAAATTTCACACAAACACTGCATTGTAGAAACCCCATGAAATGATAGCCTCAAGAAGAACGGAGCAGTTGATTTCGTGAGGGCAAATAGGACTGCAACCAACATAAGTTAGGATGAAGTTGGTTTTAAAAAGACAATTAAAAACGGCTGAAAATCTGCTTCCTAAAAGTTGTCAATAAAGAGCAACATCACCCATTTTACTGTAACACTCGGCCTACTGCTCTCTTCCAGGGTATAAAATGACTCTTGAATCTCGAATAAAATAAATCTATTAGAGCTCGTGAAAAACAAATCACATCATACCAAAAAATCTAGAATAAAGGATACAAATTAAAAAAAGAAGAAGAAAAAACAAACAAATCTAAATGGAAAAGAGCAAAGCAAGACAATGGAAATGGACACTCTAATCTCAACCAACATAATCCGACAGCTTGAGGACCTAATCAAAATCTCTATCACTATTATTTTTCTCTTCAAATCATAATCTGTTAGGATGCCAAGAAAATGGTGGACAACATAAAATAACAGAGAAAAATGTTCAGTCCTATTGCATCTACAAAAATAAAATGGATAGACTACAGCTAATAGGCCAACTGAAAGGAAGTATCTACACGGGTCTCACAAACACACTCAAAACTGGGGGAAATCGCCAAATCCAAAACAGAAACATTTAAACATGCCGTTCTTGGTCTCCAAATATATCCAAAACACCCCCACACAATCGTCACATACACAAATACCCAAATATAAAAGCGTTTCTTAAAAACCCCCAAAATTTTACAGGGGTTCGATCGAAATCTCCCTAAACACAAACTTCAAATTCGAAGGTTATGGCATACTCCGGCAAGACATGGGTGTTCGCGTGGGTACGCCAGATGGCATACTTCTTCTCTAACTTCCCCAATATAACACGAAACAACAACAAATGTCTCAAGCCATCTTCACCAATGGACAATGATTTCACACTACAATTGTTACATTAAATAGTCTATAGCCTATCATAGTTCAAGTTTATGACCTACTATACATAGTTCTCTACTACACCTCAAGAACATTAATGATATTTATCTAATCAACCAAAACCCAATGAAATTGAAACAAGAAATAAGAGGACGTAAGAATGGAGAAGGGAGAGACAACGACAAACTAATAAAATCAAACGAAAGAATAAAATTGCAAAATCAGGAGTACACAGCTCTCATCTATGAACTCAGATCAAACCCGGAGAAGGAGAGCAGTGGTCTTGCCGGTGAACATGGGTCCGACGATGCCATGGATTTCAACGGCAGTGCGAATACGATAAAAGGATGGAGAGACATCATTGGAAGCCATGGAGAAAATTCAATTTCATGATAAAAATGAAATATACTCACGTGGCATCCTCTAAAAGGAGAACACTTTTCAAAAAACAAACTGCAATCACCGTCCCACTCATGAATGAAAAAAATTGATATGAAGAATAGAGGATAGAAGGCTCGCCATGAAGGCAAAATCACTTAAACTTTTTATATATATAAATAGATTCATTATATTTTTTAAATCGAGAATGTTCTTGTATAATAAGTGTTATGTATAAAGAGAATAATAAGACATGCCCAGTTAAAATGAGACACAATGTAACATAAAAATATAGCCAAACTAATTTAAATAAAAAATGTAAAACTACAAATGGCCCTATTCATGAGTTCACTTTATATGCTCAGAACAATAACAATAAAATTCATCATTACACACACTCAATTGAAATACAAATCATCTATTTTTCTCAAGTAACTGATTAACTATTCATAAAAAATCATTTTATGCATACCAAAAAGGGGTAATTCCATGTCAATATCTTAACTTTGCCTCATTTTCAAATCAGTACTCCAAGTTTGAAAAGTTTTTTGTCGATACCCCAAGTTTAATTAGTCGCATATAAGTACCTAATATGTTGAATCTAACAGAAATGGGATGTGAAAAGACCAAAATGCCCCTAATGCTTATAATAATGAATATTACATTGAACTTTCGAATTTAATAACTCTCTCATACGACATCTGTTTCGGGCTCATAGTATATCAAATCGAAGAAAAACAGAAGATAAACAACTTTGAAGAATATTAAAAATTAAATAAAAAATTATTAATTATTAATTATTAATAATTATATTATATTTATAGTTAATAATTAAGTAATATTAATTATTATTTAATTTAATTATTAATATTATTCTTCAAAGTTGTTTATCTTCTGATTCTCTTCGATTTGATATTTTATGAGCCCGAAACGGAAGTCGTATGAGAGAGTTATTCCAATCAAAAGTTTCAATATAATATTAATATAAGCATTAGGGCATTTTGGTCTTTTCACATCTCAATTATGTTAGATTTTATCTGCAACTAATTAAACTTGGAGTATTTGCATAAAACTTTTCAAACTTGGGGTACTGATTTAAAAATGAGGCAAAGTTAGGGTACTGACATGGAATTACCCCTACCAAAAATTACAAACAATATCGTAGTTAAGAAATATATGCAAGGCCCACATCATCAAATAGACTGCACAAAAGCTCAATTTTTTTTCCAGATACCCTCCTCAAATTAAAAGTAGGAGAACAATAAAGAACCTAATGTAATTTTTAAAACAACAACCATTGCCCCACGGACCTAGAAATAAAATGTAACATGCTTGTATTAAATGGTTTTTCAACACTATGGAGTAAAAATACTTACCCACCACCAAGAGATATCACGATAAAATAATCAAGGAAGTGAAGCCATAACAAACATCATGAATTGTTCAAGCTTCTGGTAGCAAACCAAAAATAACAAATAGTGTTGTCTCCAAACAAAAATGTTCAATTTTTAATACTACAACCTTGTAAAGAGTTTTGCAAATTATGCCATTTCTTCCCACATACATCCCAAAATTTTCAGCAATTTTATTGTTGATTTGAGAATTACATCCCAGACTCTTTACATTTAGCAAACATAGAGCATCTTTAATGTTGATTTGCACTAAAATTAAAGTAGAGGGCCACTTTTTCGTGTTTAACTTCAATCATGTTCTCCGTATTTAAACTAAATATATTATTTTATTAATATTTTATACTTAGGGAGCCACCAACACTAAAGTCATCATGCAGAAAGGAAAATCTATTTTAATACCAATGAAGACACAACACAAAAGTCATCCTTCAGTTGAGTACATTCAGATAGAAACAATGAGAATAAAAAAGAATCTCCAAGACTTTTAAATATATTTTAACAACAAACCACCCTTGCAAATTACTCACATGCTCTAAATAGTTCCAAGTACAGATGAAATTTAAAAAGCCACGAGTATAAACAGTAAAGACAAATATTATAACCTTGTTATTAAAGAATCAAAACGAACATTCTCGAATGGAAATCAAAACGGCTCAAAATATTCACATAAAGCCACCAAAGGTTGATGAGCACTAAAATATTTCTTTCCGTCCATAATTATTTTGTCTGTAAATTGACATTTTGTAGCTAAACCTTACTTTACTCTTGTTCATTTTTTTTGGCTTTAACTACTACACAATTGGAAGCACTGATGCCCGCTCTCTTCAAGAGGTTGTGTGCGCTGCAGTTTGACTTGTTAACTCCACATTCTATGTTTGCTTCATCAGGATTCTCGACAGCCCCCTCATTATGTTTTGGTTCGTCCTTGGGTTGTTGCACTCGCTCCCTGGAGAAAACAAAGCGGAATAAGGGTTTTGTTTGGTAGCCAAAATTAAGACAAAGTGATGATATCGTCTAAATAAACAAGATTAGCTAATACTTCAAAACATGTCCAAGATGAAACTCGAAAGGCTCAAACCCTCGTTGAGAGCGTACCTAGGCAAAGTGCGTGTTGTCGTAGGAGCGGAGGAGTACCTTTTTCGCCTTTACGGCCATAACCTTCCTTAAGATGCGCAAATTGTTTCTTGAACCGATCAACATAATTATATTAAGAAAGTAAAATTGGCTTACCAATATAATTTACAACGAAATACATTCTCTTTTAAACGAACTTCCAATTAACTGGTTAAATGAATATATCCCAAAATTCTAAATGTTGATAACAATGTGAATACAATTTATATAGAACATATCCTCGTTACTCTGCATGCTCGTAATTTTCAGAATTATCTATTTATACGAAACTATTAATTCAATTAAAAGAAAAGAAAAAAAGACATTGCTAACCTTGGGTACATAAAGCTGGTCTTATCTACATCGCGGAGATAGGGGTGATACTTTAGAATCTTTTTATTTTAATAAAAAGCTTGTTACTGCTCCATTGAATACAAAAAACCACGATAAGTATAATATGCATTAGTTTGTAAGAACAAACCTCTCGTTAAATCAACTCTCTAACATCAGGTTTTGTTACTTTCCTTCTCTCGAACTCAAACTCGAGTTTGGAATTATTTTGAGTGGATGCTGGTTCGCGCTCCACATCAGGTAAACCGTGGAAGTAAGGATCCACTAAAGCATGCAAGTAAATTATTAGAAACTTAGCCTGATTTGAATTGTGGTTGGATTAGTTTTAAGTATTGAGTTTTACTTATATCTTCCGCAGTTGGTCGAGGTCTGTGTTAGAGAAATTTTGTTGGAAATGAATAGGCTGTTTTTTTCACATGTTACTGAGATTTCTTCTCGCCTTTTATTTACGAATCTGTCAGTTTCATCATTGTATATGAATTTGTTTACAGCAAAGATTTTAGTTAGGCAACAAATAGCAAGTAAATAGTGACTAAGCGATTGTTTCTGGAGGGTGCCGAGCGTATAAACACTCTCCAAGTTCAAGCTAGTCACCACAAAATTTCTTATGCAGCGACAGTAGATCAGTCGTTTCAACCCAAAAGAAGCTTGTACTAATTTAGCTTATCGAATATATATTACCGACACATTTATTAATATTTAACGAGAAAAAACCAAATCTAAAATGAAATAGATTAGATTGGTTAATTCTTCATCTCTAACAATTTACAAATAAGTGAAATCACACAAACAATTGTCAGGGACATATGTTTGATTAATAACAACTATCCAAAATAATGTAAATGCTCATGCATAGTTCCTAAATACTATCATACTACCTACAGATTTAATAAGTGAATATTTAATAACAAATTTGTACCGATTTCATAATAGCATGTACATTATATGTATCAATCCATTTCATTTATGGTAATAAGATACCTAACGAAATTATAGGTTGATATATTTAGAATAGAAAACGGCTTACTTTGGAGAAAAAGGAGCCACAAAGTTCAGAAGCGTGATACCATCGAGTTGCGGCATGGTGCTCGGGAGTAAGGTCGTCATTTGGCTTAATTATTTGGTGATCATACTATAAGTCAAAAACAACATAAATATATTTGAATTATCTCCGTGAAGGCGGAAGCAATATAAAATTTATTTTTACAATATTCAGATGACGAAACAGTAGCAGGAGCTTAAATATTTCTCCTAGAAACAGCGGAGCGTTAAAACCATGCTAAAAATATCATTAATTTCTTAATTGGAACCTTTTCTCCAATATTGGTGTTAACTGCAAGACTGTTAGGCAAGACAATGTGCCGCTGGTAATATAATTCCTCATCTATCCCAATGAAAGCCTCAGCGTAATACATACATAAGACAACAAACAATACAAAGATGACAGTGATTGAGGAAATGATGGAAACATGGCCACATGAGAAAATAGAACAAAAACATGACGAACCAAAACAACTAAAGAGTTACAAAATGTGCCTTTTTAAATCTTAATTCATCTAAATTGTGAGCAAATGATGAATTCAATGAAGTTAAAAACAACGATCACACAAGAGATTTCTTTCCCTTTTCCAGATGTTAAAATGGTAAGAGTTCCAAGATATAACACTTCGCATTGATGTCATTTGATGGATCTCTCCCACGAACCAACCACAACCAAAACAAAGCACAAATATTTGAGCATACTTCACCAATTCCAGCCCAACATCTAAAATCAAATCCCTTGCCTTGTCCAAATATACTTTTTCCCAGCAACCAAACAAAAAAACTCCAAAAAAATAAAGTAAACATTACCCGCCAACCAACCAGGCACAAACAACAAAATCAGATCAAACCCACAAAACGGATTCACAAACACATGGATACCAACAAAGCGAAAAACGCAGTCCCAAATTCACCTTCTTCAGAGCATTCATGGAAGCAACCTTAAGTTTTGCTCTTTTAGGTACCCGAATCAAATCCAAACCAGAGAGGTCGGAGTCCACAACGACGGTAAGCTCGTTCACGGATTGAAGACGACTAAAATTAGAACATTTGACATAGAAAAAGATGAAATCGAAAGAGAATAAGAATATGTTTTGTGATAGTGACATTAACCTTACTTGTGAACCCAACAAAAAATCGTCGCGGCTTCCTCGGACGCCATTGAAGACGATATTATTCGACCCTGAGTTCTTGACGACCCACCATGAATCTACACCGTAGATCGGAACCGCGAACTCTAATGGAGATTTGCTTTTTTTTTCTTTTATTAAAACCGAAAAGATACAATAAAAAACGCAAATCTCCCAAAAGGCACGACTAAAACACAACTGTAAAAATCAACCCAAACTGTCAAGCCAGCAAAAACCAAAGAAAACCATATACTAAATCTATATAAATCACAATGTCAGATGCCAAGCTTCTAAGAAGTTGTCATCAAGAGAGGCACTCCCAAACTCTTCCATATTCCGATTATATATATAAAATAGATTTCATTTCAAAATGTCAGACTTTTTTTAATGAATAGAGATGAAAAAAACATTAATCAATCTAATATCATTTAAAATATCTTTTTACCAAAAGTAAATTATTTCACTAAAAACACAAAATTCAATATTGTTCATTAATGACATTACATTTTCAAATAAATATTTTTAAAAAGTGAATAAATAAATTTAAATCCAAACAAATTCGGTTAAATAGAAATAGTCTTATTTCATCTATTAATAGATATCGTTTATTAAAATTAAAATATCTTCTTATTCTATGTATTAATAAATTTATCATTCATTACCATCTTCTTAATCTGATTCTTATCTGCCTCCACCTCTATCTTTATCTCATTTTTTTGACCTTCAATCCTTATTCTCTACTTCTAGTAACTTTTAGCAAGAAGACCACATTCCACTACCTCTCCCATGACACCGAACCCTCCTCTCCCGCGAGCATTAGTTTGGGAAGACACTGATCTCCGCGTATCCGCCTTCACGTTGTGCATCTGCCTCCTCTCATCTTTCTCCGATTCTACCTCCACCGTGTAGGGAAAGCCAGATCTGGAGCCGTAGAAGCCAAATCTAGCGACCATCACATTTAATTTTTTTATTCTTTTTCACATAGAATATTTTTTTACTTGTGATTGGGATTTTTTTATTTTTTTATTTCTCTATCAAAACATATCCCCTAGGCCATTTTCATTATTTTTTATTTATATTCTTGTTTTCATTTTCTTGTTTATGATCCAGTTCTTATAACTCTGTTGCTACGTTTAATTGTTAGCATAATTTTTTAGCGCAAAAGTAAGAAGTCGTGCAACGTATTACATGACATGTGGAGCGACTTGTTACGATCCAGATTAGGAAAGATCTAAGGCTTTTCTATTTCGACGAAGCTTGGAGCGAAAGAAGAAAGGCGCCACGAAGACTTGGAGCGCAAGAGAGTGACGTCGACAAGTCAGGCGACTTCCAGCTGGCAGTTACACGTCAGCAATAGGCGGCAACTCTACTTGCCTGATTTATTCAGGAAGTCAGAACAGGCAAGACGACTTCCAGTTGTCGTGGAAGGCGGCAACGACTTGCCTGATTTGTTCAGGAAGTCTGAAACTTCCTGTTCCTGGTCCGAGAAGGATTAGGAATGTGAGCTGCTATAAAAAGCCTTTGGCTTCCCATTAGCAGATCATCCGTTCTTGTTCTAACAATTGCAAGATTTCTCAGAGCTCTTAACCGTGCACCATTGGCGTGTTGAGAGTCTGATTAAGATTCGCTAGAACGGGTCTTTGCTCCGATCAAACATTAAGTCGCGAAGACTAAGTGTTTGGATCGGTTAGGGTTTTTGTTTGTGATTGAAGATTCACAACTCCGTCAAGAAGACAACGACATTGAGCATAGGCTTGCTCGAAGGGTGGAATTGAGAGGATCTCAAAGACAGAGGGAGAGGCCCTTGGTCGAGGTTGTTCACGGTGAGATCTATAGTAGCTTAGGACAATAGCTTGTGTGATAGCTAGTTGGTGCTTGAAGTTGTACTATTGACTACCTAATAGCGAAAACCTTTCCACTGGCAAAGAGCCCCCAGACATAGGTGCGGAGTCACCGAACTGGGTAATCATCTCTGGTGTCGTTATTATTATCTGTTTACTGTTTACGCTTACGGTTTACTTTTAGGCAAGTAGTCAATACACAAGTTACGATTTTGTGTTCGACTTCTTGACTCGGCTACGATTAAGAATTTGAATTCCAAATGTAAAATTTTGACATTTTTTCCCTTCCTCGAAAATTCTCAATAAACAAACTAGATTTCTCTCATTATCTTCTCCAACACACTCAAAATACAAAATTACATGTGAATAAACGATTATTTTACATAAAATACAAGAAATTCACACATTTGAAGAAAAAAAAGTGTAAAACAATTCAAAATTCAAGTTCTTATATGTAACGGCCATCACTCACCTTTTGAATTCCAAAAACTGCTTTTTCTATCATGCAGAAATGTGAAAAGTCGACATTTGTTCCCAACCTTTAAAGATGTGCACTGGTAGTTCCTGGTTGTTCAAGCAATCACGAATTCCGCAAAACGTTATCACCTACGGCGCAAGATAGAGATCCAGGACATTATTTTTGTGGAGTCAGCGGAAAAATTTTGGCCATGAAAATTTTTCCAAATGCCTTTGAAGCCTCTTACGCCAATATCAAAATGGCGAGTCGAAAAATCAGAAAACAAACGGTGGAGTCTAGTCAAATCAAATAGCTTGACTGCCTTAACCATCCTACTTTCACTCTATAAATAACAAAGGAACAAAAGTGCAAGCCAATGGAGGCGACTATTCACAACAGACACCAACCGAAATATTCATTGAATCTGCCAAGTCTGCATTCACATACTCAAAACATGAATAACATTGAATCTGGCCAAGAATAGAAGAGAAGCATGCCACGTACAATTTCCCCTACTCCTTTTATACACAATAGAGATTATCAGTGTTTTTTACATGATGTGGGAATGTGGAAATGGGTTCTCTAATATAAGCAAGGTACTATCGTCTAGCAATATTCAAGGATGGCATTGAGGCGGGTTTGGGACATGTCTAGTAATTTCATACCCAACCAAAAAATTAGGTCCTTGTCCTGAACCCGTCCCATTCCCCGATATTTTGCTTTCAAACCCATCCTAGAACCTTCCCCGACAGGTACGGGTAATTTGCAAGTCCCGGACCCGTCCTGAAATCATACGTTATTCCAATTTTCTCTTACAATCCGTTTTGCATTATATGATCATCTCTCAATTAATTTTACATAAAAATAGAAAAATTTATGCATGGAACATGATGTTGGTAAAACATATTTGAAGTGTGTGATGTTTTCTCACTGTGCAACCAAAACCAATTGTGAGTAGAGATGGCAAAAGAATCCATATCCAATGGATATCCATGTACCCGATTCGATCGGAACGGATATATCCGAATGCGAACGGATATGGACACGGATATAGATATTTTCACGGATATTTCATCGATATGGATCGGGTACGGATAAACATATATCCTATTTGTATCGTATCCCTATCCGTAGTATTTAAAATAAAAATAATAATACCATAGGTATCCACCCATAATCTCGTATACGTACATTTCGAAATTGAAAGAAAAATAACAATTGATATTGCAAAATGTAGTCTTTTCTATATCTACTACTTTCTTTATTGTTTATTGTGGTCTTCTCCAATAAGAGGTAGATGTAGTTTTTATTAATAGTCTCAAATATAAACTGGCTTATATTTACGTTTCTTTACTTTTATGTTTTCAATTCAATCAATTTCTTTAAAGTTCAATTGTAGTCTCAAGTTCAATTTTATTGTATTTCTTAACTTGAAAAACTTTATCATGTTGCATTTATTTTAAATTTTAATTAATTATATATTTACTTTCGGGTACGGATACAGATAAGAAAATTTATCAATATCCACTGGATATTGAACGGGTCGGATACCCGATAAACGAATAGGTAATTGAACGAATATGGATACCTGCTCAAATGAGCGGATACTGGTACTGATAAGGCCTTACCCGGTCCATATCCTATCCATTGTCATCCCTAATTGTGAGAGCTCAGTAGATCATGTTTGTGCGAAAAATTAAAATTAACAGAGAAGTATATATAGAGAAACAAACGAATAAAATTCGTAACTTGGGTATAATTTGTTTTTGGGAAACCTAATTAGGATTAATTATTTGGTATTGTTTTCTTTTAAATATTAATATAATAATATTATTTTTTAACATACAACGGGGCGGGGCGGGGCTGGGCGGGTAGTGGTCACCCCGACCTTGATCCGACTAGATACCCGCTTGTTTGCCCCATTACCCGTCTCGTTACCCGAAATTACTGACCCATCCGCTTCTAATTGGGTTGAGTCTATGGGTTACTCGTTGTGTTTGGTATTTTTGTCATCCCTAACAATATTGCGGGTAAGAAGATGTGTTATGGAACTAATGTTCTGAACAAATATGTGATAATATAATTACTTTATTAAATAAACCTGCGTGTCTTAAGTATTATAGTATTTTAAATATCGGTTTGAATTTACAGTATAGAGTTATTATTATTTTATTGATGATATAAAGATAAATGATGAGAGAGATAAAAAAAATACATTCTTCTATACAGTCCTTACTTAATAATAGTAATACTCTTTCGTAAGTGATTACGACATTTATTACGCGATTAAAATATTGGTTGAGTATTTTTTAAAAATAATAAGAGTTATGAAAGGCTTATGGTATAGTTAATCTACTTATTTAAACGTTGTTATGTTAGCGTAATAATAGATTATTACAGGTAGGACGCACATCGCGTGCCTTTCACTAATTATAATAACACCAGTAATGAATGTCAAATTATAGAAACACACAAATTGTTATGTTTTTATATCAATAATTATTAAAGAAAATTTTGACTCGTAATATAATTTATTTCAAAAAATTATAATCATTATTTATTGAATAAAATATAAAATTTTCATTTGAGTTGGTTAAACCAAATTTGAACCAGTTAGATCAGATATGAATCGATTAGACCAGTCTGATTTTAGACTTTTTAACAAACCAATTCAATTAGATTTAATTAAAGTTGAGATAAATGTCGCTTATTTAAACTTCATGTATCCCAAATAAAAATTTTGAAGTTGGAGTACTGATTTTAAAAAGTGACATTGTTGGGTGTAGCCATCTGTCATTATCCTTAAACTTTTTATCAACTCTCTTCTCCATAAATATAGTCAAGTTGTTTTCTCCTATGAGAAAGGATGAGAACTAATAACTAATTAATAATCTAATTGTTGTTTATATTATTAATATTATTAGTTAAATATTTTTTTAACTATTGGTTGGATTTAGAATTATACGTTTGGGCCAATGAATTGTATTGGGCCGAAGAGAGCCCAAAATAATTCGGTTCATTTAACATTCGGTCAAACTGACTAACCGATGTGAACTGAACTGGTTGATTGTTTGATTATAACCGAACCGACCGACTATCCATCGGTTCGGTCATCAATTTTCAAGGCTCATGAATCGAACTAGCTGGCTCGGTTCAATTTTGATCGATTCGGTTCGATTTTCAAACCGTGCACAGCTCTAGCTGGAACTACCTGACAACTTTATACAATACACGAGAATCTAGGGGCAAAATTATAAATATTTGTGATCTTAGGGGGTGAAATGAGAAATAGAAGTAAATTCCACAAGATGAGACCCGCTTTCTAGTGGTTCCCGTGCTTGCGGAAGTGGCAACCGTATTTCGGATCTCGACGTTTTATTTTATAAATAAATAATTGATAATATTTGTGGTGTGACATTGCTTGGTGAGATGATGAGATTACAAGAGATCATGCACCCACCAAGTAAGATTTTGATTCGATCTCAAGTAGCAGCAAACATAAACACAGCCGTACATGAGTACTGCTCCCTCCTTCAACTACGTAACATAGCATAGCTTGAGTGCCCTTTAACTTCAGTTTTCACTCTCCGACGTCGTTTATCGTTGCTCCGCTGCCGCCATGGGACAGGTCCTTGACAAATTTCACGGTACTCTTTTTCCTATAATTTTCTCAAACTATGTATATCTACTAACACTTCAAACCTGCTAATTTGCTGCTTGTCTGGTATTTATAGATTTGTTGTCTGTTTGGTTTCCGAGAAAATTAGTTCAAATGGGCCACTAATTTCTTCTTCTTCTAATTTACCGGGGTTTAGTTACTCTTCTTTTACTTTTTTTTCTGGACTTGAATGCAAGAAAATAGTTAATTTGCTATTAGACTTTATTTTGTGCCCAGCCCAACATAGGGATGGCACTGTTCCCGTCTCTTGACGGATCTCCGAATCTGAACAAGAACGGGATGGAATCCCCGAATCCAGAAAGAAAGAAGAGGTATCCTCTGATATATTAAAAATAATAAATTTTTATTAAAATAATATTTTATAATACATATTTAATTAAATAAAAATATTTTTAAGTATTTTTTATTAAAATAAATATGTTTTAATATTATTTTTGTTGAAAACGGAAAATGGAAAATTTCCATATTTGTCGGGAAATCTCCATCTAATTAGAAACGATAAATTCTCGACCCGTTTTTACCGGGAATGGGATTGCCAAAATTCGCTCTGTTGTCATCCCTACCTAATAGTGAATTTAATTTTGCATTTTAATACGAGTCAAATAATTTTGTTCCACATGGATTTCTTGTTATGGATATATAAATACAAAGGTACTCTATACTCAGAAGTCACATAAGCATGTTTTTGACATTGTTATTGCTACAGGTAAGGAATGGAGGAAAAAGCAGATAAGAATCATATCAGACAAGGTTTTTGAGAAAGTGAAAAATCAAACGGGAAGATCCAATCTCTCATTTGAAGATCTATACATCGCCGTCCTCCTTGTTTACAAGTGAGATGCTCTTTTTCTAATCATTTTTAGATTTGCTGTTAATTCACTGTGTTCTTATGGTTTTTAATTTTCCAGTGATATTAATAAGCGCTTTCCTGGCCCTCATTATGACCCGCCATCCAAAGAACAAGTCAGAGATATGATGGAAGTCAGTAATTGTTCATGTATATTATATACTTGATATCAAATGCCACAACTTTCTTGCTCCCTTTTGTTTTGTTACTTAACTAGAAACCATTTATAAAATGGAAAGCATACTATTTAATATGTTGTGTAAAATTGATTAATGGTTGCATGCAGAATTGTGATATGAACCTTGATGGAGAAATTGATCACGAGGAATTCGTGAAGTTTACTCAGCAGCTGACAGCTGACGCGATCATCACCATCAGTCAGGGTCTGATCATCACTTTGGTTGTGGCACCAACAGTTGCAATGGCAACAAAGAGAGCAACTGAGGGTGTTCCCGGCGTCGGGAAGGTGGTGCAAAAGTTACCCAATTCGATTTATGCATCCCTTGTGACACTCGCTATCGTCATGTTTCAAAATGCCGGTCAGAATCAGATGTCGGATTAGATCCTCTTTCAACTTCATATTATGGAATATGGACGATTGCTTGTAGTTGTTTGTACATTGTGATCTTCGTTATGAGTTTACGACTTGACATCGCAATTATTTCCATAGCTACGTATTGGTTCTACATGAGTCCTCTTGATTTGAATTATTGTTTTATTTGTTTCATAGCAGCTCAAAATGGAAGGTTTTGAATTTTCTTTTGTCAAACTTGACAATTCCGAAAGATTCTCAAGCATTGCACAATCGTCTGGTTTTTGCATGTAATTGCCTTGATATACTTTTTCGGATTCAAATCTCAAACCGTGCAAGCTTAGCTTTATTTTACACCTAAAATGTTTAATAGGCCTGAATTTTGTTTGTTCATGTTATGAATCATAGCAATGAACATTAAGGATTTGTCGCCACTAGCACAATAGTAGCGACAAAAGAGATGATAACAACGTATATCCATGTATAGCTAGCTTTGTATTAGCGATGTAGACGTATGAAGTCAGTGTCTTTAATATTGTTGACCCACTCCCCCAATGGTCATGTAACGGTCATATGTGTTTACATTCCGACCGTTGGCTAGAAGATATGAAAATAGTGATAGACTTTTAATGCTTTTGTGGCTATAAACGTTGATGCTGAAAAATGTGCATGATTTTTGACCCTAAAATACTTATGCTTTTGCGATTATCCGTTTTGAGAGCAAAGAGATTTTTTTGTGATTTGCTGGAAAAAGTAAGCAAAGGAGAAAGTTGACCATTGTCGACACGGTGAAAATGTGTCATAACATGTTTGTGTGAAATGTATCGATCCACTTGACAAATTTCAACACAGGTGAAACCTAACACCGCGACATGTTATGAAATGCAGTGACCAATATCAACTTCACTAATAGTGAGAATAACAGGTGACGTGGCTCCCAAGGCAGAGTGCTAACACCCTAACCTTCGACCTGGCCATGCCGGCCCATACGGCCATTGAGGCAAATACCTTAGGCCTCAACACAAGATAGGTCTCTTAGGGGATGCAATCAGCTAGAAACCATGTTTCAAATAGGTACAAAGGGACCTCCACCATCCGTCGGATGCAATCTCATCAACGGTTATGAATATTAACCAATTTCTGCTCAAATTTAAATCAAAAAACATGAGAAGGACATAACAGTCATTTAGCGTCATGAATCTTTGCGTTAGATCTCCGACGGTTCTGCGATCTCTTCGACAGTTCTGCGATCTCTTCGACGGTTCTGCGATTTCTTCGACAGTTCTGCGAGATCTTCGACGGTTCTGCGATTTCTTCGATCGATCAGTTCTGCGAATGTAATCTGCGACTTCTGAAATTGTAATCCATCGTTTGATCGATTCTGATTTTGTAATCAATCTGTTATGCAATTCTGATTGACCGATTCATCAATTCTGAAACTGTAATTCATTAATCGATTCGATTCTGACTAAACTTTAGTGACTGACAGAACTGAAACTGTAATTCGATTCCGTTCAACTGCAATATTTGTAATCAACCTTGAATTCGAAATCTAAAAGGCTTTCAGACACACGAGGGGACCCCTCGTGCTACGAGGATTTTCAATTATATGAAAGGCTTTCAGACACACGAGGGTTCCCCTTCAATTCGAAATCTGAAAGGCTTTCAAGTGCCTGTTCATAATCTGAAAGGCTTTCTGACACACGAGGGTGCGACGAGGGGACCCCTCGTCCGACGAGGGTTTCTTGTGTTTTTCTATAGGAAAACACTGATACCTGTCGGGTGAGTGGTGCGACGAGGGTTCCCCTGCTATTCGAAATCTGAAAGGCTCTCAGGTCCTTGTTCAGAATCTAAAAGGCTTTCAGACACACAAGGGTGCGACGAGGGCTTCTTGTGTTTTTCTATAGCAAAACACTGATACCCGTCGAGAGAGTGGTGAGACGCGGGTTCCCCTTCAATTCGAAATCTGAAAGGCTCTCAGGTCCTTGTTCAGAATCTGAAAGCCTTTCAGATACACGAGGGGGGACCCCTCGTGTGACGAGTGTTTTCAATTATATGAAAGCCTTTCAGATACACGAGGGGGACCCCTCTTCCGACGAGGGCTTCTTGTGTTTTTCTATAGCAAAACACTGATACCCGTCGGGGGAGTGGTGAGACGAGGGTTCCCCTTCAATTCGAAATCTAAAAGGCTCTCAGGTCCTTGTTCAGAATCAGAAAGCCTTTCAGATACACGAGGGTGTGACGAGGTGGACCCCCTCTTCCGACGAGGGCTTCTTGTGTTTTTCTATAGCAAAACACTGATACCCGTCGGGGGAGTGGTGAGACGAGTGTTCCCCTTCAATTCGAAATCTGAAAGGCTCTCAGGTCTTTGTTCAGAATCTGAAAGCCTTTCAGATACACGAGGGGCACCCCTCGTGTGACGAGTGTTTTCAATTATATGAAAGCCTTTCATATACACGAGGTGGACCCCCTCTTCCGACGAGGGCTTCTTGTGTTTTTCTATAGCAAAACACTAACACCCGTCGGGGGAGTGGTGAGACGAGGGTTCCCCTTCAATTCGAAATCTGAAAGGCTCTCAGGTCCTTGTTCAGAATCTGAAAGCCTTTCAGATATACGAGGGTGCGACGAGGGGACCCCCTATTCCGACGAGGGCTTCTTGTGTTTTTCTATAGCAAAACACTGATACCCGTCGGGGGAGTGGTGAGACGAGGGTTCCCCTTCAATTTGAAATCTGAAAGGCTCTCAGGTCCTTGTTCAGAATCTGAAAGCCTTTCAGATACACGAGGGGCACCCCTCGTGTGACGAGTGTTTTCAATTATATGAAAGCCTTTCAGATACAGTAGGTGGACCCCCTCTTCCGACGAGGGCTTCTTGTGTTTTTCTATAGCAAAACACTGATACCCGTCGGGGGAGTGGTGAGACGAGTGTTCCCCTTCAATTCGAAATCTGAAAGGCTCTCAGGTCCTTGTTCAGAATCTGAAAGCCTTTCAGATACACGAGGGGCACCCCTCGTGTGACGAGTGTTTTCAATTATATGAAAGCCTTTCAGATACACTAGGTGGACCCCCTCTTCCGACGAGGGCTTCTTGTGTTTTTCTATAGCAAAACACTGATACCCGTCGGGGGAGTGGTGAGACGAGGGTTCCCCTTCAATTCGAAATCTGAAAGGATCTCAGGTCCTTGTTCAGAATCTGAAAGCCTTTCAGATACACTAGGTGGACCCCCTCTTCCAACGAGGGCTTCTTGTGTTTTTCTATAGCAAAACACTGAAACCAGTCGGGGGAGTGGTGAGACGAGGGTTCCCCTTCAATTCGAAATCTGAAAGGCTCTCAGGTCCTTGTTCAGAATCTGAAAGCCTTTCAGATACACGAGGGGCACCCCTCGTGTGACGAGTGTTTTCAATTATATGAAAGCCTTTCATATACACGAGGTGGACCCCCTCTTCCGACGAGGGCTTCTTGTGTTTTTCTATAGCAAAACACTGACACCCGTCGGGGGAGTGGTGAGACGAGGGTTCCCCTTCAATTCGAAATTTGAAAGGCTCTCAGGTCCTTGTTCAGAATCTGAAAGCCTTTCAGATACACGAGGGTGCGACGAGGGGACCCCCTATTCCGACGAGGGCTTCTTGTGTTTTTCTATACCAAAACACTGATACCAGTCGGGGGAGTGGTGAGACGAGGGTTCCCCTTCAATTTGAAATCTGAAAGGCTCTCAGGTCCTTGTTCAGAATCTGAAAGCCTTTCAGATACACGAGGGGCACCCCTCGTGTGACGAGTGTTTTCAATTATATGAAAGCCTTTCAGATACACGAGGTGGACCCCCTCTTCTGACGAGGGCTTCTTGTGTTTTTCTATAGCAAAACACTGACACCCGTCGGGGGAGTTGTGAGACGAGGGTTCCCCTTCAATTCGAAATCTGAAAGGCTCTCAGGTCCTTGTTCAGAATCTGAAAGCCTTTCAGATACACGAGGGTGCGACGAGGGGACCCCTCTTCCGACGAGGGCTTCTTGTGTTTTTCTATAGCAAAACACTGACACCCGTCGGGGGAGTGGTGAGACGAGTGTTCCCCTTCAATTCGAAATCTGAAAGGCTCTCAGGTCCTTGTTCAGAATCTTAAAGCCTTTCAGATAAACGAGGGGCACCCCTCGTGTGACGAGTGTTTTCAATTATATGAAAGCTTTTCAGATACACTAGGTGGACCCCCTCTTCCGACGAGGGCTTCTTGTGTTTTTCTATAGCAAAACACTGATACCCGTCGGGGGAGTGGTGAGACGAGGGTTCCCCTTCAATTCGAAATCTGAAAGGCTCTCAGGTCCTTGTTCAGAATCTAAAAGCCTTTCAGATACACGAGGGGCACCCCTCGTGTGACGAGTGTTTTCAATTATATGAAAGCCTTACATATACACGAGGTGGACCCCCTCTTCCGACGTGGGCTTCTTGTGTTTTTCTATAGCAAAACACTGACACCCGTCGGGGGAGTGGTGAGACGAGTGTTCCCCTTCAATTCGAAATCTGAAAGGCTCTCAGGTCCTTGTTGAGAATCTGAAAGCCTTTCAGATACACGAGGGGCACCCCTCGTGTGACGAGTGTTTTCAATTATATGAAAGCCTTTCAGATACAGTAGGTGGACCCCCTCTTCCGACGAGGGCTTCTTGTGTTTTTCTATAGCAAAACACTGATACCCGTCGGGGGAGTGGTGAGACGAGTGTTCCCCTTCAATTCGAAATCTGAAAGGCTCTCAGGTCCTTGTTCAGAATCTGAAAGCCTTTCAGATACACGAGGGGCACCCCTCGTGTGACGAGTGTTTTCAATTATATGAAAGCCTTTCAGATACACTAGGTGGACCCCCTCTTCCGACGAGGGCTTCTTGTGTTTTTGTATAGCAAAACACTGATACCCGTCGGGGGAGTGGTGAGACGAGGGTTCCCCTTCAATTCGAAATCTGAAAGGATCTCAGGTCCTTGTTCAGAATCTGAAAGCCTTTCAGATACACTAGGTGGACCCCCTCTTCCGACGAGGGCTTCTTGTGTTTTTCTATAGCAAAACACTGATACCAGTCGGGGGAGTGGTGAGACGAGGGTTCCCCTTCAATTCGAAATCTGAAAGGCTCTCAGGTCCTTGTTCAGAATCTGAAAGCCTTTCAGATACACGAGGGGCACCCCTCGTGTGACGAGTGTTTTCAATTATATGAAAGCCTTTCATATACACGAGGTGGACCCCCTCTTCCGACGAGGGCTTCTTGTGTTTTTCTATAGCAAAACACTGACACCCGTCGGGGGAGTGGTGAGACGAGGGTTCCCCTTCAATTCGAAATTTGAAAGGCTCTCAGGTCCTTGTTCAGAATCGGAAAGCCTTTCAGATACACGAGGGTGCGACGAGGGGACCCCCTATTCCGACAAGGGCTTCTTGTGTTTTTCTATACCAAAACACTGATACCAGTCGGGGGAGTGGTGAGACGAGGGTTCCCCTTCAATTTGAAATCTGAAAGGCTCTCAGGTCCTTGTTCAGAATCTGAAAGCCTTTCAGATACACGAGGGGCACCCCTCGTGTGACGAGTGTTTTCAATTATATGAAAGCCTTTCAGATACACGAGGTGGACCCCCTCTTCTGACGAGGGCTTCTTGTGTTTTTCTATAGCAAAACACTGACACCCGTCGGGGGAGTTGTGAGACGAGGGTTCCCCTTCAATTCGAAATCTGAAAGGCTCTCAGGTCCTTGTTCAGAATCTGAAAGCCTTTCAGATACACGAGGGTGCGACGAGGGGACCCCTCTTCCGACGAGGGCTTCTTGTGTTTTTCTATAGCAAAACACTGACACCCGTCGGGGGAGTGGTGAGACGAGTGTTCCCCTTCAATTGGAAATCTGAAAGGCTCTCAGGTCCTTGTTCAGAATCTTAAAGCCTTTCAGATAAACGAGGGGCACCCCTCGTGTGACGAGTGTTTTCAATTATATGAAAGCTTTTCAGATACACTAGGTGGACCCCCTCTTCCGACGAGGGCTTCTTGTGTTTTTCTATAGCAAAACACTGATACCCGTCGGGGGAGTGGTGAGACGAGGGTTCCCCTTCAATTCGAAATCTGAAAGGCTCTCAGGTCCTTGTTCAGAATCTAAAAGCCTTTCAGATACACGAGGGGCACCCCTCGTGTGACGAGTGTTTTCAATTATATGAAAGCCTTTCATATACACGAGGTGGACCCCCTCTTCCGACGTGGGCTTCTTGTGTTTTTCTATAGCAAAACACTGACACCCGTCGGGGGAGTGGTGAGACGAGTGTTCCCCTTCAATTCGAAATCTGAAAGGCTCTCAGGTCCTTGTTGAGAATCTGAAAGCCTTTCAGATACACGAGGGGCACCCCTCGTGTGACGAGTGTTTTCAATTATATGAAAGCCTTTCAGATACAGTAGGTGGACCCCCTCTTCCGACGAGGGCTTCTTGTGTTTTTCTATAGCAAAACACTGATACCCGTCGGGGGAGTGGTGAGACGAGTGTTCCCCTTCAATTCGAAATCTGAAAGGCTCTCAGGTCCTTGTTCAGAATCTGAAAGCCTTTCAGATACACGAGGGGCACCCCTCGTGTGACGAGTGTTTTCAATTATATGAAAGCCTTTCAGATACACTAGGTGGACCCCCTCTTCCGACGAGGGCTTCTTGTGTTTTTCTATAGCAAAACACTGATACCCGTCGGGGGAGTGGTGAGACGAGGGCTCCCCTTCAATTCGAAATCTGAAAGGCTCTAAGGTCCTTGTTCAGAATCTGAAAGCCTTTCAGATACCCGAGGGGCACCCCTCGTGTGACGAGTGTTTTCAATTATATGAAAGCATTTCATATACACGAGGTGGACCCCCTCTTCCGACGAGGGCTTCTTGTGTTTTTCTATAGCAAAACACTGACACTGTCGGGGGAGTGGTGAGACGAGGGTTCCCCTTCAATTCGAAATCTGAAAGGCTCTCAGGTCCTTGTTCAGAATCTGAAAGCCTTTCAGATACACGAGGGGCACCCCTCGTGTGACGAGTGTTTTCAATTATATGAAAGCCTTTCAAATACACTAGGTGGACCCCCTCTTCCAACGAGGGCTTCTTGTGTTTTTGTATAGCAAAACACTGATACCCGTCGGGGGAGTGGTGAGACGAGGGTTCCCCTTCAATTCGAAGTCTGAAAGGCTCTCAGGTCCTTGTTCAGAATCTGAAAACCTTTCAGGTACACGAGGGGCACCCCTCGTGTGACGAGTGTTTTCAATTATATGAAAGCCTTTCATATACACGAGGTGGACCCCCTCTTCGACGAGGGCTTCTTGTGTTTTTCTATAGCAAAACACTGACACTGTCGGGGGAGTGGTGAGACGAGGGTTCCCCTTCAATTCAAAATCTGAAAGGCTCTCAGGTCCTTGTTCAGAATCTGAAAGCCTTTCAGATACACGAGGGGCACCCCTCGTGTGACGAGTGTTTTCAATTATACGAAAGCCTTTCAGATACACTAGGTGGACCCCCTCTTCCGACGAGGGCTTCTTGTGTTTTTCTATAGCAAAACACTGATACCCGTCGGGGGAGTGGTGAGACGAGGGTTCCCCTTCAATTCGAAATCTGAAAGGATCTCAGGTCCTTGTTCAGAATCTGAAAGCCTTTCAGATACACTAGGTGGACCCCCTCTTCCGACGAGGGCTTCTTGTGTTTTTCTATAGCAAAACACTGATACCCGTCGGGGGAGTGGTGAGACGAGGGTTCCCCTTCAATTCGAAATCTGAAAGGCTCTCAGGTCCTTGTTCAGAATCTGAAAGCCTTTCAGATACACGAGGGGCACCCCTCGTGTGACGAGTGTTTTCAATTATATGAAAGCCTTTCATATACACGAGGTGGACCCCCTCTTCCGACGAGGGCTTCTTGTGTTTTTCTATAGCAAAACACTGAAACCCGTCGGGGGAGTGGTGAGACGAGGGTTCCCCTTCAATTCGAAATTTGAAAGGCTCTCAGGTCCTTGTTCAGAATCTGAAAGCCTTTCAGATACACGAGGGTGCGACGAGGGGACCCCCTATTCCGACGAGGGCTTCTTGTGTTTTTCTATACCAAAACACTGATACCAGTCGGGGGAGTGGTGAGACGAGGGTTCCCCTTCAATTTGAAATCTGAAAGGCTCTCAGGTCCTTGTTCAGAATCTGAAAGCCTTTCAGATACACGAGGGGCACCCCTCGTGTGACGAGTGTTTTCAATTATATGAAAGCCTTTCAGATACACGAGGTGGACCCCCTCTTCTGACGAGGGCTTCTTGTGTTTTTCTATAGCAAAACACTGACACCCGTCGGGGGAGTTGTGAGACGAGGGTTCCCCTTCAATTCGAAATCTGAAAGGCTCTCAGGTCCTTGTTCAGAATCTGAAAGCCTTTTAGATACACGAGGGTGCGACGAGGGGACCCCTCTTCCGACGAGGGCTTCTTGTGTTTTTCTATAGCAAAACACTGACACCCGTCGGGGGAGTGGTGAGACGAGTGTTCCCCTTCAATTCGAAATCTGAAAGGCTCTCAGGTCCTTGTTCAGAATCTTAAAGCCTTTCAGATAAACGAGGGGCACCCCTCGTGTGACGAGTGTTTTCAATTATATGAAAGCTTTTCAGATACACTAGGTGGACCCCCTCTTCCGACGAGGGCTTCTTGTGTTTTTCTATAGCAAAACACTGATACCCGTCGGGGGAGTGGTGAGACGAGGGTTCCCCTTCAATTCGAAATCTGAAAGGCTCTCAGGTCCTTGTTCAGAATCTAAAAGCCTTTCAGATACACGAGGGGCACCCCTCGTGTGACGAGTGTTTTCAATTATATGAAAGCCTTCCATATACACGAGGTGGACCCCCTCTTCCGACGTGGGCTTCTTGTGTTTTTCTATAGCAAAACACTGACACCCGTCGGGGGAGTGGTGAGACGAGTGTTCCCCTTCAATTCGAAATCTGAAAGGCTCTCAGGTCCTTGTTGAGAATCTGAAAGCCTTTCAGATACACGAGGGGCACCCCTCGTGTGACGAGTGTTTTCAATTATATGAAAGCCTTTCAGATACAGTAGGTGGACCCCCTCTTCCGACGAGGGCTTCTTGTGTTTTTCTATAGCAAAACACTGATACCCGTCGGGGGAGTGGTGAGACGAGTGTTCCCCTTCAATTCGAAATCTGAAAGGCTCTCAGGTCCTTGTTCAGAATCTGAAAGCCTTTCAGATACACGAGGGGCACCCCTCGTGTGACGAGTGTTTTCAATTATATGAAAGCCTTTCAGATACACTAGGTGGACCCCCTCTTCCGACGAGGGCTTCTTGTGTTTTTCTATAGCAAAACACTGATACCCGTCGGGGGAGTGGTGAGACGAGGGCTCCCCTTCAATTCGAAATCTGAAAGGCTCTCAGGTCCTTGTTCAGAATCTGAAAGCCTTTCAGATACACGAGGGGCACCCCTCGTGTGACGAGTGTTTTCAATTATATGAAAGCATTTCATATACACGAGGTGGACCCCCTCTTCCGACGAGGGCTTCTTGTGTTTTTCTATAGCAAAACACTGACACTGTCGGGGGAGTGGTGAGACGAGGGTTCCCCTTCAATTCGAAATCTGAAAGGCTCTCAGGTCCTTGTTCAGAATCTGAAAGCCTTTCAGATACACGAGGGGCACCCCTCGTGTGACGAGTGTTTTCAATTATATGAAAGCCTTTCAAATACACTAGGTGGACCCCCTCTTCCAACGAGGGCTTCTTGTGTTTTTGTATAGCAAAACACTGATACCCGTCGGGGGAGTGGTGAGACGAGGGTTCCCCTTCAATTCGAAGTCTGAAAGGCTCTCAGGTCCTTGTTCAGAATCTGAAAGCCTTTCAGGTACACGAGGGGCACCCCTCGTGTGACGAGTGTTTTCAATTATATGAAAGCCTTTCATATACACGAGGTGGACCCCCTCTTCGACGAGGGCTTCTTGTGTTTTTCTATAGCAAAACACTGACACTGTCGGGGGAGTGGTGAGACGAGGGTTCCCCTTCAATTCAAAATCTGAAAGGCTCTCAGGTCCTTGTTCAGAATCTGAAAGCCTTTCAGATACACGAGGGGCACCCCTCGTGTGACGAGTGTTTTCAATTATATGAAAGCCTTTCAGATACACTAGGTGGACCCCCTCTTCCGACGAGGGCTTCTTGTGTTTTTCTATAGCAAAACACTGATACCCGTAGGGGGAGTGGTGAGACGAGTGTTCCCCTTCAATTCGAAATCTGAAAGGCTCTCAGGTCCTTATTCATAATCTGAAAGGCTTTCAAACACAGTGCAGATGTATTGTAACAAAAATGTGAAGGCCTTTTATAAACCAGAAGAATGTGCAGACTTGTTAAAAATATGAAAGGCTTTCAAAAACACGGGGAGGGCCCCTCGTCGCATAAGCTTCCAAGTCCTAGTGGAATCAGAATCTGAAAGGCTTTCATGTAGCAGAAAACAATCTGAAAAAAAGTGCAGATGTATTGTAACAAAAATGCGAAGGCCTTTCATAAACCAGAAGAATGTGCAGACTTGATAAAAATCTGAAAGGCTTTCAGAAACACGAGGGGGACCCCTCGTCGCATAAGCTTCCAAGTTCTAGTGGAATCAGAATCTGAAAGGCTTTCATGTAGCAGAAAAGAATCTGAAAAAAAGTGCATATGTATTGTAACAAAAATGTGAAGGGCTTTCATAAACCAGAAGAATGTGCAGACTCGTTAAAAATCTGAAGGCCTTTCATTTAAGTAAAGAATGTGAATACATCTGAAGAAATTCTTATTTAACAATACTGAGAATTTACATATACTCCTGATATTAAAAAATATTGTTAGAACATAATTTTTTCATCAATTACAAAGTTAATCTTCCTTTTCAACCTTCCGTAGTCTTTTCTAGCTTTTGCCTCCAAGTCTTTCCAGTGTATGTTACTTGTGCTGCTCAGCAACATGAAGAGGTAAAACCTACGTAAGTTTCGTAGTGTCTTGAACTGCATAATCAGAATTGTAAAATAATTGTTAGTTCGTTATTAAAAATCAAATGTACTTTACATTCAATAATATATGAAAACATAAAATGCTTACATCATCTTTGATCAGGCTTGATTTGAAATTACCGTTCCCAATATAATTCCACATGTGCCATATTGTAAATATTCCACAATCTACTCTATTTTGTTGAGTAGCCCACTCAAGAGAGATGTAATTTAATGGAGCTTTCGAAAATTTTCTGCCCATTCTTTTATTTTTTTTCTTAGCCCAGGAACTAAAAGCTTTTACCTGCAAACAAAATATAATCAATATGAGGAAAAATAAATGAAGTGAAAGTAGTGGAACTCGCTAAAATTTGATCATTACTTACAAGTATTTCTGGAACATCCTGGTATCGATCATCATGTGTTCCCATAACAATATCTAAGTTATCGAGTATTTCAATCGCAAAGTTTCTTGTGTTCAAACATATTACGATGAAGTGTGTCATATTCTTCAAGTATTATGGCAACAGTATCTATATATGAAAAAAACAGCAGGCATAAGCTTGTTTATAAAATTTATTACAAACAAATTGTACGTAACAACAAAAGCTTACCAAATCTATTTCCTCAAATGCAAACTGACACCGTGAAAACTCATGATCCAACAATCCCCGGTAAATCTCAAGATTTTTATGAAAATCATTTTCGAGATTATAAACACCATTCTGCAAAACAAAACAAAAAATTATTTCAAAACATGAATATGTTTTACAAACTGATTGGGTATAACATATAATTGCTAGCTAATTTAATGAAATCAGGATTAATACATACTGCATTTGTTGTGGTGAAACAAAATTTTGAAGGTCCTTTTCCTTTCATTGAATGATTCAGTGAATTGAACATAGTGCACCAGACATCTATGACACTGTTGTCAAGATATGTATCAAATTTGAAAGTGTTCACATCTGGAAGAAGTAGAAACATATGATCATCTGAGTAAACAATTTCCCTGCAAAAACACAAAACTCTTCAGACATGTACTCTTTTATTGTGTGAAGACATGTACATTATATGAAGACTTTTCATATAATTGAAATTCGAAAGAATAAACTAAAACACAGTTCAGAGTGAGACATTTTGTAAATCTGAGTACCTTTCAGATAACACAAATTCTATCAAATCAACCAACAGTTAAAGCACAGAAGCATAATATTGAAATAGGTATGACTATTTTTAAAATAATTGGTGCAAAACAAGTTTATGACTTACTCTTCTTCTTGTTCATCTTTTTTTAGTCTTGTTTTTCCTGCAGCGTGATAACGATCTATGAACCAGATATAAAACTGATTCATATAATTTGGAAGCTTGTCACTACAGTCAAAAACATTTTCACGGTTTGCAGCATTACTTGAAGCACCAGCAGACTCTATGATCTGATCATGTGAACGGCTTTCTGGTGCTTCTTCTTGTGCATCTTTTTGTGCTTCCTTCTTTTTCACATTTCCAGTGTCAGAAGCACGAACAGACTCTATTGTTTGATGATGTGAAGGGCTCTCTTGTGCTTCTTCTTCTGCTTCTGTCTCTTCCACATTTTCAGTTTCAGAAGCACCAGCAGATACTATGATCTGATCATGTGAAGGGCTTTCTGGTGCTTCTTCTTGTGCTTCTTCTTGTGCTTCCTTCTCTTCCACATTTTCATTGTGAAAAGCACCACCAGAATCTATTATTTGATGATTTAAAGGGCTTTCATGTGCTTCTTTTTCTTCCACATTTTCAGTGTCAGAAGCACCAGCAGATACTATCATTTGATGATGTGAAGGAATTTCTGGTGCTTCTTTTTCTCCTTCCTTCTCTTCCATATTTCCAGTGTCATTATTTGACCGCTGAATCTCTTCATGTTCTTCTCCTTGTTGTACAACATTTTCATCTTGTTGTGCATGCTCATCAATTTGTTGTTGAATCTCTAACCATTCAATGATTACAGCTTCTTGTTCATCTCCAACATTTTTCTTAACTCCTTTCCTTCGTCGGAAATATGTTATAGTTGGAGTTTTCTTCTTAACTGTAATTTTTATATTGTCTTCAATCACAGCGTCATCTTTTTTGTTACTGCTCTTCCTTAAATGTAATGGTCTATCATTTGAACTACATTTTTTTAAAGAAGAGACTAGAACTTGACATGCTTGTTGGACTGCATCTTCAATAACATTGTCCACTGAAGCATCCTCCTTATTACTTTTCAAAACTTGGTCTAACCATGAAAAGTCATTGAAAACTTCCTGTCCATGGAACAAAACAGATTTCACTTCTGCCATGATTTGAATCATGTGTTCTTTCACTTGTTCCATTTGTTTGGTTATGTTCTGAATGCAAAGGAAATTATATATTCAAACAAAAATCCAGGGAATCAAAATCAACAAAATCTGCAATAGTTTTTATAAAAATATAAACATGGAAACAATTTAATACCTCTCCTTCAGGGTCAGTTGAACTCGCACCAATTGCATCTGTAATAAATCTTGGCAGAATTTCACCATTGCCAAATCCCCAAACCCAATATCTATGACAGCCTGCTTCTGCTCCTCACTGAAACCGCTAATAGCAGTGTATAACTGAAATGGGGATGATCGAGTATCAATCCTTTTGAAGTGTACTTCAGGTATTTTGTTCTGCACTTCTCTTCTGGCTATCATCAACTTCCATGTCCTCTGGATCAACAGCCTCTATTACAGTAGCTAGAGTTAAATCATCTGCACTTGTACCTTTTATCTGTTCCGCATCTTTATGGAGTTTTGCCTTCTTGACTACTTCACTGATTACTAGTTGGTCATCAGAATCTGAAGATTCATCTACTAGACTTTTTCTTGTATCAACTTCATCTGCACAAGAAACCAAAAATTCATACTTGAGACAAGATTGTGAATGCCTTTCATAAAACAGGAAACCTTAAACAAAAATCTGAATGGCTTTCATAAAACAGGAAACCTCAAACAAAAATCTGAATGACTTTCATAAAACAGGAAACCTCAAACAAAAATCTGAATGGCTTTCATAAAACAGGAAACCTCAAACAAAAATCTGAATGGCTTTCATAGTTGAGACAAAACTCAAGCAATTGAAAGATCAAGTTAAACATTAAAGGAAATCAGGCAAAAAAGTCATGAAACGGAGATCTGTTGGTTCAAACTAAATCAAAAACTTAAACCTAAAATTCGAAACAGATAACACCTAAACAAATGCTTAAATAATATCTAAAACAAGTCATAGTGGACACAAACTTGTTTAATTGCAGCTAAATCGTGTGGACATGATTAAACCTTATATGTAAACCGTTCGATCTGTCTTGATCGTGTGGCCATGATTAAATCATATGTAAATATAAATACCGTCCAGGTCAACGTTTAAATTATTGAAGTTAAAATCACTCAGTTGAGCTCGAGCTGTTCGTTATAGGTATACATCGACAGAGATCGAGCTGATCAACAACGATCAAATCAATCTTCTCCATCATGTCAAGTTCATCTCCACAAACGACTAGTGAAAGCAATTTGTCAACAATCACCAATCGAAGTATTTCAGGTCTCAGAGATCAAATACCAGAAACGATTACGAATCAAAGTCAAGCAGCATCATCAAGCTTGAATCCGGAAATAATCTTCGATCAAAACGGTGAGGTCAACATCTCAGACATATAACTTGAGTAATTTGAAATTTTGATCAATGATTTTTGAATAATATGAAAGGTCTTCAGATTTGTGTGTATGTTTGCCTCTGGTGAATAACATATTTGTTGCAAGTGGTTCTGCTTGTATGAAAGGTCTTCAGATTTATTTAACATGTTTGCATTTGTATGAGAGGCATTCAGATTTATGAGATCATGTTTTGAATAATATGAAAGGTCTTCAGATTTGTGTGTATGTTTGCCTCTGGTGAATAACATATTTGTTGCAAGTGGTTCTGCTTGTATGAAAGGTCTTCAGATTTATTTAACATGTTTGCATCTGTATGAGAGGCATTCAGGTTTATGAGATCATGTTCTGAATAATATGAAAGGTCTCCAAATTTATGTGTATGTTTACATCTGCGGTGAATAACAATTTTGTTGCAAGTGATTCTGCATGTATGAAAGGTCTTCAGGTTTATTTAACATGTTTCCATCGATATGAAAGGCATTCAGATTTATGTGATCATATTCTGAATAATATGAAAGGTCTTCAGATTTATGTGTATGTTTGCCTGTATGGTGAATATCATATTTGTTGCAAGTGTTTCTGCTTGTATGAAAGGTCTTCAGGTTTATTTAACATGTTTCCATCGATATGAAAGGTCTTCAAATTTACATGTTCCCTTTTATGATGAATAATGTAGGTGTTGGAATTAGTTTTTATTGTTTACTAGTATCTGATTCCTAAAATATACTTCTAACTTGATCATTTTTCAGAGTTGGATGACAATAATGCATACAAGACAGATTGGTTGCATGGAGACTCTAAAACTTATCGACCGGTTTGTCAAGACTCTCTTAAACCTGCAAAGGATATGGTATTCCCGGACTTGAAATCGGGAATTCATTTCTATGAACAATATGCAAGAGCTTGTGGTTTTGTTTCACGTCGGGGCACACAAAAAAAATCGCGTAATGAATTTCGCTCAAGTATGTCTTATGTGCTAAAGAAGGAGATATTATCAACGGGATGAAGAGCACGTTGGAAAACAGAAACGCAGGTGTGTCACAACAAGAACCGGATGCAAGGCTGTCATAGTTTTCAAATTAACAAGCAGCAAGCATTATGTAGTTTCGAAATTCAACGAAGATCATAATCATCCACTCTACTCACAAGTCCACTATGAGTATCTGCGATCAAACAGAAATATGACAAAAGAGCATAAGGAATTTGTTCTCTTTTGTGGTAAAGCGACAGTTGGAACAACAAAAGCACACTCTGTGTTTACCAACATGGTAGGTGGATCAGAGCATGTGGGGGCCACTGTTAGGGACTTCCTCAATTTCCAGCGAGAACGGAAGGTGTATGTTAATGGGAGTGATGTCCAGATGGTCATCAGTGACTTTTACAAGGAGAAAGAAATTGACAATGACTTTTATTTTGAATTTGACCAAGATGAGAACAATCGACTTACACGGCTGTTCTGGATAGATGGAGTCTCGAAGAGAAACTATCAACGATATGGTGATTGTGTATCATTTGATTCTACTTATTCGACAAACCGGTGAGTTTATATGCTCACATCTATGTCCCTCCATTTTTTTTTTGAAATTTACTTGTGTGAAAGGTCTTCACATTTTCAAAATATGCTTGATTTGTCAGTACCTTGATCAGAATCGATTTAAAACTTATAGGCTTCATTCTCAAGAAAATATCTGAAAGGTCTTCAAATTTTGAAAATAATTCTATTGTTTCACTTGTTTGTTGGTTTTCAGTTATATGAAAGGCTTTCAACAATTTGCCAAATATGTGTGATAGGTGTGATTCAGATTCTGATTCTTTTTATCAAGGTATGCACTGGTCTTCTGTCCATTCACGGGAATAGACAACCATGAGATGAGCATAACATTTGGTGCCGGGTTCCTAACCCATGAAGATATTCCTTCATTTGTATGGTTGTTCAACTGTTTCAAGAGAGCAGTTAAAGGTATACAACCATTGTGCATTATCACAGACCAAGCTTCAGCAATAAAGAATGCACTCGCCCAAGTGTTCCCCGACTCAAGGCACAGATTGTGCATGTGGCATATCATGCAAAGGGTAACACAAAATGTAAGTATGAAGGAAATAATTTTTTAAATTATGTTCATAGTCTATGTTTCTTTATACAATTTTCACTCTCAGAAAAATTTGAAGATAATATTATCTTGTTAATACAGGTTCAACGATGTATGCCAAATTCAGCAGAATTTCTGAGAAAACTCCGCTCCATTGTGTGGTCGAGTAAACTAAATATGGAAGAGTTTGATGCATGTTGGAAATCACTAATGGAAGAGTGTTCTGCTGAAACTGTAAAACATCTTGAAAGCTTGTTTGATTTGCGTAGATTGTGGATACCAACATATTTCAGAGATTGGCCGATGGGGATGTTAATGCGTACTACTTCACTTTCTGAAAGCGAGAACAGTACATTTGGATGTGACAGACACAAAGTTTTGAGTCTGTTTCAGTTCATGGGAGAATACAATACTGTTGTCAAGAAACAGAGAAGTGAACATATGAAGACAGTCACACAGTATGCAGCAAATGCACGTCCGAGTGAGAATGCATTTTGTCTTTTGGAGAAACATGCTTGGAATGTTTTCAGCCGAACCATTTTCTATAAGGTAAAAGAATATATAATGGAAGACATTTTTGGTTACAGAATAAAGGAAATTATCAGGAGACAACATTGTAATGTATACATAGTTTTTGGCGAACTTGTAGACAAGTCAGAGTATGAAGTGAGCATGGATTTGGAGACCAATCATTGCTTGTGCACTTGCAAAAAGTTTGAAGGATGGGGACTAATTTGTCCACATATATTTGCAGCTCTTAATTCTGCAAATGTAAAGGAGATCCCACGTTCGTTAATATCTGAGCGTTGGTGTAGGGAGACACCAGAATCACTAGCATTGGGAGAATATGGTGGTGTCTCGAAGCACACAAACAAGAATGAAAGCATTATCAATATTGAGATCTGGACAGCTCTTCGCACAGTATTAGGAAACCCAACAACAGCATACGCACAACGGGAATCAATTCTACAAGCAATAAAAAGCCATCAGAACGTTGCAAGTACAAGTTCAGCATCTTCATCCAATTCTACAAGAATTTCAATAGAAGAAATAGCAGGTATTCCTAAACCACCAGTGGTGAAAGTACATATTCCAAATGTTTGCAAGAATAGAGGACATGTTGTACGGGAAATGAGTGAAAGAGAGAAGGCAATAACAAAGGCAATGAAGAAAAAAGACAACCACCGGAGATGTGGATATTGTAAGGAAGTTGGAGAACACAATTCAACAACCTGTGGCAAACGTAAGAGGGATGAGCAGAAGGCAAATGCTGCAACAAACACTTAATTAGGAGTTTGAGTAATAAACTGTTTCACACTTTAGATACTAGAGATGTTATTGGTATTCAGTATGAGCAACAAAATTATGTCCAACTGTTATATTATTCAAAATTTACAATATAAGAAAATGAAGAGCTTCATGTCTATTACTTTCAAAGCATATTATATGTTTTCTGATCAACCTTTGAACATATTTGTTCAAAATGTGAAGGTCTTTCATATGCAAAAAGAGAGTCATGTGAACAGATCTGTTCAAAACCTGAAGGCCTTTCAGATCCAAGTCGACCAGACAAATAAGGGACCCGGTGTGTTGAAAATCTGAAGGCCTTTCATATACCAAAATAGAGTTATGTGAACAGATCTATTCAAAACCTGAAGGCCTTTCAGATCCAAGTCGACAAGACAAATAAGGGACCCGGTGTGTTGAAAATGTGAAGGCCTTTCATATGCAAAAAGAGAGTCATGTGAACAGATCTGTTCAAAACCTGAAGGCCTTTCAGATCCAAGTCGACCAGACAAATAAGGGACCCGGTGTGTTGAAAATCTGAAGGCCTTTCATATACCAAAATAGAGTCATGTGAACAGATCTATTCAAAACCTGAAGGCCTTTCAGATCCAAGTCGACAAGACAAATAAGGGACCCGGTGTGTTGAAAATGTGAAGGCCTTTCATATGCAAAAAGAGAGTCATGTGAACAGATCTGTTCAAAACCTAAAGGCCTTTCAGATCCAAGTCGACCAGACAAATAAGGGACCCGGTGTGTTGAAAATCTGAAGGCCTTTCATATACCAAAATAGAGTCATGTGAACAGATCTATTCAAAACCTGAAGGCCTTTCAGATCCAAGTCGACAAGACAAATAAGGGACCCGGTGTGTTGAAAATGTGAAGGCCTTTCATATGCAAAAAGAGAGTCATGTGAACAGATCTGTTCAAAACCTGAAGGCCTTTCAGATCCAAGTCGACCAGACAAATAAGGGACCCAGTGTGTTGAAAATGTGAAGGCCTTTCATATACCAAAGTAGAGTCATGTAAACAGACCTGTTCAAAAAATGAAGACCTTGCATATAACTAGAAGTAGAACAAAACAGTGGATATTTACATTTGAACAATATTTATGAAAAACACTCAAAAAAATGAGTTCATCAGTTTATCATCACAACATGTTTCATGCCATAACAATTACATATCATACAAATGACATAATAGAAAAATTACAATATTTGCGTGACATTGTATTCATCGACAAACACTTACAGATAAATATTTTTTATCAAACTTTAAATACTTTTCGTGGATTTTAAATGTTTTGCCCATTCCATTGTAAAAGCTTTCAACTTCTTCTAAAATTTTTGTGCGTTCAACATTATGCTCCCAAGTCAACAGCTTGAAGGAAAAGCGCACACAGAGAATATTAAGCTGAGCTTCGTGCTGTCAAAAAAAAAACACATATCATCAGTAATAGTTTCCACTGTCATTTAACCATTTTAATGTGTATATGTGCAAATAAATTGATAAATAGACATACATCCAATTTGTTTGTAGCCAATGATGCTTTCCACTCTAAATTGCCCATGTACTTCTCCATCACCCACATTGCGAATATTGCAGAATTGTCAAAATTTTCTAAGAACGCCCAAGGGATGTTCAATAACGCTGGCTGTATATTTTTAAAAGTTTGAGCCAATTTTATACTACGCGTCTTCAAATATTCCAAAATAACTTTGCACTGCAGGATGTAATAAAAAAAAGAATTAGTTATAAAACAAACTAAAGTGAAAAAGAAATAAATTGTCTATGTGTTTACCATTCTTAAAGGTGCTTTCTTGTATTGTTCAATATCACTCTCTTCTGAAAACATGTTATCAATTATGCGTATGACACGTTTCTTCACTTCAAAGCATAACAACCACACATGGTTATTATTACACACAGGAACCATAATCTATATGAAACAAAGTACAACAACATACAAACATCAGAAGTAGATAAAAACTGTGCAGGGTGATTTCAAAATAATTATCATTAAAAACATATCCATTAAAGAGTTTGATACTGACCACAGAAGTGCTCATTAATGATTCTTTGAAATTAAAGAATGTACTTGCACGTCTTAAAGCCAATTCAGGATCCCATGAATCTTCAAAAATATTTTTCTGCAAAACAAAACAAATAAAATAAACATCAAATATTCATTCCCAATATAACAAAATTCAAACAAACACTAGCTAGTGCAGTAGTACTTACGGTACACTCTGGAGAAAGAAAAATTTTCTTTGGAGCATATGGGTCTCCATAACACTCATCAAAGTTCAAGAACCTCGCCCACATGTGTATAACATTTGTATCAGCACAAACACCTGACTGTAGAGTTCTTACACTGGATAATGACAGGGTCTCATTAAAATGATTAACCACAACAGATTTCCTGCAACATATCATGTCGTATTATTATTGTTGTTCAACAATTTAACACACAAGTAATATAACATATATTTTTTTTATTTATATACTTACTGTAAGTTACGTTCACTGCTATTCTGATTAAATAGCCACTCATACAACAGCTTCTCATAAGACTTCAGTGCTCTGGTGATGTTAATGCTGCGTTCACGATATGGAGACAAAAACACAGTAGCTTGAGATGCAACTCTCTTCCCTAGTATTGGTTGTTCACTGCTAACGTTCTTCGGGTATGAGGCAGCACATTCGTCTGATGAAATAGACTCACTGTCATGTGATTTCTGTCCATTATCATCTTCTTCTTCGGGTATAAAGTCCTCACCTAATGCAGAGCATAATTTCTCAATAGGTGTAGATATGTTAGCTCCGGAATTAAGCTCGTTCAGTCCAATCGCAGCATCTTGCTCATTTTCATCCTGTGTGATTCCAAGACTAAAAGATGGGCCATCAGGTGTATCAAAGTGGTCAGCGTCAGCGTCCACTTCTGGTGTTTGTTGTGAACCGACAATGATTCTTCTTCTCTTATAGGAATCGAAAACATTTAAGTTCTCTGTTGTCTGAATATCCTTCACAACACTATTAATTACTGCATCGATGTCCACGTTTTCTTCAAAATCTGAAACACTTTTTGAACATTCTGTTCTATGGACCCCATCAGTTTGGTCAGCAATTGAAATAGGAGATTGATGAGTACCTTCTTTCAGAGAAGAAAATAGTACATGACAAGCTTGCTGAACTGCATCTTCAACAACAACATCTACAGAACCATCTTTCTTCTTAGTTTGCATAATGCCCTCCAACCAATTATAATCATTAAAATGAGCCCATCCTTGAACCATTACACATCTGGCTTCTGACATGATTTGGATCATCTTCTGATTCACTACTTCCATTTCTCTTATAACATCCTGAATGCAGATATCAGTTAGAGTCAAGAAGATAAGCAGAACAAAAGTTCAATTGAAACAAATCAAAACAATGTATCAATTAACAAATTCTCACATGAATCAGACAAATTTATAAAATCTGAAAGGCATTCATATAATACCAAACTTATCAAACCAGTAAAGGACAACATTACATAGTTTGAAAGGCTTTCATATAACTAAAGAACATGTCAACACTTTGGAAAACAAACCATTCACATACACGAAAAAATCAGTCAATACCTTCTCTTGCGAAACATCTACAACCTCAACAAGTTTGTCCATACCAAGTCTAGGCAAAATAGTGCCCTTTCCAAATCCTCCACTTTCAGCTTCTGTCTTGAGTCTTTTCTTGGCAATTTCAGTTTCCCATCCGGTGATGCTTGGCAATACACGAGGGACTTGATAGTTCTCATAATAGACTCGATCGAGATAGAACAGCTGACAAAAAATAAACAGAAGTATATAAAAACCAGAACTACATTTCAATATTCATAATATTCTAAAAAAACCAAACATTCAAATGAATCTGAAATATCATACCGTCAAGAAATTGATTGGACCATGATACCAACTACCCTTGTTTGTGGCCCGGGCAACCCAATCTTCCTTGTTTCTATTCAAACTCTCTATCACGGCAGCACACCAATTGAATTTTTTGACGCGCTCAACATCGGCTATTGCTTCAAAATATAATTGGTTGATGTAGCTACTTGGACGAAAATCAATCATGTAGCTACAGAAGGCAACCAAGAAATTCTGCTTGAATAACTTGCCGCCACCCGTCTGGGTCTCCATTTGTTGAAAAACTTTAGTTGGAGTTATAGAAGCTTTATGTGTCAAAAATTGAGCCCTCCATTCCATAAGTGAATCAGTTGTTTGGTCAATCTGTAGCATGAGAATTTTTTCTTCACCACGTGGTATACCCAGGGTCGAAACCACATCTTCCTCTGTTATTGCAAGTTTTCTGCCATCTTCAAAAATAATCGCTTCCAGTTTTGAATCGTAATTATAAACCAGCCAATATCCAAGTGGGCCAAAAGTCCGATCCAACCCCAGTTCAAGTATACCCCCAAACCCCATATCAATCACATCTTGCTTCTGCTTCTCACTGAATACTGAAATAGCATAATGTAACTTATCCGGGGATGACCGTGTGTCGAGTCTGTCGAAATGCGGTTGAGGGATTTTGTCCTTCCCTTTCTTTACATTCTTCTTCTTAATCTGTTTGGCTCTACCAGCACTTCTCTTTTGCCTGTCATCAACCTCCATCTCCTCTGGTTCCACAATATCAGGTACGGTAACAATAGTACCAGCAGTGGCACTACTACTTTCCCCCTTCTCAATCTGTTCATCAATGTTTTGCATTCTTGTCTTTTTAATTACTGCACTGATTACCAGATTGTCGTCAGAATCAGACGATCCTTCAGTCACAACTGACCTTGAATCTATACACAGAATCAAGTAAATTCATCAAAACGAGCTACAACTTGTTCAATCGAACAATGACATGCAAATGTACTGGTTAAAATTACATCGATAAATATATCTATAAGGCTCGAAATAGACTAAAAATCACAAATCCTACAAAATCACGATCTAGGGTTCACTGAAATTGATTTATTAGCTGTCAATGCTTACCGGCTTTCCTCTTTCGGCGCACTTCCAACATATTGTCGGAACTCTTTCCAAGATTATCAGCGCCTCCACGATTCTTCATTCTCTGATGAATTACTAGGTTTGAATTTGCTCTGAATGTCGTTTCCAGAAATCGCAACTAAGAGATCACAGTGACCGCCAATATGCACAACTCGAATACCTAACTCATTTCCAAAACAACGATAAAAAAAAAGTTAATAGCCCCAAAAGTTGGAGAATATTACAAAACAATGCCACTGGCTACTCATTCACAAAATATGAACGCCTTTCACATATTACAAATTTAGGAAACATATGAAAGCCTTTCACATTCTACTCGTTCAAAACATTGCTTCAGGTTTTCTGTGATACATTATATGAAACTCAAGGTATCCATCAAAAAATCAGAAAAGTAAGGCCTTTGATATAAAATCTGTAGGCCTTTCATATAAACAAATTATTAACTGCAAGAGGAATTCTGTAACACATCCTCAAAATCTGAAGGCCATTCATATGACATAAAATTTGTCAAATCGAGGGAGAACAACATTTCATCAGGTTTTCTGTGATACATTATATAAAACTCACACGTAATAATTAAAAAAAGAATAAGAACAAGGTATCCATCAAAAAATCAGACAAGAAAGGCCTCTGATATAAAATATGTAGGCCTTTCATATAAACAAATTACTGACTGCAACATTATTTCTGAAAGCCTTTAACATATTACAAATTTAGGAAACATATGAAAGCCTTTCACATTCTACTCGTTCAAAACATTGCTTCAGGTTTTTTGCGATACATTATATGAAACTCAAGATATCCATCAAAAAATCAGAAAAGTAAGGCCTTTGATATAAAATCTGTAGGCCTTTCATGTAAACAAATTATTGACTGCAAGAGGATTTCTGTAACACATTCTCAAAATCTGAAGGTCATTCATATGACATAAAATTTGTCAAATATGAAGGCCATTCAATTCTCAATTACAACTCAAAACTGTACAATCTATTTCCTCATATCCTCAACTATCTTGAACTGACTTCCCCTAACTTTTGGAGAACTTTGATATTTTTGATATATCTCCGGTCACATTATATTCTTCTTCCAAGTGAGTAATTGGAAAAGAAAACGAACTCGAAGCCGTTCTAATTGATCAATCTACAGAAACACAACACAGAATGTTGTAAGTTATTCATATATCATACAAAAACTAATAGTCATACAGCATAATCCAAAATTCACATATACTTACATTATCTTTCTCCAAAAACGCTTTCCAATGACTACAACCCATATAGTTTTCTTCATGCCACATAGTGTAAATTCCACAATCATTACTATTTGATATTGAAGCCCATGGCAGTTCTATAAGATCATAATCAACTAGCCGCATTTCTGCAGCAATGGTCTTGTTGTACTTGGACATCAATTCACAGAAACACTCATGCTGTCATACAACAAATTAGTTATAAATCATGACAACATCTAATACACACAAACTAAAATAAAATTCATGAATTAATATACATACCACAAAGTTGGGAACGTTTTTATAGTGATCCAAAGGCAATTGGCGATTGTCCAGAACCTCAAAGGTGAACTTTTTAGTATTGAAACAGGTTAAATAATAGTGGTTGGACTGCCAAATTGGTACAAATACCTATAAAAGTTAAATCTGTAAGTCTTTCATATAATTGACAACAAGATACAAAATTTAGTGGAAAAAGGACAGTTCAAGTACCAAATCAATTTGATCAATTCGGAGAAATAAATCTTTCAATTGCTTCTGTGCAGCATCTATCCATTCTTTTCTTAAAGTAGTTGTTAACTTTCTTGCCCGAACAAGTGGATCCTGCAAAACAAATAACATTACTTAAAACATAAAACTTATTATAACAAATCATAAATTACTTCATGGATTGTTAATATAAGTCACCTACCGACATACTACAGTATAAAAACAAACGAGATGGTGCAGCATTATCCCTGTATCTTTCTTGCTCGTTCAGGTACGAAGACCAAGCATCTATCAAAGCAATATGAACCCACATATTGAACTTGAGGGATTGGAAATCCTCACAATAGAGAGAACATCCTGAGATCTCTTCCTTCAAAAACTCAGTTTCATCCACAATTTCCATAACCCATGAATACAACCTCTGTTCACAAGGACTCAAATCAGACTGGAAGTTTGTTCTTTGATTACAAAACTTTGACAACACAACCTCAGATGCCACATCTTCTAATTTAGCACAATCCTTCTGCACAACATCTGAATCAGAATCAGTTACACTGTGCATTTCAATTTCAGTTTGAATACTATGACCATTTGGGCTTCCACCAAAGCATCCACCATCTATACCACACTCCAACTCTCTCACAGTAGTTTCCAATCCTAAAAAATTAACGATAGTATCTCCAGGTACTCCATTTTGAAAACTATAATCTTCAAAACAATCATGCGCGACAATCAATGCTTCGAGATATTCCTTTGGTGACATCCCCATATATTTCCTTATGGCATTCAAGACATCATGGGGTGTTTCCAGAGGAGTACATATTTCCTCCGCATCAAAAACCCCCAAGGAAAAATTTGAAGAACTCTTCTTCTTCCTATTACAGGAAAGAGTCTCTTTTGCAACAGCCAATGCAGAAATAACAGAGGGTGTATTCAAATAAACATCATTATAAAACCCTTCATCACATCTGTCCTTGTGACTTTTGTCCTCTGCAGGTCTGTTCTCGTGATGTGGTGATTTATGCCCACAAAACAAAACATCAACCCGGGACAACAGTCCAACAAGCTTTTGAACATGTTCCTCAATTTTTTTCCTCACACATATGATTTCTTCAATCAGATTCTGAATACATAAATGAATAAATATGAGAGCATGAAAAACATAATGAAACTCAACAGAAACATGTATCAAAACATAATATGAACACCTTTCATATAACTAAAATCCAACAGACAGTAATAAAAAAGTGAAGCTTAAATATGAAAGGCTATCAGAAAACTGGAAAACCTATAGAAAAATGGAGAAGTAGGTTTTAACGGGTTCTACCAAGCACACCTCAGATAATAAACAAATAAGAGCATGGAAAACATAATGAAACTCAACAGAAACATGTATCAAAACATAATATGAACACCTTTCATATAACTGAAATCCAACAGACAGTAATAAAAAAGTGAAGCTTAAATATGAAAGGCTATCAGAAAACTGGAAAACCTATAGAAAAATGGAGAAGTAGGTTTTAACGGGTTCTACCAAGCACACCTCAGATAATAAACAAATAAGAGCATGGAAAACATAATGAAACTCAACAGAAACATGAATCAAAACATAATATGAACACCTTTCATATAACTGAAATCCAACAGACAGTAATAAAAAAGTGAAGCTTAAATATGAAAGGCTATCAGAAAACTGGAAAACCTATAGAAAAATGGAGAAGTAGGTTTTAACGGGTTCTACCAAGCACACCTTAGATAATAAACAAATAAGAGCATGGAAAACATAATGAAACTCAACAGAAACATGTATCAAAACATAATATGAACACCTTTCATATAACTGAAATCCAACAGACAGTAATAAAAAAGTGAAGCTTAAATATGAAAGGCTATCAGAAAACTGGAAAACCTATAGAATAATGGAGAAGTAGGTTTTAACGGGTTCTACCAAGCACACCTCAGATAATAAACAAATAAGAGCATGGAAAGCATAATGAAACTCAATAGAAACATGTATCAAAATATAATATGAACACCTTTCATATAACTGAAATCCAACAGACAGTAATAAAAAAGTGAAGCCTAAAAATGAAAGGCTATCAGAAAACTGGAAAACCTATAGAAAGAAGAGCATGATATTTACTACAAAACTGAAATAAAAATCCTTACATTCATTGCAGTGTCTTTGGATTGTGAATGATGTAGATCAATTCCAGGTACTCCATTTTCCAAATTATCATCTCCAAAACACTCTTGCGCGGCAATCAATGCTTCAAGATCTTCCTTTGGTGACATCCCCATATATTTCCTTATGGCGTTCAAGACATCATGGGGTGTTTCCAGAGGAGTACATATTTCTTCCGAATCAAAAACCCCCAAGGAAAAATTTGGAGAACTCTTCTTCTTCCTATTACAGGAAAGAGTCTCTTTTGCAACAGCCAATGCAAAAATAACTGAGGGTGTCTTCAAATAAGCATCATTATAAAACCCTTCATCACATCTGTCCTTGAGACTTTTGTCCTCTGCAGGTCTGTTCTCGTGATGTGGTGATTTATGCCCACAAAACGAAACATCAACCCGGGACAACAGTCCAACAAGCTCTTGAACATGTTCTTCAATTTTTTTCCTCACACATATGATTTTTTCAATCAGATTCTGAATATATAAATGAATAAATATGAGAGCATGGAAAACAGAATGAAACTCAACAGAAACATGTATCAAAACATAATATGAACACCTTTCATATAACTGAAATCCAACAGACAGTAATAAAAAAGTGAAGCCTAAATATGAAAGGCTATCAGGAAACTGGAAAACAAACAATTAAAGACCTTGCATCGCTATTTCAATTCATTACAAAATCACTCTCACAAGTCAGACATATTTAAAAATATGAAGACCTTTAACACAAAAACTGAAGCAGATGAAAAAAAAACATTCAAACAATTCTTCTAAAACAATAAAGGATATGAAATTTAAACAAAACAGAATCCTTACGTTAATTGCAGCATCTTTGGCTTCTGAATTATGCATGTCCATTGGGATCTGAACCCTATCCAATATCAAAGAACCCTTTCCAAATCCTCCCTGTTTCAGCTCCTCTTTCACACGTTTCTTTGCAACCTCGTCAGTCCATCCAGTAATGGTTGGAAATATACGTTGTACACACACATTGCCCTCAAAATCAACTCGATCCAAGTAAAAAAGCTGAGACAAAACAAATAATATCATGTCAAGCACATTCATTTTAAAAATATGAAAGCCTTTCAGATATACAGAAACCGTTCAAAACAAAAAAGACAGACTTACCGTCAAAAATATGAGTGGACCATAGTATCTGCGTTTAACATTGTTTATTTGAGAGTTCCAAATATAGCTGTTTCTTCTCAAACTTTCTAATATAGGAGAACACCAATTGAAGTCCTTAACAACTTCAACATCTGCTATAGCTCCAAAGTATGACAGATTGGGGTAACTACTTGATCCAAAATCTATAAAACTTGTGCAAAACATGACGAGAAAGTTCTGCTTAACAAAATACCCCCTTCCTTCTGCCTTTCCATGGCATCATATACATATGAACTATGGATTTTTTCACCAGTTCTGCTGAACTGTGACCTCCACAACTGAAGAGCATCGCTTTCTTTATGACCCAAAATAGGGCGATGACCACGAGGTATACCAAGGGTACACTGAATATCTTCTTCTTCAATCACTAAATCACGGTCACCATTCAGTTTAATTGTTGCAAACTGAGGATTCAGATTCTCCACAATCCAGTACCCAAGAGCACCTTGAGTACGACTTAATCCAAGGTTTAAAATCCCTTCAAAACCCATCTCCTTAATATCACTCCTCTGCTTATCACTAAAAACTTTCATGCTGCAGGAAAAGACCTCTTGGAGACGAACGAGTGTCTATACACTCAACAATTGGTTTTTCTTTTATAGCACGAAACTTTTCCATGATCTGTTTGGGTTTCAAAATAGGCTTCTCTGTTCTAAGCTTCTTTGTCATGCACTTGTTTATTGTCTCTTTGAGGGGTAAGTCATCCACATTACATTCTTCTGTAGAAATTGAAAAAGGTAAACAAACATATGCTCCAACATTTCTCCTCTTCTTCATAACAAAATCAATAGTTTGGTTGTCATCAGAATCAACTTCACCTACACAAAATATCATTAAAAAAATATGAAAGTCATTTCATTATACCTTAACAAGTGTTTAACATGGACATACACACACAAATTTCAAACATATGAAAGGCTTTCATATAACGTAAAAACCTATAGGAAGTTCCACAAATATGAAAGGCTTTCATATACCGCAAAAACCTATAAAACCAAGCCATAATGACACTGAAACAACTTTTTCTGTATACACATTTCATGTTTATATACAAAAAACAGCTCACAGCGACCCATTTACACAAATTAAGAGAATTCCAAACATATGAAAGGCTTTCATATACCGCAAAAACCTATCAAACCAAGCCATAATGACACTGAAACATCTTTTCCTGTAAACACATTTCATGTTTATATACAAAAAAACAAGTTCACAGCGACCGATTTACACAAATCAAGGGAGTTCCACAAATATGAAAGGCTTTCATATAACGTAAAAACTTATAAAACCAAGCCATAATGACACTGAAACAGCTTTTTCTGTATACGCATTTCATGTTTATATACAAAAAACAGCTCACAGCGACCCATTTACACAAATTAAGAGAGTTCCAAACATATGAAAGACTTTCATATACCGCAAAAACCTATCAAACCAAGCCATAATGACACTGAAACATCTTTTCCTGTAAACACATTTCATGTTTATATACCAAAAACAGCTCACAGCGACCCATTTACACAATATGAAGACCGTTCAGACAAATAAACTCCAAGCAAATTAAGCAATAATTACTTGTCTTCTTCTCAATGCTACGAGCCTCCTTCAACTTCCTCTTCTCCGATAATTTGGCCATCACTGCAACAGAATCAACGGCACAATACAGAGATCTAGGTTTCCAAAAATCGCAACCTCTCGCAAAGCTCGAAATCGACTACTAATGCAAATCGCCTTCCCCAAATCGCAAATCACTCGCAAATCGACTTCCAAAAATCACCTCCTATGCCAATTCGCGTTCCCAAAATCGCAAATCGATCGATCGCAAATCACCACCTCTCGCAACTCGACTCAGCACAGAACAGAAAACTAATTGAAATGACGATCATACCCCTGCACATGTTGGCGAAAATGCGAAATGACGAAAAGAAATTCCAACTTCGACTTATTTACACCTCATGCCACCGCGTCCATCTTCACCGTTGGTGATATAATCGTATGGCTGAGATTGGTCCCTTGGTACCTATTTATAGCCATGGTTTTCTGCTGATTCTTTCCCGTCTCTTAGGGAAATTTTTTTATATGTTGGACTGAACATTATAAACCCAACTTAACAATTCATATTTTCAGAGATATAAGGTCAGCTGCGGAAGGGAAACTAAACGACGCAATCGAATTCCAAAGCGCAAGGTTTAACGGCGAATGTATTTTTTGTTCTTTGGAACACTCAATCAACGAGACCTATTTTTTTTCAGATGAGTTTTCTTTTCCTATCATGCTTTAAACATATATAAATACCTGATTTTTCAGTTTTAAATCATTGAAATTTCATGTTGTCTTTAATCTCATCACAATTTCTAGATTTGTACCAATTATCTTTCCAGGTTCTTCCTTTCACATAAATTTGGGTTTATATTGTATTATGCTAATATATTTTAATTTTTTAGGGTTATTGGGGAATTTCGGCGTAATCTTTTAAGGTTATGGGACCAATTGTAGTTTTTTTTATAATCATATACTACCCAACCTGAAGCCCACCTTATCTAAGCCCAATTGTAGAAAATCATAACTAATTGTTTTGTCTTATTGAGTACAATTGTAGAAAATCATAACTAATTGTTTTGTCTTATTGAGTAATGTTGGCCCTTGTTTTATAAACATTACAGGGAGCTAATTAATGTTACAAATAATCTATATTAATGATTGTATCATAGAAAACTGTATACAAAGCAAGTAAATCAATCAACGGTCAACAGAATCAACAAGAAATCATGCTTGATTTCTTGCATGATTTGATATAATCACAATACTTCTCCTCAAATTGGAGCATGAATATTTACAATACCTAGACTGACAAAGAGTTTGTGGAAGCGAACGCGTCTGAGTTATTTGGTGAAGATGTCAGTCAATTGATGCTTACTAAAGAGGGCATGAGTTTCTAATATGTTGGCTTGCAGCTGCTGACGAACGTAGTGACATTCGATCTCAATGTGCTTGGTGCGTTCGTGGAAGACAAGGTTGGAAGCAATATGGATGACAACGTGATTGTCGCAAAAGGGTGGTACTTGCTTTATTTGAGGTGCATGTAGGTCGTGTAGAAGTTGGCGAAGCCAAACGATTTCTCTTCCAATCCCATCCATTGCTCGATACACTGCTTCAGTCGAGGGGCAGTATACCACACTATGTTTCTTTGATCACCAGGACACTAGACATGTGCCCATAAAGATAATAAATCTGGTGCTGAAGCACTGAGTGTTTGGCCAGCCTGCCTAGTCGGCATCGCAACACGCCCGTATGGAAAGTGAGTTATGAATGAACTTTTAAGGGTTCCAATCAATTAATTTCATGCCCATAAAAGAAATTAACCTCAAAAGTCCATATAAAATTAAGGATCTTACATGATCATTGATTGATCATGAGATCTAGGCTAGAAAAACAAATCTGAAAAATATACCTTGATTTGAAATCCCTTGTCACTAAAATAAATTCAGTGATCTCTAGAGAACGTCCACACAAGAAGAACAATCCAAAAATACTTACTACGATTCTTGCTAGAAGACCGAAGCAAGCAAAACAGGAAAGAAGGGAGAGGGGGGTGTCGACCGGCCAAGGAGAGAGAGGGGGGGGGGGGGGGGGGGGGGGGGGGGGCTAAGGTTTTATTTATTTTTTTAAATCTGAAAAAAAAATTCCCTTTTATATCTCTTTTTAAGAATTAATTAATTAAAAGCCTTAATGGGCTTAAAGCCCAAAGCTTAATTAATTAATTAATCTGAAAAAACAATTCTGGCATAACCCAATCTGGCTAGGCCTATTTAGCTGAAATTAATTAATTAAATCTATTAGTTTAGATTCTAATTAATTGGTCCAGCTAAACCGTTCTTGATTCTTGTTTAATCCTAAACCGAAATCGGTCTAATCCAGTTTAATCCAAAACTGGAATTTATCTCTCTCGTGATTCCTCTACATGATTCCATCCGTTTTACTCAACCTTTAGTGTGTGGCCCTCTAGGCTCACGACACGTTGGCGGACTGGTAAAATTACCATTTTACCCTTTCCATCATGAGTGACCTCTAGCAAGACATCATGATTACCCAACGCTTGTGATTATCGAGATTTCGACTTAACCTTGTCGTACATGAAACTATCCTTTTATCCTCTCAATATCTTGACAACCACAAGGCATAGACAAGTCATCCTCGTTCAATTGTCCTGTTTCTTGATATGAGTTAACTGAATTGTGACTGATACTTCGTATCGACTGCATGGCCATGCTATTATATTTTAGTTGTACTCATCAAGTGGCCTAAACAGATATCTGCTCATACATCTGTATGAGGGATAAATCCTTCAGCGATCTATTGAGTCAAATCATGTGACTCGTGATCGAGCCAATCACAGTCGTTATTGTAACCCTTTCACATGAGACGTTAGATTAAGTCAAACTCGTCACTCATCACATAGTGACCTCAAAGATCCTTCTGTCTGAGGATGTGATTTCACGTACCGACATATGAGTATGTTCATGACTGTATCTATGTAACATACTCACGATCGGGTCGTCCTATATCACCCCGTATGGCGATACTATGATCTAACTCCGGCCCCCTTCTGGCCATGATCAATAGAACGTGATCATTTAAAGTTAGCCTCATACCGATCGCTTCTTATGAAGCTATTCTGATCGGGGACAACTTAAGTGTGATTTTACCTGATCTGTAGATCTACTATTATGTGTTGACACTTCAATGTTACAAATCAAATCATACTTAAGATATTACTACAACACATAGTTATATAAATGGCGATTTTTATTTCAACTAATAATCTCATTACATGAGTAGATTGAAAATACATTGTGCTAGGGCACAAAATCCCAACAGTCTCCCACTTGCCCTAGACCCAATTGGTATTCCAATCTAAACACATTCCCCTTACATGCTCCTCATGCTTAGGCTGCGGAAGTCGATTAGTTAAGGGGTCAGCTCGATTATCATGCGTTGAAACGTAGCTTATCTCTACTTCACCTCTATCAACCATCTCTCTGATGATGTGATACTTTATCACGATGTGTTTGGTCCTGTTGTGAAATCTGGGCTCTTTAGCGAGTGCTACGGCCCCCGTGTTGTCACACTTTAAACTTACGGGATCAGACCTTCGCGGAAGTACATCTAATCCACTCAAGAAGCTCCTGACCCACATCGCCTCCTTAGCTGCCTCTGACGCAGCTATGTACCCCGCCTCCGTGCTGGAGTCGGCTATCGTCACTTCCTTGAAGCTTTTTCAACTGAAAGCTCCCCCGTTCAACATGAAAACATACCCTCCTTGAGACTTGAAGTCATCGGGGTCAGTCTGAAAACTAGCGTCAACATATCCAGTGACGCTCAGTTCTCCTTCTATCCCGTCATACATTAAGAAGACGTCCTTTGTTCTCCTCAGATATTTGAGGATACACTAGACGACAGTCCAATGATCTTGGCCTGGGTTAGACTGAAATCTGCTGGCACAGCTGAGGGCAAACGATACGTCAGACCTCGTACAGATCATCCCGATCCACAACTACCAAGTCATTACCCTCTGTGGCTAAGAAGCCATATATGACTGGGTTTTGACGAGATCTTTCAGACCTCCTTGGTTCTACAGGAGTTGCTGTTAAAATGGGACTCTGATCATTAACCTCATCGGGTACTTCTACATCCTCTAAAACTTGTTCTGTGTCTTCTCGAATTTCTTCAAGAAGCACATAACTCCCACTAGGACTCTTGGAAAGGAATTCTCTTTCCAAGAAAACCCCACCTCGAGCAACCAAAACTTTGTTTTCTTCAGGTTTATAGAAGTAGTACCCCATAGTACCTTTGGGGTACCCTACAAAGACACACTTATCTGCCTTGGGTGCGAGTTTGTCACCAAGCATCCGCTTGACGTACACATCGCACCCCCAGATCTTGAGGAAGGACAACTTGGGAGCCTTCCCATGCCAAACCTCAAATGGAGTGGTCTCCACGGCCTATGTAGGTTCCCGATTCAAAATGAATGCGGCCGTTTCTAGGGTATGGCTCCAGAAAGATACTGGAAGGTTGGCATGACTCATCATTGAACGAACCATGTCAAGCAAGGTTCTGTTCCTCCGTTCGGAAACACCATTCAGCTGAGGGGTTCCTGGCGGTGTTAGTTCCGAGAGAATACCGTTATCCCTTAGGTGACTAAGAAAATATTGGTCTAAGTACTCGCCACCTCGATTAGACCGAAGTGCCTTGATATTCTTACCAAGCTGGTTCTGTACTTCATTCTGGAATTCTTTGTATTTATCAAAGGATTCTGACTTATGTCTCATTAAATAGACATACTCATACCTACTGTAATCATCGGTAAAGGTTATGAAGTATCTAAAACCTCTCCTTGCTTGTGTACTCATGGGCCCACATACGTCTAAATGTATTAGGCCCAGGAGATCACTTGCCCTTTCACCTAAGCCGCCAAAAGGTGCCTTTATCATCTTTCCCATAATACAAGATTCGCATCTCTCGATTGGTGTGAATTCAAACGGAATTAACAGTCCACACTTGCGAAGTGTCGAGACGCGTTTCTCGCCAATATGGCCCAGACGACAGTGCCACATCACTTTCTGGTTTAAGTCATCCGACTTCAACCTCTTATTTACGTTATAGTTTGAACTGTAGTTAGAGTTATCAACATTTAAAATGTACAAACCACCAACTATAGATGCAGTGCAATAAACAATAGTATTTCTTGATAGAGTAAATAAACCATTATCTATGGAAAATAAAAAACCAAGTTTGTCCAAACTGGACACTGAAATAATATTCCTACTAAAAGGAGGTACACATAAAACATCGTTCAAAACTAAGATAAGCTCTGTGGGCATCCTAAGACTAACAAAACTGACAGCCGTTGTTGACACCGAACTGTTGTCTCCGACTCTCAGATCCCGCTTGCCTTTCCCCTAGAGCTTCTTACTTTCCAGATCATGCAGATTAACACAAATGTGAGTTTCTGCCCCGGTATCAAGTACCCATGTGTCTGAGAAAGTAACGTTGAGATTATACTCAACAACGTAAATACGTGATCTAGGTCCTGAAGGGTGTCCTCCCTTCTGCAAGCTCTTCACATATTCCTTGTGCTGCCTGCAATCCTTTTTCCAATGACCTGGCTGGTGGTACTAATAACAGATTACCCCTGCAGTCGAAGCATTCCCTTCAGTTCTGGGAACCGCTGGTATCTTCGGACCCTTGGGTACCCTTAACTGCCCAGCTAGGTGCATTGGCGCCTTACCCTTACCCGCCACTGCTGGAGCCTAGTCCTTGTTGGGATATCCTGGTGACTTGCCCATAGGTTTGCCATCTCTTTTGAAGTTGACATCCTTATTGACCATCAGAACCTCAAGGGTTTTACCCTTGAGATTCTTTTATGCTGTCACCAACATCACATGAAGTTTCTTGATGGTCTTTTCCATATTATGGAGATTGTAACTAGTAATTACATATCCATAAACCTTAGGAAAAGACATCAGAACTATGTCCGAATTCAGCTGCTCCGTGAAGCTATGACCTATACTGGTCAAGCGATCCAAGAGGCGCTTCATCTTGAGGACATGTGGGCTTACTAGCTCACCAGCATTGAGCATGCAATGGAATAACTCCCTAAGAGTATCGTATTTTTCGACACGAGCATTCTTCTGGTAGTATACCTTGATCTCATCCATCATTTCTTGAGGATTGTCCATGAGATGCATAAACTGGTCCTGGGTGTCATTTTTCATAGACCCGACCATGAGGATGCCAACATCTGTCCGGTCGCTAAGATACTTGTCATAAGCTGTCTTATCGGCCTCGTTGGGATCATCCGCAGGTACTTTCATTGGCTTATCCGTAAGGATATACTCCTGTTTTTCGTACTGAAGGGCAAGCTTGAGGTTCCTTTTCCAAACTAGGAAGTTGGTCCCTGAAAGCTTGTCATTTGACAGAAGAGACTTTAGCGATTCACTGCCAGAACGTGTTGATTTGGGTTGCGACAGTGCCATTATATCTACACATGAAAAATCATTCAATCAGATTCTTAATTAAGTTAAAGTGAGAGATACTTGAGTATGAACATTTCTGATTCTTATTTCTGAATCTAAACCAAGATCTCCGCATACCCAAAACTGAAGTGTGTTAATCTCATCGCCCCAGTCTTGGACATTGGAGTAGGACGGTCCGGTTCTTTCACAAAACCATGTGATTCTTGGCTAGGGCTTATACATTATATGTATACGGGATTGCCATATATCTGATACCCTAGCTAAGATCATCTGAGAATTGCAGCCAAGTCAACCACCTTTCAACGCATAGTCCAATCTGCATGGTTACTCTGCTAATGCGCACGCACCCATACAAGATTGTCAATTTCCTTTTAGAACCCATTCTCATGGATTCACGTTAATCGTATCCACCCATGGGTCTGTGAACTAATCGAAGTGATGAAATGTGGGCGGTATCTAGCTTGACTTGAAATTATTTGCCATTTTGAATGTCCATTCTCACTGATCATTACTTGATCTTAACTTGAAATTATCATCTATAAATCCATGTAGAGATATTTTCATTATGGTTTACATGTGCGTGATCAATTCATTGTTATTAATCTTTACACATGTGGGTGATGATCTAATTAACATAAACTTATGAGAATTAAATCATGCATATAACCATACATTCATAAACATAAATGTAAACTTGCTTTAGCTAGCCTGCTAATTCTACTGGAATAAACTAAAACCTATATTAGGTCTTGTCTATCCTCACTCTCTTGGACTCCCATTGGCTCCACGCCTCCTCGGGATCTCCGTCCTTCTCTTCGGTCTTCTCTTATTGGGAATATGTAATTACATTTAATTTAAATAAATTAAAAGCCGTGACACGCAAGTCACAATTAAATTATAACCCAAAAGAACTCGCAGGTTGCAAACCGAAATTGAATTCTAAATCGGTCTAACTTAGGAATCATGTTGCAAACACCGTGTTATCAAACAATCATGTTGTCAAACAAACATGTTATCAAGCAAACATGTTAATTCCAATTTTATGTTGATTTAAATCAAAAATTCGGTTTATCAAAACCGTTATTTTGAACTGGTTAATTTCTAAATTAGATCGGTTCATCCTCTAGTTTATCGAAACCGAACCAGTCTGAAATTTTCATTAATTATCGCTTAAAATTATGGATTTTTCTGGTTCGGATCTGACCCGAATCTAATCAGGTTTGACCGAACCAAAATTGACTCGAAAGTCAATTAGGGTTCGGCCGAACCCTAGCCGCCAGGGCTGGCAGCGCCGTGACCAACCAACCCGTGAGGGCTAGACGTGGCGGGCCGCCTGGCCGGTCCTGGTCAGCCCGTGGCCTGCCTTGGCCGAAGCCGAGAGGCTCGGCCAGATCTGCCACGGGCAGATCTGGTTGGCTCTCCAGCTCCTGCCGGTCGGCCCGTGGCTCGATCGGGGTTGGCCTCTCGGCTAGCCTTGGCCTCCCACGGGTCTCGACTCGATCTCATTCGATCAAAAATTATTTTCAGCGATAAAAAATTAAATTCAGAAATTAATTCATTAACCAAAACAAAAAATTATTTTGCAAGTTTGAATCTCTTAATACGGAAATCAATTGCAAAGTTAAATCTAGCCTATCAAGCTCGAATACAATAAATATATGTAACCAACCTTTGATACAACTGAAGAAACTTTTGAGGGTTCCAATCAATTAATTTCATGCCCATACAAGAAATTAACCTCAAAAGTCCATATAAAATTAAAGATCTTACATGATCATTGATTGATCATGAGATCTAGGCTAGAAAAACAAATCTGAAAAATGTACATTGATTTGAAATCCCTTGTCACTAAAAGAAATTCAGTTACCTCTAAAGAACGTCCACACAGGAAGAGCAATCCGAAGATACTTACTACGATCCTTGCTAGAAGACCGAAGCAAGCAAAACGAGAAGGAAGGGAGAGGGGGTGCCGACCGGCCAAGGAGAGAGAGAGGGGGGGGGGGCTAGGGTTTTCTTTTTCTTGGAAAAATTTCTTCTTTTTTTTAAAAAAATCTAAAAATTTTCCCTTTTATATCTTTTTTAAGAATTAACTAATTAAAAGCCTTAATGGGCTTAAAGCCCAAGGCTTATTAATTAATTAAGTAGAGAAGCCCATTCTGGCTTAGCCTAATCTGACTAAGTCTATTTAGCTGAAATTAATTAATTAAATCTATTGGTTTAGATTCTAATTAATTGGTCCAGCTAAACCGTTCTTGATTTCCGGTTTAATCCTAAACTCAAATCGGTCTAATCTGGTTTAATCCAAAACCGGAATTTATCTTTCTCGTGATTCCTCTACATGATTCCATCCGTTTTACTCAACCATTAGTTTGTGACCCTCTAGGCTCACGACACGTTGAAGGACTGGTAAAATTATCATTTTACCCTTTCCATCATGAGTGACCTCTAGCAAGATATCATGATTACCCAACACTTGTGATTATCGAGATTTCGACTTAACCTTGTCGTACATGAAACTATCCTTTTATCCTCTCGATATCTTGACAACCACGAGGCATAGACAAGCCATCCTCGTTCAATTGTCATGTTTCTTGATCTGAGTTAACTAAATTGTGACTGACACTCCGTATCGAGTGCATGTCCATGCTATTATATTTCAGTTGTACTCATCAAGTGGCATAAACAAATATCTGCTCATACATCTGTATGAGGGATAAATCTTTCAGCGATCTATTGAGTCAACTCATGTTACTCGTGATCGAGCCAATCACAGTCGTTATTGTAACCCTGTCACAGGAGACGTTAGATTGAGTCAAACTCGTCACTCATCACATAGTGACCTCAAAGATCCTTTCGTCTAAGGATGTGATTTCACGTACTAACATATGAGTATGTTCATGACTGTGTCTATGTAACATACACACGATCGGGTCGTCCTATATCACCCCGTCTAGCGATACTATGATCTAACTCCGGCCCCCTTCTGGCCATGATCAGTAGAGCGTGATCATTTAGAGTTAGCCTCATACCGACCGCTTCTTATGAAGCTATTCTGATCGGGGACAGCTTAAGTGTGATTTTACCTGATCTGTAGATCTACTATTATGTGTTAACACATCAATGATACAAATTAAATCATACTTAAGATAGTACTACAACACTTAGTAACATAAATGCCGATTTTTATTTCAACTAATAATCTCATTACATGAGTAGATTGAAAATACATTGTGCTAGGGCACAAAATCCCAACAAGTTAGAAGTCGGGAGGAGGATTCCTTGTCCCGGATTACTCTTGAGGTGACAAACTACGTGGTAGGGGCCTCAAGAGGAGGTTTTTTATTGGCAAAAAATAAATATTATTAAAACAACAAGACAATGCAAGACATAGAAGAGAAAGATCGAAATCCCCTATAGAAAAACTAATAAATGACTCTGAGTTGGCTCAGTGCCCGAACACTATCCTAGAGCAAAGAATTCTTGGCCCGAGATCTCGAGTGGTCTTGAATATCCCCAAGCGTGGGGTCAAGACTTTATCTCCCCCTCTTCCCATTCCTCTCCAGAATCAGTTTTGCAAGCTTCCAACTCTTCTGCAAGCAGCTAATGAGAAATTTTGTCGCCTCTTAATCTTTTGATGTGGTTCCCTACCCTGTGAACAATGGCCTTGGGAATTTTGAGATTTTTCCCTGGCTCTTGAGAAGTGCGTGGTTCCTACGGTTAAGAGTTTTGGATCCTTAACTGATCTGGCATGATCACCGCAAGGGGTTCCATCATGACCGACTCTTCCAATTAAGTCTCTTGACCCTCTTATGCATAATAGGAGAACCTGAATCTCTTGTTACTTCTTCTCGAACACTCAGAGGTTTAGGTCGGTCAAAAAACTCGTACATCCCGCTTTGTTCCTTTTCGGGAGCAAGATTGACTAGGATGGAAGGTGGCACCGTGAGTATAATCCCCGCATATCTATTGTGATACTTCATCACGTCTTCAATCCTAAAAAATAAAATCCTTCTTCTCAAGATTTCATGTTCGTTCCGCTCAGGCTCAACGATAACTACCTTATTTTGGGCCTCCTCGCTCACTTCCTGAGCGATAATTGCATCTGTCTCGCCTTGGCCTTGTTGCTCATGATCACCCGATTTCTATACTGGGCTCTAAGATGCCTCCTCGCCCTATTCCCAAGTGATGATTGCAATTTTAGGATGTTAGCGACTCATTCCCTGACCCTGCTGATCAATCTCCTCCACTTTATGGCCCGTCAACTCCTCGTGTTCCATTTGATCGCCCTTCTCGTGTGCATGAGAGCCAACGCCCCCTTAAGAGGCAGATTATCTCTCCAGTAGAACTTCAGGAGAACCATTTAAATCACCCAATTGTTTGTACGTATCTTTTGCATCATCATTAATCCCGAGTGAAGTAGTTCGGCTGTCTGATATGGTAAATTGAATCAGGTCATGAAGCTGGTTAACTCCCGGTCCAATTGTACTCTATCTTGATCTCCAACTGACCTGATATGGTTTTCTCCAATTCTGATTCGGTTATACCCAGGCTAGACTTGACCTCCAAGTTGACCACTGCAGATCGGGACTCGCTGGAAACTGCTGCAGATCGAGACTCACTGGAAACGTGGCTTCTCTTTTCCGGAACCCCACGGACATCACAGGAGATGGTTTGCAAAAGGGCCTCTTGCCCCCAATTCCTGCCAGAGATCCGGCGTGAGCCACCTCTACCCCATTTATCCATTGCGTGCCCTTTTGAAGCATCCGGAGAGAAGGTCGCATCGTCCCATCCACTACCACCATCACCATGAGACCACCATCCTCTAACCTAGTCACTCTTCTTCTCGTCGACGCGCCTCCTTTTGGTCTCGACCCACTACATCATCCTGAGTTCGAGCCACCCTTGGTAGTTGACGTCACAGCAGCTCCGACGACCTTGCATTGGTCTTAATTGAGAACCTCGACCCTGAAAACACCACCCCGTTCACCAGACACCTTCCTCGAGCCCGATCTATCCGAGGATTTCTCCTTTTCGATTAGGGTTTACGTAGATCGAGCCGCCTCCCAGGTTCGAGTGAATGATCCCTTCGAGGTCGACTTGGGCACCTCTGTCTCCCTGACCGCAACTAAGGCGTAATTGCTACCTGAGAAACACAGTGGACCTCTTACTAGCGATTGGAAAGCTTCATGTGATGATTGAAATCATCATCCCAACGAACTCTTCTTCTCATCGGGCTTGACCGGAGTGTCGACAGAGCTCTACCGAAAGTCGCCCATCATATAGAGAAAACATTATTTTGGAGAACTTAACTGGCTAAGGATATGAACTGTATAGTTGATATTGGGACGTGTGATGGTAAGGTATAATAGTCTTCCAACGCGTCTGCACACCGTCCCGGGTCAGGGCAAGGCTCCCCAGTGTCGGTTGAGAGTTGATGTTGTTGTGGAAGGAGGAACAATGCCGGTTTGCAACCTGCAAAACTGCAATCAACCAGAATGTCTAGTGTATATTTTCATTAAGTGAGGGAAATTCCCGCTAGTGAACGAGCCACTTCCAAACCAAGAAAGTATTTTAGGGTGCCCAAATCTTCAATGCGAAATTGAGCATTCAAATGATGTTTGATTTCTTGTATGCATGCGAAATTTGATCCTGTAATGATTATGTTGTCGAAATTAATGAGTAAGGCAAGAAAGGAAGCTCATTTCATAACATTGAATAAAGAATGATTTGATGCAGATGACTTGTACCCAAGAGCCTTAATGGACTAAGTGAACTTGAGGTGCCAGTTTTGCAAAGCTTGTCGTAGACCATGCAAAGATTCCTGCAACCGACAAACACGAGACTCCCCCTATTTGAAAAATCCCTGTGGCATCTCTATGTAGACCTCCTCGTTCAAGTCTCCATGTAAGAATGCATTATTTACGTCAAGTTGATGTAATGGCCAATTTCGGACGGTCGCAACAGCCAAGAAGCAGTGGACTGTGACCATCTTAGCGACGGGGGAAAAGTATATGTGAAGTCGAGCCCCCATCACAATGAGTCTTACCTTGAAGCGCTCGACTGATCCGTCCGGGTGATATTTGATCTTGTAAGGTGATATATAACCTTGAAATCAATAGCCCCCTTCCTAGGTTGTAAGGTGGTTATGATTTACGTGCGATTCACCTCCAAAGCCGCAATCTCTTGCTCTATATCATCTAGCCAATGTGCGTGCTTTACCGCCTAATGTAAAGTTTGAGGCTCATCCATGGACGAGATGGTTGCTAAGAATGCACGATGAGCTAGAGAAAATCTTTTATGAGAAATTGTGTGGTGAGAGGATGTACCTTTGAGTTTGCTGAAGGTGGTGTAGGAAGTGAAACAAACTCGGGTGCGGAGAGTGAAGATGGTAAAGTGTAGTCATACCCACTGAGTTGCTTAGCCACAATGGGAATTCGCTTACTAGGGACCGATTCTACTAGTTCTTGTTATTGTGTTGTAGTATTCGGATCGTCTGGTATTTCGTGCTTGGTGCTATGTTCATCCATGGTTGTGACAGGAATATCAAAGGCACGGTGCATATCTGTGTTCTCTTGTGTGCTTTGAAACTTATCATGTGGGGTCGTGCATTGATCTCCGGGGTGCACATTTTCCAAAACTGGATATCGCGAGACGTTACAAAGGTGGATGTCTCAAGATCGTAGACTCGGTACCTTTTTTGGCCTTTTGGGTAGCCCAAATAAATTCTTGGGCAAGACCGAGCAGAAAACTTGCCACGGGTTTGCTGATGCACGTAGCACAAGCACCCAAAGCTTCTGAGGTGGTCCTAAGCGGGCGGTTTGCAAAAAAGTACCTCAAATGATGTTTTTTTGTATGATTGCGAGTAGCGTCCGATTGATCAGGTACGTGGCTGTGAGGACACATTCTCCCCCAAAAACGTTTTGAGAGCTTCTCTTGAAAACGGAGAGCTCAAGCCACCTCGAGTAGGTGCTTGTGTTTCCTTTATACGATTCCATTTTGTTGGGTTGTTCCAACTTAGCTCGTCTGAAGCTCCATTCCATCGTTGCTATAGTACGTGAGCAGGTCACAGTGTTGAAACTCTTTCCTTCATCAGTGCGCAAGCATTTGACATGTTTTTCAAATTGTCCATGTACCCAATGGGGGAACTAGAGAAGTATGATTTTTGTTTATGACTTGTGTTTCATCAAGAATACCCACATTACTCTACTAAAGTCATCCACAATTGATAGAAAATAGTGACATCCGAAAAATAAAGGTGTGTGATAAGATCCCCATATGTCACAATTTATTAACTCAAAAGTATGTGTAGTTCTATTAATTTCGAATTGGGAAAAATGAACGAGTATGTCTAGCCCTACAACAAGCATCGCACACTGACAACCCGTGTTTATTTGTAGAAAAGATAAATTGGGAATCAGAGACAACTGATTGACTGGGATATACCCCAAACGCCAATGCCACTACTAGATATCGTTTAGTCCATGAGCCATCAAACCCATTCATGCCGTCGTGGGTTTCAAATGATAGAGTCTATTTCATATCATACCCGTCCCAATCAGCATCCTCGATTGTAAATCTTCTATCATACAACAATTTGAATAAAAAAATTAGCACACAATGAAGGTCTCGGGTGATCTGACTGGCGAACATCAAATTGGAGTAAAATTGGAGCACGACTAAGACTTCATCTAGTCTTAAATTATCAATAAATTTTACTTCTCCCATGGTGATGACCGTGGCATGATAACGATTTGGAATTTCAACGGGTGACAGGTCATACTTGGTTAAAATGTTTAGCAATTTACTCTTATTGCATGTAATATGATTTGTTGCTCTCGAGTCAATGACCCACGAAGTATGAGTGTTATCAGAAAAATTGGTGTTGGCGGAATTAATGGAGGCTCCTGCAAAATAAGATCAATTTCTAGGTTCAGATAAAAGGTCCATTAAATGAGCTTGTTGGGCTACTGTGTGCCTATTATAGAAATTCTTCATTTAGCGAGCCTCCATGGTGCGATGGTGGGTTAATCAGCCTTAACCTAAGTGTAGAGGAACCGGGCCCGCTTCTGATACCTGGAACATGGTCCATGCTCAGGATCTGAGACCTCACAGCGGAAAAGTCTTCGTCGAGCCCCATGAAGAAGTCGCAAACCCTTTCTTCGTCTCTCATGGGTCGGTTTCTCCCGTTGACGTCATAGGTGCACTTGCCACAGAAGCACATCGGGAGAGGTCGTAGGCCTTGTAATTTGGACTACGCTTTTCAATTTTTCATAGTACACCGATACTGCGTGTTGTTCTTGTTAGAGTATAAAAATGGTGCGCCAGAGTGTGTATATCGCCGACATCACTCCTTGCATGAAATGCTGCTCCAAATCAACGTAAGTATATTGGGTTGTGGTGGCATGGACGGTTATGTCCTTCAATTCATTGCATAGAGAATTTATCATCCACGATTTGACCATGGCGTTGCATTGCAACCAACTTTGATGGTTGAGATTGCTCGTCTCTGGTTCAGGTAGGGTTTCGTCAACGAATCTAAATTTCTATTTGCATATGAGGGCGTTTGTCACATGATGCTTCCATGTGTAATAGTTATCCCCCGAATCAGTGAGAGGTTCGGACCCGAAGCTCAATCCCGGGTGGTCGGATGGGTGTAGAAGATAGGGACTCAGTGGTGGTATCGTCATCACCATGGTAGGCACTTTTTTTTCGTGATTCCCTTTCCTGCGTCATCTCCCATTGTCATTAATATTATTTGATTTGAATATTCTCTGATATCATGTAGAAAATCAGAAATGATTGTTGTTTCTTATTGAGTAATCTCGACCCCTATTTATACAAGGAGAAATTTTGTTTATCACTACCCTCTACTATACAAATTTTGCATGACACTACCCTCTATTTTTTAGTTGCATGTCACCACTGTAAGGTTTCATTTAGTTGTATCGTCCATCACAAAGTTAAGTTTGATGTAAAATGTCTGTAATACCCCTATATTAAAATTATATCTTTAGAACTTTAAAAAAAAATATTTTTATCATATACATAATAAAACACTGATTTCAAAATGAAAAATCAATTTTAACAACATTTTTTTATTTTTAATATTCAAATCAGTTTTTTATTATTTATTCTATAAAAAGTTAACCAAATGATTTTTTTTTCATTTTTAAATACATGGGTATTTTAGTCATTTAAATATTTCACTTTCAAATTTTATTAAATGACTAAAATACCCTTGTATTTAAGAAAAGAAAAAAAATAATAAATAATAATTTGTTTAACTTTTTTTAAAAAAACATTTTATGGAATAAATAATAAAAACTAATTTGAATATTACTTTTTAAAAAATAATAATTTAAAAAATATATATATATTAAAAGTAAAAAAACGTTGTTAAAAGTGGTTTTTATTTTTAATATTTTTTTGAAAAAAAACCATTTTAAATTGTTTTTTTGAAATCAGTGTTTTATTATTTATGTGATAAAAAATATTTTTAAAAAAAAAGATTTCAAAAGATATTTTCCAAATTTTTGTTATTTTTTTAATATAGAGGTATTATGGACATTTTACATCGAACTTAACTCTGTGATGGACGGTGCAATGCACCAAATAAAACCTTACCGTGGTGACGTGGTAACTAAAAAAAGTAGAGAATAGTGATCAACAATTTCCCCTTTATACAACATTACATGGAGCTAACTAGGATTACAAAGAATTTATACTAATGACCGTGTCATGATACAAGGTAAGTAAATAAATCAACAGTCAACAGAATCAGCAATATAATCACAAAACCAATCCAATCTATACATGGTCTCCTAACCCAACCCCTAATCTACCCTAACTCAATACCTCCACGAGATGTAACAAGGCTTCGATTCTTGGTCAAGGCCAGAAAAGAAGCGACCTGGACCTCTCGCGCTAGGGCTACTCTCTGGGAAGAGATGTAGTTAGTTCATATTGCGCAAAACAACTTGATTATGAATATGTAAAAAAAAAACGAATGTAGCCGACCATACAAAGATTTGGAGATTTTTGCAATATTACGTTATTGGGGTTCAACCACTTTTCATTTTGGATTATCTTTTTTGATAGATGCAATAAAATTGTATTGAATTGAGATAACATATAATGTATACAAAAGCTGCATCTATAGGTTGATACAAGGCTAGGGTTTACAATATATAACAGGCTTAGGCCCATATATTAACACGCCCCCTCAAACTCAAGGTAGAGGTTTCAGATTTAGTTTGGAAAATAATACAGTGAACCTTCCCGGAAGTAGAGGCTTGGTGAAGATGTCAGCAGTCTGGTTGTCAGAGGAAACGGCATGTAGATTGATGGTGCCCTGGTTGAGATGATGTATGATGAAGTGACAATCATTCTCGATGTGCTTGGAGCGTTCATGGAAGACGTCATTGTGGGCGATATGCATGGCGCTTTGGCTGTCACAATGTATGGAAGTGGCCGAGTTGTGAGCAATTCTCATGTCATGAAATAGCCATCGAAGCAAAAGGAGCTCAGAGGTAGTATTGGCAAGAGCACGATATTCGACCTCTATGCTAGAATGGGAAACTGTCGTCTGGTTCTTACTCCTCCAAGAGATATGAGATTGACCAGGAAAAAAACAATACCCTGTTGTGCAGCGTCGATCAGTAGTATCACCAACCCAATCTGCATCTGAAAATGCCTGCAACACCATAGGTGTATCACACGAGAAATGAAGACTGTTAGATAGAGTGCCTCGTACATAGCGAAGTATTCGGAGGACGGCCTCATAGTGTATGGTTCGCGGTGCACTCATGAACTGGCTGACAATGTGGACTGCATAGGCAATTTCTGGACGTGTGACGGTGAGATAGACAAGGCAACCTACGAGATGTCGATACAAGGTAGCAAGCATCCTGAAGAGGTTTTCCATCGACAGGTGTAAGCCTCTCATTTGTCTCGATAGGAGTGGAGGCAATCTTGTTGTCTAATAAACCTGCTCGAAAAATAAGATCAGGTGCATATTTAAATTGTGATATGTGATAACCTGAAGGAACTGACGAGATTTCTAGACTGAGAAAATATGTGAGCTTGCCGAGGTCCTTCATCTCAAAGTGTTTGCTGAGCTAGTTCTTTAGGTCGGAGATACCGGAGTCGTCGTCTCCGGTGATAATCATATCATCTACATAAAGTAGAAGCAGGATGTGGCCACGAGAAGTCTTTCTGACAAACAAGGCAGTGTCGTACGGACTGGAGGTGAAGCCGAGACCAGACATTTTCCCACTGAATTTTGAGAACCATGCCCTCGGGGCTTGCTTGAGTCCATATAGAGCCTTCTTCAAGCGACAAGCTGTGTTTGGCGGATGCTCGTACCTAGTAGGAGGATGCATATAGACTTCTTCTATAAGATCTCCGTTGAGAAAAGCATTCTTGACGTCAATTTGAAAAAGATTCCACTTTCGCCCGGCTGCAACTGCAATTAGACTGCCTACTGATGTGAGACGAGCAGCTGGTGCAAATGTCTCCTCATAATCGATCCCATATTCTTGGGAGAATCCTCTGGCAACGAGACGAGCTTTGTAGCGCTCAATGGTCCCATTGGCCTTAGTCTTCACCTTTTATACCCACTTGCAACTGACTGCGAATTTATTGCTGGGTAATTGAACGAGTTCCCAGGTACCCGTTTTCTCAAGCGCCCGAAGTTCTTCAGTCATTGCTTGCTGCCACAAAGAATTAGTGCATGCCTCGCGATATGTACGAGGTTCATAGACGGACATGGAAGTGGACATGACTCGAGAGAGATTGGGCAGTGTTACCTTGTAGTCTTGCAGGAGTGACGGTGGTCGTGTTTGAAGTTGAGGACGGGGGAGAAGCATAGGACCTTCAAGAGGGACCGGATCTATGGAGTACATGCAGGGGTTAGCTCAGAAGATGATTCCTCAAAATTATCAGGAAAGAGATCAATATCAGGATTTGAAAAGAAAGGAGTTGACTGAGACACGTGAAAAGAAGACATGGACAAAAACATTTTGTGTTCCCAAAAAGTGACATGCCGGGATATGCGGAGACATTTGGAAATAGGATCCCAACATCTCCACCCCTTATGTTCGATCCCATACCCAATGAAGCAACAAAGACGCCCACGAGGCTCAAGTTTAGTTCGTTCGTGAGGCGACAGCTGAACGAAACAGACACATCCAAAGGTGCGAATAAGGTCACAGTTAGGAGGGAGACCATAAAGACATTCGTAAGGAGTTTTATTACCGATGACAGGAGAGGGAACTCTGTTGATGGTGTAGACAGACATGAGAGCAGCTTCACCCCAAAATTGTTCAGGGCAACCCGCAGAGATGATCAAACTGCGAACAGTATTAAGGATAGACGGTGTTTGCGTTTAGCCCAACCATTTTGTTCAGAATTACCTGGACAAGACCTTTGCATAACAGTGCTGTGAGAGGCAAGAAGATTAAGAAATGATGATTTTTTAAATTCTATCCCATTATCAGTACGAAATAGTTTGATGACTTTTGAAAACTTAGTCTGAATCATGGTAGAGAATTTAGAATAAACGACATTCAGGTCAGATTTGTTATGCATTAAGTAAATCCAAGTAAAGCGAGTATAATCGTCAACAAATATGACAAAGTAACGAGAACCACCCATAGAACAAGTAGGTGACGCGCCCCAAAGTGAATTAAATCAAAGGAGGCAGAGGAACGTAACTTCTTTGTAGAAAAAGGAAGTTTATGGTGTTTACCGAGTTGACACGAAGCACAGTCACTAAGTTTTGTGGATGAAACTGACCCAAGAAGACCACGACTGAATAGATGACTTAGTCGTTGAGAGGAAGGATGCCCGAGACGAGAGTGCCAACGATCAGCAGAGACGACAACACCATATTGATGTGATGTGCATGGTAATAGTTGCAGATATGTAAGCTCAAACAAGCGACCTGTCTTACGCCCCTTTCCATAGATTTGTCCCGTCTTCGGATCCTGCACAGTGACAGACAAAGAAGAGCCAGAAAACTTAACATCAAAACTCATATCACAAAGCTGACCTACAGAGACAAGATTAAGAGATAATTTTGGAACTAACAGGGTATCAGGTAACGACACGTGGGGTCTTGATACAAGACCAGAATGAGTAGCAGATATGGATGAGTTAACAGCAGTACGAATATCAGGAGAGTTTGAAATAGGCTTAATATTCGAAAACAATAAAGGATTCGGACTCATGTGATTGGAGCATGCAGAATCATAATACCATGGGTCAGATTTAACTGAGGGGACTTGAGGAAAGGGGAATACCTGAATGACCCGATCTTAAAGGTTTACCGGATTTGGCTGACATGACGGATTAACTGATTATGTTTGTATCAAGTTTGTCGAGAAGTGCAGCAATCTCCCGAAGGAGAAGAGTACAGGAATCACGAGGTGCATTAACACTTGAGGCAGCAGCAACAATGTTGAAACTAGAGCGGGTTCGATTGCTAGAAGAATTATATCTTGTTTGATGAAGAGGATAAGGCCCATATAGTCTTCGTCGAAGTGGGCAATTTTCAATTCAATGACCTAATTTCTTGCAATAATTGCAAGTATTTCGAACATCCGAAGGATTCCTCGTATGATGAGTCATTTTGGAAAGATATCCAAAACAATTGAAAGTAAAATGATTTTTTTTAACAGTACGCGGACGCGCGTGGCTAGCACACACGAGTGGGCGCGTGTCTAGCACGCGCCAGAGTGGGTATGAGCGCGTGAAGCGCGTGGTTTGTCGTCGACGGACGTTTCCGACACAAAATGACCGGAATATGATTGCTTAGGTTATGAATGAGTGAAAGTTTTGGTGAACTAGACTATGAATTAGTGAAATTTCGGTGAACTAGGGTATGAATTAGTGAAATTTTGGTGAACTAGGCTATGAAATAATGAAATTTTGGTGAACTAGGCTATGAATTAATAAAATTTTGGTGAACTAGACTATGAATTATGACCGTGTGGTTCAAAATCGTACTTTTGTTTGTGGATATTTAGCTTTAATTACGTGTAGTAATACATATGCATATACTAATTATCACGTATTGTATTGTATGTAGATATGTCAATTATGGACCGCCGTAGGTGGAAGGATATAGAAAAGAGAAGGTCGTAAGTGTATATGGACGGTGTCAAAAATTTCATAAAGTTTATCCAAAAAAATGTGTTTCAACACGGTCGTGACTGATATCTTTGCACGTGCAAAACATGTCACAATATGATTGTCCAACATGAGAATACAATACGTACCCACTTATTGCAATACGTCATGGTTTTGACCTACACTGTATGGATCCTTCATGGTGAAGTGCATAACGCAAATTCATTTTTGAGTGCGGGACGGGAATCTCGACGGGACGAGGCTTCAAGTAGTCGAAATGTCGATCCTGTTATAGAGCTTGTGGATGATTTATTCCAGCGGGCAGATAACTTTGGTGAAGATACAGTGGAGGGTGAGCAACCTACGACAAACATCACATCCTCATCAACAACGACCCATAATTTAACTCGTCCTAGATTATCCAATTCATCGACGGTCACATCAGGACGAGTATATTACCGCGCGCTCCGACATTTCGGAAGCTGAAGTTCGATGAGCAGTGTAAGATATGAGGAGCTCTCACAGTAAGTTTCTAAATTTTTTTCATTTAAAAATTATTTCATTTCAACTCGTTTTGATAACGAATTTCTATCTTCATTGAATTGCGCACTACGCTACCACGTAGCGCCAAATCGAGTCTACCAGTGGCTTCTACACCGTCTCAGAGACGTTACGAGGAGTTTATGGGGGAGTGTAGGAGGGACTACGACTTGAAAAATGGAGACCGGTCCCGAAAGACTTCATAGGCCGAGAGCAATCATGGGATTGGATGTGCGACTACTTCGAGAGTCCAGAATATAAGGTATGTATAAATATGTAATATATATTTTTTAAGTTTTTCAAATACTTAATAATACTTTCTTAACGCTCGATAATTTTCTGTGTACAAGAAATTTCTGGAAAAATGAAAGGCCTCGCCGAGAATCAGAAAAAAGCATAGTAGTGGTTCTCGGGCCTTCGATAGACATGCTCAACTCCAACAGAAGGCTGGAGTTCTCCTTCCGAGTTTGGAAACTTACGTGCACGTCTATGAAAAACACGCCGACCCGGAGACGGTAAAATTTTAATCTCTTTATAAATTTACCGAAATTTTTATTATGTCATACAATTTAACACTTTCGTTAGTCCAAAAAGTGAAGGATGAGATCGTACGACACAGAACACTTGTCGTAGAAGCAGCTGCCAGAGGAGGACAATATTCGGTCCCGAAGCATGTAGAGGCCGAAACCCTTCAACGGTTGACGGGCACAGAGAAGAAGCAGGGGTGCATTGTTCTTGGTATGGGCGGCGAGTACCTTCGACCGTCGAAACCGATAGTTGGTGCCCGTACATCCGCGGCGTCAACTGAGCAGATAGATGCTGCAGTCGCTACCAGAACGGCCGAAGTGGAGGAGAGGGCTCGCGAGAGAGAGGCATAATTGGTTGCCAGAGCTGTTGCTGCAGAGGGGGGGATAGTTGAGCTGAAACGTCGTTTCAACGATCAGCTGGCTCAAACGGATGCTCAGATTAAGGCCGAGGTCGAGGCTCGGCTTAAGGCCGAAGTTCACGCCATTATCCAGGATCTATTGGTCCATTTCGGCTTGCCGGGTAATATGTGGATGCCGCTTCCAGCTTGGGCCCCGAGCCCCGTCGTCACTTCAACTCTGACTCCGACTCCGACTCCAACTCCGACCCCGGGTCTGACTCTAACTCAGATGGTGGCGCAGTTGACTATCTCGTCAGGAGTGCTTTCGGACCAACAACAGCCTCCAGCACCTGCCGACAAACAGCCGCGCCCGAGTAAGAGGTTCAAGAAGACGGCGAAGAAGACATTGAAGACAAAACGGCTAGGACAACTTCCGTAGGTTCCTATGTTACGTATTTTGTTTTGTAATTATACATTTATTGTTTGACTTGTAATTTGTTTTCCAATTGAGAAATATCTGTTTTCGATCGCTGCAAATTGCAGCTTAGGATTTAGTTGAATTGTCAGGTTTTACAGGTGTAATTGGTAACGAGAAACTAAGAAATTGAGACCGATTATGCCCAATTTGTTATCAAACATAGCCGGCGAGATATTGTCAACATCTCGCCGGCTAGGTTTGTAAAACTTAGCTGGCGAAATACTAGTCAACATCTCGCCAGCTAGATTGTACACCGGCGAGATATTGGCATTATCTCGCCGGTCATTGTACCGACGAGAATTTGAAAATCTCGTCGGGAAAACTTCACCAAGACGGCGAGATATTGGTCACCTCCAAGCCGACGAGATATTGATGCAATATCTCGCCGGCTATGACCATTCCCGATGAGACTTACCCGGCGAGAACCAAGCCAGCGAGTTTCGGACGAAAATCTCGCCGGCTTGGCCAAGCCGGCGAAATCGGCTCTCCTGCCCGCGGGAGCAAAGTCTCGCCGAAAAAGATGTTGTTTACAGTAGTGCATATTATACCTTTAGCCAAAAAAACCGGTGGAACCGGTTATAAAATAGTTCTTCCCCTTGAGGAAGTTGACAAGGCCAATCTCCTCCTCGCTGGCCGGCGACGTCACAGTCCTACCAATACATTGATTCATAACATGCTCAGTTTTGATCAATGGTTACGCAAATTCGACTAGGGGACCTGGACTCCAACATTCTTGGATCGGGCCTTAGCGCAAACATTAATCACTTTCCTCCGCAAAGGTATGGTCGTGGTAGTGCAAATACTAATGTTGCTATAAGAAGACAAATTTTTATTGTGAGATAAGACTGTAAGTGGTAGAACAGCTTCAAGAGAGTTGCGTCTTGCAAGCAACTTAAATAGAGACTACAATATTGTAGTATTGATCATGTTGTTATTAACAGTGATTAAAATGTTAGGTATTATACAATAATATTTACAAATTGCGGAAATTAAATAATTATAAATAATAATAAATTATGACAACAACAAATATACATGAACTTTTACAAAATATTTGATACAAACTCGAGAATAGTCGAGGCCTGTTGGACACTTTTCTTAAAGTGTATTCACTCTCCCTCGGGTGTTGGAATCAATGAGCGTACACCTCTCAGGATACAACGACTTCGAACTAGCACTGTACACCAAAAGTCTAGTTTCGGCGAACTTGAACTTGTGCCTTTCTCTATCACCAAATCGTACGAACTTTAAAAAGAAGAAATGTAGAAGAGGGAGAACAAGAATACCATATTTCTTGATATTTGGATGATACAAAATTTAAGAGAAAGGCCATATAATTATAGTCTCATCTCTCTTGAACTCTAAGATTAAATTCCCAAATTAAAGACAAAAATGAAAGGTTGTAACCTAAACATTCAAGATGATTAAAGCACATTGAAAAGGAACATTAAATCAATTTTATTTATCATGTAGGATTAATATGGATTTAAATCATATAATATGATCTTAAATCATATAATATCCAACAATCCCCCACATGAATGAAATTGAGCGATACCAAAACGATACAAAAAGAGGCACGAGCAGACTCAACACGATATGATGTAGATTCTACGGTCAATACATGTATATGATAGGTAGGGGTACCTTTGAACCTTCCCTTGTGAAGACATGTCGACTTTATTGGCTGACCAATAGATGCGATGTCCTTGAATTGTTCTGCCATTTGTTTAAATGATAACATGCCTCACGTAGGTATCTTCTTGACCCAAGTTCAGTTCTCATGGTTATGTTCATTTTGGTCGTGAACATCGTCCTGGTTCTGCAAGAGTTTCTAAAGGATTTACCCCCTCAATCCTTCTTTGAAGCGACTCCACTTCTCTCTCACATAGGTAGTTTCTTATTTAAGAGTAACCCGCTTTACTCCGCTCGAAACCTCAATACTTTCAACACATAAGAATCATTAAAAGCTCAATTGCTTAACCTTTTCGTACGGGTGTCACTATTTGCATCATAGAATTAGGACTGGGGGAACCCCCACAGTGACCTTACTAGTTTTAACAATTAGATTGTCCCTTTGAACCATGATTTGAGGATCTCCAGTCAACATGGTTAAGTTTCTTTTGTCTCGACTATACAACTTCACGGGCTTAAGTCCCATATCTTTAGATCTTCTCAACTTGGTCTTCATTTAACTAGTTGATCAATAGTTCTGCGGTATTAATTTTAGACCTTATGTAGTCAATGCTCATTGCACCATAGTTGAGAAGTTGGTTAACAACATTATGTCTTCGACATATATGTCTAGACTTGTTATTCATTGCCCTTGATAATATCCTTCAAAAAATATTTAGACTTTCATGTCTATTCAACATATTCACAAACTCATATTCCATTTTGAATCTACTCATCGTAGTTTGTTTGAAAGATTTACATATTATGGTAACACCTATCTACCAATGGATATAAGATATTCAACTTGTCTACGTGTATTCTCTTACACTTTTTGAATATCTATTATTATGTAGACAATAATCAAGATTCAATCATAAATACATTAGTATTCTCATAATAACATTGTAATATCTAAATTTTGGATGATTCATGTATCTTGTTTGTCTACTTAAGATAGATGCAACATCCCTATGTACATGTCTTTAAGTACATGATATTGTCTATCACTTTTGCATACTCATTTTGAGAGATGCTTTCATTTTTATTCTTTCACAAGTGTTAACTTAAATCAATAGATATTATAGCTAAGCACCATCACATTTGTTGAACTTGTCAAACTTTATCAACATCATGTGACCGATAAGTTTGCTTTTATAGCAACTTTGATTCCTTAAATTGCATCAACGAGTCCCATATGATTCACATTTTCCACACTCGTTAATATGAAATCGATTTGACAACATAACAATGTCAAATATTTTTCCTGTCACTACTTAGGTGTTTGTTTAAGTTCATCTCATAACTTCACCAACTTGCACCAGTTTCTTTCACATGTATGAGCTATATAATAACATCTTTGTTAGTGTTATATTTAGCTTCTAGCATACAAGTTAGAAAATAATCAAATGATTTTTCTATCTTACTCTTTGCTAAGTCTAAAGCTTGCTAGCTCATCACCCTTTTAAGAATTTTTCTCACAATTCTCAAGAATTCATTTAGATGATATCATTTCATCTCGTTTGTCTGAATATTCCAATTCTAGACTTTAATATAATATTCTTGTGTGTATCGAAAATTTTCAAATCATACACAAGAACTTTATATGCACTACTATTGCATATCCAATGAAGACACATTCAACAATTTTGTTCATGTCCTCATTTTTCTTGAAGTCGAAGTCTAAACTTTGCTAAGCTCCCCCACACTTTCAAGTAGCCATAGGAAAACTTTCTTCTTCTTATTAACTCAAATAAAGTTTTATCAACTTTCTTTATATTACCTTATTCAAAGGTAATTTTCTGAAAAATCACCGTTCCCACAAAATTCATGATTATAATCTTTTGCGGTGATCCAAAACTTATAATATCACAAATCTCTCTTATAAAATGTGATATTTTGTTTTCAGCAACATCATTGAATTGGCTGTGTTACAATATGAATATTTCGTGTTCGATACTTATATACCAACCATTTCAACATATTCATCTTAAAGTCATGACAATTGACTTTATCTTCATTATTGCTTTTAAGCAAATATACACAATAATATTTTGTACAATCAAACTATAAGTCACAAAATATTTATATTCCATCTCTTATTTGAGCATATTGTAAATCGATTTTGCGAGTTCGGCACCGGAGAGAACACAAACGGGTTGGATTTGCGAAACCTAACTCTTCCTGGTCATCGCCGCCCGTTGGCTCGCCACCGCCCAGTGTAGCCGATGATGACTCGCTCGGGATCAGGCAAGGTGCCAGAGCTGAGGACTGCAAGAGGACGTAGATTCGAAAGGGGACGAGTACGGGAGGGGTGACCTCAACGCAGATGATGAAGAAAGGTGGTCTCATATGTGTTGATAAAGATTTGGGGATTTGGAGGATTAATGGTGATGCTCTAATACATGCTACCTCAAGGATTAATGGTGATTGAACTCAGTTAATGGTGATGCTCTGACACGCAGAAGAGAAAATATATATGGTTGAGGTAGTTGTAGAGGAGTGGAGGAGGGATGGAGGGAGAGGGGTATTTTAGGTATTTTCAAAAAAATGAACAGTAAAAAACGTTAATTTGGATGAAAAAATACTAATGTGAAAAAATTTGACAGCTAGGTGAGTGAGAATGAAAATTTTTTAAAACAGGTATAGTAATTTGTAAATGACCTTCAACTAAATATACTAAAGTGTAATTAACCCTAAAATTTATCCATTCATTTCTTATAAAGACCTAAATCCTATTATTCTCCATTTCTTAGTATGAAATCTAAATCTCTAAAGATTTGTGATTCGGGGATTGGGATTTGTTAGATATAAATCTAAAATTTGTGATTCGGGGGTTCTAATTCTTTACATCTACTTCTCCACTATTATCTCTGCCATTTATCTACGTTGAACGACCTTGACGTCACCCTCGAGTTTCACTAACCGATTTTTGGTTAGATCCAGAGACCATTAGGTGATTCAAGCAAGAATCGGTGTTAGATCTAGAGGCCATTGGCCAATTCAAGCGAGAATCTTCGATGAGGTGACGTTGATGGTGTTCGAGAAATTGATCTTAGCCTCAGGGCCATAGCGGCATCGTAGACTCACAGACCCAAATCTAGCGAGGAGCTCCGCGAGCCTAGCGGAGAAGGTACTTGATTTGAGCGTTTGGTCTGAAACAAGCGCCGACGATCTCGACAACCTCTTCACCGTCTGGTGAGTGGTACGTGTGTTTTTGCACCACGTTTTCAATGCTCGTTTTCACATTTTCACCTATTTGTCTCCCAATCAGGTATAATTAACCCTAATTTTATATCTCTTTTGTCTCACGATACTTTGAGTGAATTGTGCAGATTTCGGGACATTTTTCGGACTTCTACAAGTCTGTACCGTGGCAAAAGGCCAAGGACCCGTTTCCATCATTTGGGCCACCTCTGTGACAGACTAATAAGGCTTCGAGGCCCAATTAGGGTCTGCACCGTGGCCGTGGGCCACTATCCGTGACAAACCCCATGTCAAAGTAAAAGGCACGCCCCAATGGTGATCACTGAGGCCCTCTCGTTTGCATCCCATGGCCATGGGCCAAAACCCGTAGCCACTCAATTACTTCAAAACGTGCATAGTCGTGACTGATATTTGAGGGGGAAGATTGCGACCCCTAATTTTTTACTCTTTGAGTGCTTTTGAATTTGATGAACATGAACAGTTTGGTTAATATTATGAACAGTGTTGTGAAGGGTCATGAGATGCGAAGAAGAAGAGTCGTGTTAGTGTTGGTGTTGTTGGATTTTTAGGGGAAATTGCATGTCACTGCCATGTACTATGCAACTTTTGCATGTCACTGTCCACTACTCTTTTTAGTTGTATGTCACCACTGTAAGGTTTCATTTAGTTGCACCGTCCATCACAGAGTTAAGTTTGATGTAAAAGGTTCATAATACCCCCATATTAAAAAATTCAAAAATTAAAACAAAAATATCTTTTGAAATTATTTTTTTTTATCAAATAAATAATAAAATACTTATTTCAAAATTTCTTTAAAAAATATAAAAATAAAAAACCCCTTTTAATAACGTTTTTGTATTTTTAATATTTTTTGTAAAAATTAATTTTCTTTTAAAAAAATATTCAAATCAGTTTTTTATTATTTATACCATAAAAAATTTTTAAAAAAATTAAGTTAAATAAATCATTTTCTTTTCATTTTTTCATTTTTTAAATATAAGGGTATTTTAGTCATTTAATAAATAAAATTTGAAACTGAAATATTTAAATGATTAAAATACCCTCGTATTTAAAAAAATGAAAAAAATCATTTGCTTAACTTATTTTTTTTTAATTTTTTTTATGGAATAAATAGTAAAAAACTGATTTGAATATATTTTTTTAAAAAATAATTTTTTTAAAAAATATTAAATATAAAAAAGACGTTGTTAAAAGTGGTTTTTTATTTTTAATATTTTTTTGAAAAAACCCTTTTGTTGTAAAATAATTTTGAAATTAGTGTTATACTATATATCTGAATAAAAATATTTTTTAAAAAACAAATTCAAAAGATATATATATATATTTTTTTTAATTTTTTTAATATAGAGGTATTATGGATTTTTTAAATCAAACTTAACTCTGGGATGAACGGTTCAACTAAATGAAACCTTATAATGGTAATATGTAACTAAAAAAATTGGAGGGTGGTGACATGCAAAAGTTACATAATATATAGTAGTGACTTGCAATTTCCCTTTCTTTTAATACAATGAAAAATTTAGTATTTCTTATAAAATGACATCGAACAATTAATTTTTCAACTATTTTAACGGAATTTTGGGTAAATTATACAAATACAAACTTCTCCGTATTAAATTGACACTTAAAATATTACATTTAATGAAATGAAAATGTAGCATATTACACTATAATAAACTGAAATTATCTTAAAAATCAAAATTGACAACATTATTTTGCCATTAAAAAAGTACTAGACATGGTTTGTCATTTTCCCTCAAATAAACATATCAACGTAAAAGAAGAAAAATACACAGAACCTGTTTAAAGCAGACAGTTTATTTACATAATAGAAGACCGATGGCACCAATAAATAAGATATTGGCGTAACTAGCTACCTGTAAGTAATGATAAAAATAAAAATATCTAAATAATTTCTTCAACCATCGGAAAAAACAGAGAGATGTTTTGGGTGAAAGTTGAAAGCAGATGCAGATCGACCGCCGGAAGGAGGTAATATCGGAAGCACAGCATCACCGTCCTCTCCTCCAACAGTCGCCCTGAACCACGGAACTCGGTGCTCGGCTCTCGCCTGTTCCTGCGATTCTTCTGGCTCAGGTATCGATAGGTTTAGCCCTCTGGTTTTTCAATCCATCTCAAAAAATTGAATTAAGCAACACCTTGTTCGATTTTCACATCTGATTGTGGAATGAATTGCTAAATGAGGTGAATTCACAGATTTCCCTTCATTCTGATGAAAATTAGATTTCAGGTAATTGGACTTGGGATTGTCAATGATATGTCTTCTAGTAGGAGCACGATGCATCGGCTTCACAATGATGAGATTCAGACTCAGAATCCTGGGTTCTTGAGCAGGTGAACAAAATTAGGATTTGAAGTCTTGAATGCAAATTTGCATCCTTCACAGAATTGATGGGCAAATAGGGGTGATAGTGAAAAACAGGTTTTGTGTTTCTCATTTTACATAGTTATGTTGTTTGGTAGGCCCAACTTTGAAACAAATCTTGCCCCAAGGAATTTGCAAGCAGATGGCAATTCCAATCATTTTCGAGATCGAGAAGCTATGGTATAATATTTTTAGATGCATTCCCATACTGGATTTTGATTGTGAATGTATACTCGCAATAACAGTGAAACTTTGTTGGGTTTCTTACGCCAAATAACTTATCAAGTAGGAACTTTATTCCCGAGCCCGAGCACAGCAAGAAGAGATTCAGAGTCTGCGTGAGCAAATTGCTCTTGCTTGTGTAAAGGTGTAATATTTTTGAAACCTGGTTTCTTGAGCATCCTGACGATTTTAACTTCTCTGATATGTGAGGAAACTCATCTTAATGATGCCAGGAATTGCAACTTCTGAGTGAAAAATATGCACTGGAGAGGAAATTCTCTGACTTACGAATGGTTTGTTCACAACTTCACAGTATTATTATTTTGTTTTGCTTTTAAGATTTGTGTACTTATTATCCTAGATGGTGTACATAGTTTAGTTGCATGATTTTGAATCTAAAAGGACACTATATTGAGTGATAGGCAGTCGATGAGAAGCAAAAGGAAGCAATTTCATCTGCTCTAGATGAATTGTCTCGCAGAAAAGGATATCTGGATGAACATTTGAAATTGGCTAATGAGCTGAAGGTATATTTTACTTCCTATCTCTACCATGACTTCTTGCTTGAAACTTTATATCTGGTACGTCAATGATCTAGCGTAACAACAAAAGAATAAAAATTGATATATTGAGGTCATTAAAACACTTATCAAATTTGTCAAACTACTTGTAAAACATGGAAGTTATACATACTCATAGCTTTGAACCAAAATATCAGAATGAAAATAGAGCATTTTTTAATTTACTAATCTTGTGTGTTAGAATTCTGAATAAAAGATGGTAAATATGAAACTTTCTCAGAAATGAGTTAAAAATTATCTTGTCTTCTGTACAAATCTTTTTTGCATATTGTGAATCTAAAGGTTTTCGTTGTGTCCTGAACTACTCAATTGAGTACTATCATCTTTGTTTCTCTCAATGCAACTTTTATTTGTTTTTTGTGCTCATTTTCCAGATTGCCGAAGATGATAGATATGTCTTTGTGTCATCCATGCTAGGATTATTGGCTGAATATGGTATATGGCCTCGAGTCTTAAATGCGACATCTGTAACAAACAGTGTGAAGGTATTTTAACTGTAACACATACAACTTTTGTGCATGACAAGTTGGTCACGTGGCCTATATGTCAAATGGTCTTGCAACATGCTATCAGGTCTTGTGGTTACTGCGACACTGCTAGCTACATGATCTGATATTATGTGCTACCATTTGGGTGCAATGATCTGTTAACAACTTGATCACCTTTAGCATGTTAATGATTCGCGGGTTCAAGTGCCTAGTGAAAAGATGATCCACCATGTTATTACTTATTAGTGGCAATCCTAAATGTGCTGATGATTATACAATGTCTTAACAAAAGGGTCAATATATGCAAGCTCTGTATAATGAACCTAGAACTGCTGAAATAAGCAAGTGTCACAGGATGGTAATATTATATCTGACTAATAAGTACACAATGAAAGGTAAGTACCCGTGTTCACACTCCTAACCTGAGGACAGGATGCTCATACCATGATACCAAGCTTTTCTTATTGATAACTCCAAACAATGAATTGAAAACTCACCATGTAACTAATATGTAATTTGATTGGAGTAAATGCTGTAAGAACGGGTTTAACAAACAATAACCAACACGGCATCCGTCCCTGTTTTGAAGGCATAAATGCAGCATAACCCACATGGTAGATTAAGAATGAGGTCAAGAAACAATCCAAACTTAGATGTTATTTTGACGGGTAGCGTGATGATTAGAAACAACCATACCAGCAAAATATGTGAATTCTAGGAATTGCCCTTTAGATTAAATAATTCTCCTCGTGTGATAATCTCACATCTCTGTCATGTTTTCCGTCTCAAGCCCCTTTTGTGTCATGGCAGTAGTAGTCAGGAGTGTGTATTGTGTCGCAACAATGTGTTAATATCTATCATACATATAGTTGCCTATCGATGTTCTCATCTTTGTACTCTTAAATTGTTGCAGAAGCTACACGACGAGCTGCAGTGGAAGATTAGAACTTCACATGTAATATATGCTATCATTATTTACAGTTCATAATTTTTTTTTCTCTGCATTCTAAATTACTTTAACTTGATTTCAGCAAAAAGATGAAAATATCCCTGCACATATAACTGTTGGGTCCGCTAGATACATTAATTGCCATCGTTACTCAAGTTTATTGATTGTAGTGTAGAATTTCCTACTTATAAATTTCACTCATTGCAGGTTATATTTCTCTCCTTTTCTATATTGGATGTTCTGGTTTTATTTAATGACAGTTTGTTGTGGACGATATACTTTCCTCCTCCCTAAGATATAGACAAATGGACTCTACTTAACTCATCAAAGCCTATATTTGATTTGATTCTAAATATTGCTTCAAAGCATTGTATTACTCATCCATTCAATTTCTGAGTAACTGTTCAATATAGATATGCGGCGATAAAACTGTTTGCTTCCCTTGATGATTAAATAACGTTAGCTTGTCCATCACGTCAGTTCAAATTTATTTGTTACAATAACTTAAGAATTAGTTGCAAGATGTGTAGAAGAGGGAAGCCAATGCCTGACATAATTATTCTTAATATCTGCAAAATTTCAATTAAGATAGTTAGCATGGAAAGGAGGGGAGGGGGTATTAGTTATTATTTACTTATTTGATAATTCTGCGTGAAGATGCAGAAGATGGATGTGGATAAGAACACGATTCTTTTGATAGATTGAATTACTTCTCCTTCCTTGTCATTATCTAGAGCCTCATAGTTAGTAAACTACAGTTTAATTTTCTTCTGTATTATTATGCATTTCTTTCATTGCTGATAAAATTAAGAGATTATTAGATGAGATGTTAATCTTTGCAGATACTCATTGTTGGGTTTCACAATGCAACTTCTACAGGAAACATTCTTGAGTGCCATCTTATTAACATTTCCTTGTCATCGTCTAGGCCTCATAGTTAGTGAATACAGTTTAAGTAATAACATTACATTACTAAGATAACGGGTAAGATTGATGGGTTAGAGGATGGTGTCATTGACGGTCAATTCTCTTGATTTACTTTCACTTTGATTAACTTTTTGTTTCCTTTCCTTTCCTTTCCTTTCCTTATATTATCGTTATTGTTTGTTCATTTATTGCTTTGAGATAGTATCATTCCATAAGGGTTGATATTCACACACTACTTTGCACACAGGTGCATATATATTGTACAAGTGGAGTATAAAGGACATATAGACAATGAATGCTTATAATATTGATTTACATGATGTTGTATAGATTTTTTTATCTTACACCTGATTCTCTTTTCTTAGAAAAGTGTCTACATACATAAACTTTGGGAAAATGGCAAAGATGGGCTCTATTCTATGACACTTTTGCAAGAAGGTGCCGTGTACTTCGTTAATGGCTAAAATCTGTTGTGAACTTATCTTTTTTCGTGCATAATGTATGTATTTTTACAAAAATGACCTTAGAATTAAGAATTAATTTGTTATACAGATTTAAAAATAAATAATTTCTATTTTTATCCTCTAACTGAAATTTGTATATTTTAATTATGTAGTCTAATTTTTTAGTTAAATTATTTTATAAAAAATCTTAAATCTTAATTTCTGATGGAATTTCGTCATTTTCTTGTAAGAATACATACATTTTGCATGAAACAACAAAATTCGCAACACTTTTTTGCCATTAGCGAAGTACACAACACCCTCTTGCAAAAGTGTCATAGTATAGAGCACATTTTTTTTTTCATTTATCATATAAGAAATAAGTATCTGCTTATAATTTTTTTATTGTATTGCTGTAGCATTGAGGAGCTTTTCTCATGTTATGTTGCCAGTCGTGGATGATAGAATTTTATGTAGATATATGCAGTTATCAACCTTCTTTTTTTTCTCAGGATAGAATCAGAGAAATCACACCTATGGTCGGAAATCCTGCTAACGGTGGATCTCACAATATAGATGGCCTAGGTTTTGGCTTTTTGAATGGTCAACCTCATAGAACCACGGTATTATTAGCATGTAATTTACCTGTGTACTGCCCTAATATTCTTCTTATCCAATTAAACACAGTAAATTTACCATTAAGTTGTCTTTGCTTCTTTTTATTTTATTTCTCTTATGTGTGTTGAACACTTCTTCTCTGAATGCAGGTCCAGCACACATTTTCCCCTTATAATCAATATATAGATGAAAAGCCTCTAGAACCTACAGAGAATTTAATAAGGCATATGCATAATAATGATCATATGTCAAGACAGATGCACAACAATGATCTGCCGGACACAAAAACTTTGATGCTTAATGGCAGGGGAAACCAGTTATACAATAACAATAATCCACAGGATATGTCATTCAAAACAGATAGGTTTACATCTTTATTTTATTTCTCCGACACTGTTTTTTTGTAATTTACCATACTCCATTAGTCCATTTATTTCTGACATTTCTAATCAATCTTTATGGTCATGTATATCTTAACATGCATTAAAATTCTTGACGATATTCTCAACCTCAACACTAACTGTTCCTATATGGACAGACTTTATTTACGACGTGAATGTATGTAATATGTTGCTACAAGTGCTAAACATCTGTAGAAGGATGGGGTTTGGAATCGTCAATTAATCTCCTTTTTAATGGATGTTCAAGTCATGTGTAGGTGCTGATCAAAAGAAGTCATGTGTAGGTTTTATGCACTAAATCACCTAAGCTATCTAACCTCTCAGTTTTCAAATGCCTGAATAAAATCACTGTAAACATGACGAAAAGTGGAGAATGGTGTTCATTGCATATTGATTTTGCCACGGATGTAACCATTATGTGGAAACAACATATTTATCTAGTCCCTTAACCTTTTTCTGTCTCTTTCTTTCACCTCCATCCTACATTTGCAAGATGGAAAATTTATCAGTGCAAAATGGAGAGTTTATAGGTTTTAACTTGTCATGAAACTTCGCCAACTCAACAAAATTAGTTTTTCCCCATTCAGTTCACTGGAACCATTTGAAAATTGACTTTCTACGTGCCTGACAATATTCTTACCTGGAGTTCACTGCCTATTTTCCTTGCAGTTCATTTGAGGTAGGTGTTGAAAAAGTGACAGCTGGAAAAATGACCAACAATTCCTTGTTTAATCCTCCAACCATTCATGATGATACTGCTTCTTCTGTCTCTGAAGGTGAGACATATACATCTATAATGTAATTTAATGACCTTGACGGCATGACATCTGATATGCTCATTGCAATTTGCAATTTAGATGGCCCTGGCATAGAGAATTTTCAAATTAGTGGTGATGCTATGCCTGGAGAGAAGCTTCTTGGATGTGGATATCCAGTACGTGGTACTTCTCTCTGTATATTTCAGGTAAAATTCCTTGATTTTCACTCTTACTTTACTTTACATTTATGAAGCAGTTACACTTGCATTATGCTTCATTGTATTTGCATGTTAAATACATTTGTTTCTGCATCAGTGGGTTCGTCACCTTGAAGATGGCACTAGGCAGTACATTGAAGGTAACTATTGAGATGAATATAGTTTAGAGTAGTTTTCTTGTCAGTTTAGAGGTATTTTGTGCTGATCTTTTTTCTCTTGGGGATTCCTTTTCTCAGGGGCCACAAATCCAGAATACGTAGTCACAGCGGATGATGTTGATAAGTTGATTGCTGTTGAGTGCATACCAATGGATGATCAAGGGCGTCAGGTTCTCTATGCACTTTATACATACATATATAACCTATTAAGTACATATGTTGGGCAGTATAAAGATAGAAATTGACTCAGGCATAGTTCACTGTTGAAAATAACGTACCACTTAAGGAATTGAATGTATATTGGTTGGAGTTATTGGGATTTTGAGATGCTCTATGCTAATACTAATAGAACATGTAGTATGAGCTGCTAAATTCAGTTGTTATGCTGGTATGTAACTAGAGGTCATGGAAACTTGTGAGAATCATTTGAAGAGGAGTATGACCATTTTTATCTATATCTAACAAGTATGAGGGTCACATTATACCATCATCTATGTGGAATTATTGTTTATCAAGAATGATATTAGTATTGGATTTGTAATTTCTCGTGCCTATTTTACCTGATTTGAACTCAATGACATTGCCAAGAACTATGTAATGTTGAATAGTCTGTGGGCTTGAACATGATTCAGTAAAGTCTGCTGTGCAGGGTCACCATATGTTTAAATCCTCAAAGCTATATATTGATGCTTCTATTACGAGCTATGTTTGTGGCATTAAAGTTAAACCTACTTTATTGGCAGGTGGCATATGTTAGTATAAACTAATAAGTAGGCTTTCAATCATGGCTTAAGCTTTTATTTGACTTGATTCTCAACGTGATATCAGAGCCTGATTGACTAAGAGGTCAGAAATTTGAATATAACTACCGCCCTGAATTAAAGAATGTTCTAGTATATAGATAAGAGAAGAAGGTGAGTCCATGCGAGGATCCATGCTCAAGGCAATCACGAGCTTGCTCATGAGGGACTGTTAGATTATACAATTATAAGTGGGTCTTCAAATATCAACTTAGGCTTTTAATTGAGTCAGTTCTCAACAGTGCAAACATTTCTCTTTCTTAGTTCTTTATTGTAGAAACAAAATACTGTTCTAGCACCCCTTGCTGGAAGGGCTTCTGTATGATATGATCCTTTCAGTCCTGCAATGTGTAACTGCTGGGAAGGTATTGGGCCTAAATAGTTATAAGGTGAAACTATTTAATGCACTAGTCTTTTGGTGTATGATGTGGAAATACCATGCACCAAGCTTGCACGGGTCTGCTTACGTATGGATACAATCATGACCAAAGACCCATATTATTATTGAGAAGTTCCAATTTGCTTGCTGTGTGTTTGCATTGTATACAGTATCAAATATATGAAACTTTAAAGCAATTTTTATGTGATTATGTCCAAAGGTCATAAGTTATCCAAATTTAGCTTGACACTTGTAGTTTTTGGTGTATTTATTTAATTTTCTTACATGCATGACAAGTTCATTCAAATCAAAATTATTTGAACATTTATACTTGTAATGCATGGGATATTTTTTCTTCCTAATTCTGTGTTGAATTACTTTTATCAGGGAGAGCTTGTGAGGCTTTTTGCTAATGATCAAAACAAAATAAAATGTGGTAAGTGTATTTGCTTCTGGTTGTAGTAAATAACTGACCATTTTATCAAACTAGGTTACGTGGTTTAAAGTATTAACATAGAAGTGTGGTTTTTTTTGCACTACACTTCAACCCTCTTTTATACATTTTGACATGTAAATTGAATGCTAAATTTATGTTCTACTCTCACGAAGAATATATATAGCAGTGAAATGGTTAACTAGCTAGTGTTAATTTGTAGACGGTTACTTGTATTCACAGGATTAAAACATCATAATATGGACCATACATGTTCCTTAATTAGTGCACGACAAGCCTTGTAGCCCATGCTTTAATGGAAAATGCTTTAAAGAAAAATGGACTGAATGCAATTCAAGGGATTTCATTACCGCTTCTGGGTCTTCATTGATTAAAGAGATGATGTTTTGCTAGTTATGTTTCACTTGTCCAATTAGTGTTGCTTTTTCTTTGAAGTGGTTGTCATTAAAAGACACTTGCTCCTGTCATGTATCATTGATTCATGTGCAGAGGCTTAGTTTTATATGGTATAGCAAGTACACTATTCATATACCATTTACTCTTCTGTTTAAAGGACAATTTTGTGGAACTCCAATATCTATTCTGTTACGTAACAAGCTTCTTGCTCATAGCAGAGATGCAGAACTTTGGTGGATTTTCATATGGAGATATTTAGTTTGTGTTTTTCCTTATAATGCTTCTCTTCATGCATGTATAGGATAGAAAAAGAACATCTTATTTATGGTGATAAAGTGGATAAGATATGTTTCAATAGGACCCCAACAGTATGCGAGTTGTCAATTGTAACATTTCCCCCTCATAATTGACATAATCGCAAGTCTGGTTCACATTCATTACAAGTGTTGATTTCCTTTATGCCTTGGATTTTACCCCTTACTTATTTACTTTGTGCACTTCGCTCATTTGCTACTTTGTAGACCAAAATATGCAGCAGGAGATTGACTCATATATTTCTAGAGGTCAAGCTACATTTAGTGTTCTATTGCTGGTAGGTTGCTTTTACTTTCAGTGTTTCCTGTATGCTCTAAATGCTTATAATATGTACACTTTGCTAAATGTTTATATGGCAGCTGTTGAAAACAACTTCATATACTAATTGGACTAACTATCCATCTAATAGCTTAAGCTTTGGGGTTATAGTTAAGTTTAACATTTATCGGGGCTGGTTTGCATGTCTATGTGACCCCTTATGTATGTGCTCCCTGATAATTCTTGGTCCACATGCAAGGGTAGTTGTTTTCTCTAGCTTTCGTGTGATGTAAGGAGAGTGTTGAAGTCTTGTTCTGCCCTTTACATACCCATTTTTACAGAATGGTAAAGGTGCACACATCATCTCTAACTGTGATAGAAAATGCTAGTTTATAACTGATGCAACGGCTCCTTATGACGGCTATGGCGGTGTAGTGACGATAAATCGGGAATTGACCTTGGAGGCTTCTAGTTGGAAGTTGAACCCATAACTTAGGGACTTCGGGATTTGAACTTGTAACTTGGAGAAGGAGACGGAGCTGGTGTACTATGGCTTCAACTTGTCTCTCACATTCTTGAGTGAAAGGGGCTTAAGATAGAGTAAAAAAAGGGTAAACAAAGATCTGAATTCTGAATGTCTCGAGAAAACACGCAGATCATATCAAATGGAAGATTGAAAGCGAACTAGTGAGTGACCCAAAAATCATTGTAGCAAATCGGGGTATATCGGTCAGCAAGGAACCTAAGAGGTAGAGGAAAATTTTTGGAAATCGAATGGCGGAGGGCGGAGGATCTTCACTCGCCGCAGGTGAGAAAAAGAACGGTTTAAAAATCATCAGATCTGGACTTGATCCAGCTTGACCGGCACTGACGCGTAAAGGAGATGGCGGCGCATGGGGCACTTTCTTGTGATGGTGGCAACAATTCCTGATAGTCGATAGACCGACGCCGTCCGAGTCTCCTGGAGTGGGAGGTGAGACAAAACACGCTGATTTGGCGTAGATCTGAATTGGGAGCAGTAGAAAATCAGAGTTGATGGCGGGGGTGGAGGAGCTGGCAGCGGCGCAACGACTGTCAGAGAGTGAAGACGGCTCGGCTCGGTACCGGGGGAGTTCTGATCTGGCGCGAAAGAGGCTTGGAGAATTGGGTTACTGTAGCACATCGGACATGCAAACCTACACTAAAATATAAAAGGGGTAAACAAAATAATAATGCCTCGCCCACCCTAGGATCGAACCTAACCCTATGATACCATGTAAAAACATATATAAAACATGTATTATCAATGAATACTTGATATTAAATTATAATAGGAGGTTCCCTTATATACTTAATAGTAGGAAACAAACTAAATAAGGAAACATAATACTAATGAGTAACAAAGTAAACCATAATACTTAGACCCCAATATTACTTAACTATTGTAAAAGGCCCAAATCCAGAAATTCAAAACAAAATCATAGTTTCCATAGAAGCAACAAGTTATTATGATATCAACTTTATGACTTTGAACCCCCATGTGAGACACTTTTACCATTTATTTTTCTATCTTCTTGCAGATGGATTCTTCTGATAACTGGGAACCGACAACTCTAAGCTTGAAAAGGTCAGGCTACCAAATTAGGATCAATGAACCAGAAGCTGTGGTAGTGGAAGAGAAGTTTTCAAAGGAGTTATCGGTACGTTCTTTTAATTGAAGATTCTGTTGTTGAAATGCATTAATTGTGTGATAATCCTTGTAGATTGATTTGTTGAAACTATTGGAGGGAATTTTGCAAATTACTGTTGATAAATTTCTTACTGTGTTTTTGTAAGACTAGGGAATATTTGAAATGTTCTAAGAAACTCCATAATTTTCATATTAGACATATTTGTGTGATATTATCAATCTTATTTTGCGTTGCAGATAAAAATTCCTTCTGGGTTCTCAACACAATTTGTTTTAACATCTTATGATGGATCTTCTCACCCTTTTAGCACATATGATGTCCGGTAATACCCTAACTTTAACTTGTACTCAACGCTGAATTGATATAAATTGTTAGGAGTCTCGCTATTAGATAATTACAGCAACATTTTTAATTTCAAATTGTTTTGTTTTGAAGGTTCAATTTCAAATTGTTAGTTAAGCTTTATCTTTAGTTGAGATTTTTATTTGGATTTATTATTAGATTTGGGTAGTTTGAATTTCATAGTTATTTGGATTAGGTTTGTTAAAACTAATCATGTGGATTAGTTTGGAGTCTCATGCCATATATACATACAATCAATAAAGGATATCAAATATAATTATCAAAAAGGTGGCTATTTTGAGATCAGTGTTCTCTCTAAATGAACCCAGAGATCTTGTATTCTCTCTAATGAGTGCTAAAATGAGATCCGAGCTCTCTCGTTAATTGAGCTCCCTATCTATCCAAATCCAAGCCATAACTCGATCCTCAAGCCTGGGACTCTATCATAGATGTGTGAGCCTTTCGTTTACTAGTTAACTTTTATATTTGTGATATGTATTTTGTCAAAATAGCGATCTTTAAATTTAGAATGCCTGGTACTAGCTTTATTTTTGAATTTTTATTCATTTTGAAACCTCAAGTTTATCAAAAGATAGAGTGGCTGTGAGCATTTGCATCTGTAGGTTAGCTGGGAGACAGTTCAATTTCCAGGTGTTCCACTTAGCTTTTATGCTATATTGATAGTCATAGCATAGGTTCAGTAGTTGGATCAGTTCTTTGCTTTACCCTCTCCAAAGAGGAACTTAGAGAATGAAAGAACGGAATCAATTAGTTTCTTTAACTGATAAATGTTCATACCCACTACCCGATTATAAATAGTAAAAGATAACAGCATTTAATACTAGGCTCTGTTTGGATTTTTTTCGCATTCATGACGTTTATATTAAACTTAGACAGATGAATAAAATTTTGTAACTTTGTCCCTATCCCTGATCTGGGTGATTTTTTAGCCGACTTCATATTGTTTGAGAGAAATGCAACTATGATTTCAAATTTCGTTAAAAATGAGGAAGGGAACGAGAATGTGAATTAGTTAATTTTAATCCAAACATCTTATGGCAATCCCATTACCATTACCAAGCAAAAAAAACTTATCCAAACACAGGGAAAGTTTCACTTGGAGTAATAATGTGCTTCAATGGACTGGGGTGCATAGTCATGTTCTTGTTCATAAAGCACATCTTTGAGATGATTTTAATTATAATGTATTCAATACGCTCATTTAAAAAAGGTATTTGATTGAAAGAAGATGCTCTATTTGTGATTAAAGTGAATCGTGCTCTGTTTGAACCATGCTCTTTTAGACATCATTGATTGCACAATTATTATCTCCATTAATATTTTGCATTTCATAGTCCGGGCATATGTTTGTTGATGAATATGATTCATCATTGTACATTGTAAATTCACCCTATTCTATGTTTATATATTGAAGGGAAAAAGACACTTTTGTGCACTTAAATATACACTTTTGACACTTTCATATCTTACCTTTTTTTTTATTTTCAATACCATGAATTTCATTTTGGGACAATAATTCCAAAATACCTATGAATTGAACCAAAATTCAGGGTACTTCTGGGCCATTTTCTCAAAATACCGATGAATTGAACCAAAATACCCATAAATTGAACCAAATACTCATGAATTGAACCAAAATTCAGGGCCATTTTTGGTAAATAAATGGCCAGTTGTCCCAAAATAAAATTCAGGGTACTGAAAAAAGTAAAAAGAAGGTAGAGTATGAAAGTGTCAAAAGTGTGCACAAAAGTGTCTTTTTCCCTATATTGAATATACTTGTACAATTTATCCACGAAAACCTTTGATGTATAAAATATGACGGACATTTAAAATCATGGATACAGAGACAAAATCCGATCTGTTATGAACCATCTTCTTCACCGTTATGTTGAGTTTGGGCAACAAAAATAGTTTTTAACTGCAAAAAGTTGTAATTTTTTTTATTGCTGCTAGCTCTCTAATATGAAGCTATTGACTTTTGTAGCGTCCGTGATACGCTAGTGTTAACCATGAGATTGTTCCAAAGCAAGGTATTCTTTCTTGTCAAAAGAGGTGGTATTATTTAGCTGATAGATCAGATCAACTTTTATACTTTCATTGGAACTAGAGAATATATAGCTTTGAGATAAAAACCCTTTGGTGATTTTCTAACATTGGTACCAGCATCTGAATACTTGTTTTTGTGCCTTATATCTTTTGCCAGCATGCCTTGTAATCATTGTCAGGATATGAATACTAGCACTCTCATACATGTAGGAGAAAAAGGATTTTGATGTTTCCTCTTAAAGTTGTCTTATCAAGATACTTTTTCAAGATCCAAACTGAGCATGAAGCTCTATTTAAATGTTTGAAAAAGTTGAAGAACATGTAAAATGGAAGTGATTGTTTGAACCAGTTTGGAAGTAGCAGTAGACTGATTCGAAAAATCCACTCTCTCTTGACTTCTACGTATGCCTTTATATTTATTTGCTATATATGCGAGTTATTATAGATACAATTTCTTATTTTCATTCTACATACTTGGAACAGGCACTGGATGATAAGAGAAAAGGAAGAGCATAGGATTCAGATGCCTTTATTCATGGTCATTGTTTATTCTTGGTGGCATATGATTTGTATCGCATATAGAGATGTACACGGCTTTGTAGTTTGATTGTATTGATAATATATCATAATTCATAGTGATGTAATGTAATGTAATGTAATATGAATTTGTAATTATACTTGTATAATAATTTATACACTGCTGTATCATTATTTGAATTGTTATTGTAAAATTCAAATGCTTAATAATTTTGATGATTCCATTTCTTGTTAAAAATTCTAGGGATAATTTCAAGTAGCTACAGTTAGTTTGACGTCATTCTCACGTAACTACAACTAGTTTAGTTTATTTTTTCATCTGGGAACCACGCTAGTTTTGGTAAATATCACCTAACTACATTTTTTGTTAGTTTTAATTTAACACCGTCATTTTTTGTTACAAAATGACCAAAATGCTCTTGAGAGTTGTTCAAATTTTCAAATCATACAATTGGTCTCATTTGCTTCTATATTTTTAAGGATGTAAATTGGGGATTGCTTCGCCTTGGTTCCGGTTGCTATAGCTTTTGATTTTCCTTCAATAAAGTTGTCTCTTTTAAAAAAAATAGAATCAAACTGAGGACGGGGAAATAACTGAAATAAGAAGCAAATCTTGGTTTTGCTTTTCAAAAACAAATTTTGAAAAACAACACAGATTCCAAATCCAATTTTTTAGATGTTTCCCAATACATTATCTTGGCTCTATGATATTCTAAATCCAATTTTTCAGAGCGTGCTTGCCTGAAAGCTCCACTGAATTAAAGTTTTGTCCTTCCCCGTCTATCGAGCTCCCCTGAATCGAACTGGATTTTGAAATTACATTTTTAATTTGACAGCAATGTTTGCCGGAATCAATGTACAAAGTAAAGAGAAAAAATCAACTCGAACAGAACATCACAAAACAATTAATTAATTAGATTTAATGTATTTTTGTTGAGATTCAACAAACAAGTCAACCACAATGTTTGGGTCAAATTTTTTGACGAATAGAGGTTAGAAGCAATAGGCCACAATTTGAGAATCGTTAAGGGCGATCAATCGCGGATCGGAAGAAGAAGAATTAGAGGAGCTCTTCAAGTGCTTGCAGCGCTTGAGGCGCAGATCGTCGGCGAGGTCGTAGCCGAGGCCGATCGACTGCACGGCGGTCCAGGCTGGTTCCTGTGCGACGAAAGACTTGGCTCTTCCGGCCATCTCTCTCTCTCTCTCTCTCTGGGTCTGCGACTTTTGTGGAGAGAATCGAATCGAAGAATCGTCAGAGAAAGACACAGAGATGGTTGTTGTGGAGAAGGAGAAGGAGGAGACTAGTCAAAGCATGGGAGCTTTTCAATTTCAACTAGGGATGGCAACGGGCCGAGTTTGGGTCGGATTTGGCCCAACCCGCACCCGGACCCGCTCACTTCCAACGGGCCCCTGACCCGCAAGAAACCCGGTCAATTTGAGCGGGTGCCCGACCCGTAAAAAACCCGTCGGGTACGGGTTTTCTCCTAAACCCGAAACTCGACCCGAATATTCAAATATAAACTTAATTAACAACTTTTTTTTACAATACAAGCAAAAATAATAATATAAATAGATGTTATATTATATTATTTTAGGTTTTTTGCGTGATTTGATGATTAGAATTTAGGTTTTAACGTTTTTTGTTAAAAAATAATTGAGAATATAAATTATATTATATAAAATTACTATATAAATTATTATTTTTTAAAATTCGAACGGGTGCGGGTCGAAACCGGATCGGGTAGTAGTCAACCCGTACCCGACCCGAACCCGCTCAAAAACCGTTCAAAAAACCCGAACCCGACCCTAACCCGCAAAAATTCGGGTTTCACCCGTTCTGATCGGGGCGGGTTGATCGGGTACCCGTCGGGTTCGGATTATTTTGCCATCCCTAATTTCAACGATCAATTTTATATAGAGAAATGGTTAAAAGAAAGAAAATATAAAATAGATATAAAAGAGAAGAGAATTAGAAGAGAGAGTTTCGGTGAAAATGGATGGAGGTGAGAGAAAGTGAACAAATGAGACCAATAGCATGATTTGAAAATTTGAATAACTCTCAGAGACATTTTTGTCATTTTGTAACGAAAACTGACGGTGTTAAGTTAAAACTAAAGGAAAATGTAGATAGGTGATATTTACCAAAACTAGCGTGGCTCCCAAATGAAAAAATAAACTATCTGTAGTTATGTGAGAATGGCGTCAAACTAGCTGAGATTATCCCATGAATTTATAAATCATTAAAATTGATTATATTGATTTTAAAACTGTTTTGTTCTTTCAAGCCCCTAAAAAATAAAGCTCGCCAACAAGGCATGACGGTTTGGAGATACGGATTGAACCCGCCTCACAACCCGCTTGAACCTCCGCTCAAATGGATGCAAGAATGGATCATCATTTCCCTGACTCGCCCTTGGTCACCTCTAAGTATAGACTACAGTAGTCTTAGCCTACCAGAGATTTTGAATACATTTCAATCCATGTTAGTAGTAAAATTACATCTGACTCGATATAGTTCACGAAGTTTTCACATTTAGGCCGCTTTTGACTTGTCATTTGGTCCAATTTATAAGGATCGATAACTTAAAATGAGACACTTGTCCAAATCTATCGGTTTTTAGTTTCATTTTATTTTTATCGGTTCTCATTTTATAAATAAAAATCGATACGGTGGAGCTTTAGTTCAATTTTGAACCGATCTAATTCGGCTCTTTTTTCTATTATTTTTCAGGTCGGTTCGAATCGATTTGATTATATTTGGGACCCCCAAACATATTCTATTAAATATTGTGATTTTAAAAACTCGAATCATTAAAGTAATTAACGTAGAATTGGAAATCCCTAATCATATCAAATTCAAAGAAATTTATACTAATTGTGTCGTGTATTTATACAAAAATAAAGAAAGTGATTTATTGTTCTATAGATTTGTTGTGAATTTTGTTTGATGAAGTATTATTTTTCCTGAAACATACTATTTATTGATCCAATCAAAACTAATAACCAAAAAATTGAGCATCCAAACTATAACGTAACTATTTAACGACTTTTTAAATCTAAGTATATATAGGCTTTGAAGTGAAAGGAATTGTCCCAAGCTCAATCTAAAATTATTGTATTTTAAATAATAAGGAGAGATTTTCGATTCATTGATTTATTAATATACACATCATGACATTGCCTCAAGCACATCTCTTGCCTTTTGTGTTTGGCCTTCTCGGTAATATTGTGTCATTTATGGTTTATTTAGCTCCATTGTAAGTTCTCCCTTTATTTTCATGTGCAATATTATATTCTTGATTGATATTTCAATATATTGTTAAAACCTTGTGTGACTTCATGTAGACCGACATTTTATAGGATCGTAAAGAAGAAATCAACAGAAGAGTTTCAGTCTATACCTTACTCGGTGGCATTATTTAGCTCAATGTTGTTGTTATATTATGGCTCTCTCAAGACTAATGGGTTTCTAATCATCACCATAAATTCCGTCGGTTGTGTAATTGAGTCTATTTATCTTGTCATCTATCTTATGTATGCCACGAAGAACTCTAGGGTATGTATAGTTCTCATCATTTTTTACTTAAGAAGTCAGTTGACTTTTATAATATTTATATTATTGGTGATTGATTCTTGTAGATTTACACCATAAAACTTCTTGTCCTATTCAACATTGGAGTTTATGTAGTGATTGTAGTTTGCACCTACATGCTTGCAAATGGTGACAAAAGGGTTTCCATTGTTGGATGGATATGCGCTGTTTTCTCAGTGTGTGTCTTTGCCGCTCCTTTAAGTATCATGGTATAACACGAATATTGTCATAACAATTTAATGTACTTATATTTTATATATAATTTTGAACTTAACTTTTTATTGATTTTTTAATACCAGAGGCGAGTGATAAAAACCAAAAGTGTAGAGTACATGCCATTTTCCTTGTCTTTCTTTTTGACTTTCTGCGCTATCATATGGTTTTTTTATGGAATCTTAATCAAAGACTACTACATAGCGGTAAGTATCATGTCGCTTGTATTATCTATAACTTTATTAACATCAACATGTTTAGACAACAAATATGCGCGAACTGAATTGGATTTTGATAACTATAGTAACTAATTGGATACATGATTCAGGCACCAAACATATTGGGATTTACATTCGGGATTGCTCAAATGATATTGTACGCTGTGTACAAGAATGCTAAGACGGACTACTTGTCCGAAAATAAAATACAAGACCTTGCCACGAATGATAAGAAGTTTGTTACTCTAGAGGATTTAATGAAGGAGGACAATGACGCTCCAATATTCACTATTGTTATAGTTGATGATAAGTCTAATGCTCAAATATAAAATCTTATATTGTATTGTGTCCGGTAATGGGAATGTAAAAAAGATAGCTCATGGGGGAATAGACTTGAACATGGTCAAAGAAGCTTTTAATTAGTTCTCTAGAAATACCATAATGCAATAAATGTAATTTACATTTCCATTCTTGTGTATTTTGTTTGAAATCATAAATACAATTATATGTACATGTATTACTATTTGTATTTTGTTTGTCTATTAAAAAAATTCATTCATATTTTAAAACTACCAAAAATTAATATGCACAAACTAAGAGAGAATCAATATTAGTTTTTTCATTACCGGTTGCGTATGTATTGAAAGCATGTCGTTACAAATCAAATTAAGACGGCGTACGAGAAACATACGCCGTTACAAAATTTTGTAACGGCATATTTTTTTAGTATTCAGTCACAAAAAGACTAACGGCGTACCTTACACCGTACGCCGTTAGTAATCCTTTTTGTAATGACGTACATCCGTACGTGCGTCATTACAAAATCGTTGACCGCTGACCAAAACTTTGCTGTTATGAGTAAACGGTCGGAAATCGAGACGTTGTTTTTACTGTTAGTTTGTAACAGCGTATTTAGTAATGTGTGCCGTTACAAACTATTTTTTAACGGCGCACATATTCACGTACGCCGTTACAATTCATTTGTACAAATGTTGGCAGAACCTCCTACTTCTCCCTCCTTCCTATTTAGAAAAAAACATAGTTTTTCATCCTTCTCTCCTCTCCTCTCGAGTCTCCCATATCAATCAAGCTCAAACCGACCATCTCTTTTTCTTATCCATTTTATATCATGTGTCTTGTTGTGTATATAAGCATCAGTGTTCTTATTGTTTTTATCTATTTTTATTACTGATTTGAAAGATCGATGGTTATATTAACACCCCTCAATCCTGACGCTGAAACCTCCTCTCCCCAAAACCACTCTATTTTCTCAACTAGCGCCCATTTGGTAGGTGTGAAGTCAAATTGGTGTCGGTTGAGGAAAGAGAGTTGTTTTGGGGAGAAGAGATTTCAGCGTCGGGGTTGAGGATTCAAATCAGTAATGAATAGATAAAAAACAAAAAGAACACGGATGCTTATATACACAACAACACACGTGATATGAAATGGATAAGAAGATTAGAAGGTCGGTTTGGGTTTGATTGATATGGGAGACTCGAGAGGACATGAGGATGAAAAATGTGTTTTGACGGCACTGTTAGATTTGTGACGGCGTACACTATTCCGTACTTCGTTACACTTGTAATGGCGTATGTTTATGTGTGTGTCGTCACAACTCTAGCGGCACACATATATGCCGTTACAAATTGTAACGACGCGTTTGTGACGGCAAAATGTGCGCCGTTACAAACTGTAAAGGCGCCATTTTCAACTATAACAGTGCACTCTGTGCGTCGTTACAAAGAGAAAAATTGATGGTAAATAGGACACTTAGAAAATTTTATATCAAAACTAAAGAAAAAAAAGAGTTTGAATATGTTCATCTAATTAAGAAGTCACTTCTTTAAAAGCTAAGTAAACACTAGAGTTAATATAACTATAATCTCTAGTGATTTTATATTAACTAATAGATAATTTTGTTGTAAAAATAAGGACTGAAATACAAATAAGAAACCATGAACAAACACGGTAGAATTGAATAATAAATCCAAATTCTTGTAAAACACAATATTTTAGAAGAAAACGAATATGGAATATTTGAAGGTTATTTTTGATGTAACGATTTGTGTGACTTGTCTATATTGGTTTGCAAGTTGTTGAAATAAAAGCTTATGCATATAAGTGTATATAAAAATAAGGGATAATTTTATATGGGTACCCCTAGTTATGTCCCATTATCACATGACATACTCTAGAAATTTTTGTATCAGGGTGAATATTCTAGCATTTCATTTGTCTCACCGTTAATCATTCCGTCCAATTCCGTTAGTTTTTAACATTTTTAACATGTGAAATGACTAAAATACCCTTCAGAGTAAATAAATTGTTTTTAAATTGAATAAAATGACGCAAATACCCTTCACTATTCATTTAATTTTCAAAAAAATGCCACACACACATACACACCCTCTCTCTCTCTCAACTCCAATCAATGTTTCAGAACTCTTCCAACCCAAACCCAAAACCCCATTTTCCATCTTCAGTCCTCAATTCATTTAAATTCTGTTCTTTAATGGCGTCAAGAAAATTCTTCAATTCCAGGTCTAACTACATCTACCCATTAACCTCCGACGACGACACCACCTCGACCGACAACCCTTTCGAGTTCGACGAGTCCGATGTTTGGACGATCGGTTCCGACAACAACCCGTCCCCGAGCCCGACCGAGTCAAAGAAAACAAAACCCATTTTCCGGCAGTCAAAGAAGGTTCTCGCCGGCGGTAAAAAAGTTGCCTTGTCGGAACCGGCGTCGTTTCCGGTCATCATACCGGAGTGCCGGAGGACAGACAGCGGCGTCGCCGGCGGGGAGAGCGACGGAAGCGGTGACGTGGATGATCGGATTCCGCCGCACGAGTACTTGGCACGGACGAGGGGAGCGTCGCTGTCGGTGCACGAGGGAGTCGGTCGGACCCTCAAAGGGCGGGACCTCCGACGGGTCAGAAACACAATTTGGAAGAAATTTGGGTTCGAAGACTGAGTTTCTGATTAATTTTTTCGAAGAAAAAATATATAATATGAGAGACAAATATCATATTGGTTGGAGTTGAGAGAGAGAGAGAGTGTGTGTGTATGTGTGTGTGGCATTTTTTTGAAAATTAAATGAATAGTGAAGGGTATTTGCGTCATTTCATTCAATTCAAAAACAAATTATTTACTCTGAAGGGTATTTTAGTTATTTCACATGTCAAAAATGTTAAAAACTAACGGAATTGGACGGAATGAGTAACGGTGAGACAAATGAAATTCTAGGGTATTCACCCTGATACAAAATTTTTTAGAGTATGTCATGTGATAATGGGACATAACCAGGGGTACCCATCTGTAATTATCCCTAAAAATAAGTTGAATATGTACGCGCCTAATAACTTAGACCTTTTAGCTGTAAACCTAAAACTAATATACTGCTAAAAAGATGTGATGATATAAGATCATATCTTATCGGGCACAAGCCTTAACCACTCGGCCGAAGCAACACTTTGCAATGAAAAATAAAATAATAGTTCTGATGCCCAATTGTACATATGTACAAGTTTCTATCTGGACCAGGCCCATGTATATATATAGGCCTCCCCGAGTCTAGCTTGACAAGTCAAAAATGGCTTATTCTTATTCGGAAGCAGATTCTAGGAAAATGCATTACTTTTGAGAGGATATTCAAAGTTGTCCTTCCGGTCAAAACAGGAGGGTCCAATTAATTTTCATCTCCTATATATATATAAATACATAAGTTAGTGTGCATGCAAATTCAAGAATCACCAATTTATATCAGATGGACATGGAAAGTAGAATGCTGGTGAAGGTGGCTGTGTTTGGGATTGTTCAAGCTTTGGTCTATAAGCCTATAAACTTATCTAACTTGTTCTTTTTATTTGGGAGGGGATGATAACAGCAAAAGGAGAAAATCAAATGTCAGCTGCATCAATATAATTGGTTGAGATCTTTTTGACAGTTGCATCTTTTTTTAACAGAAAAGAGAGCTACTACTACAAGTACAGTGTTGCTCCCTCCTTTCTTCTTCTTTGTTGTCAATGCCATTCTATTATTTTTAATAATACCCTCTGCATTCCCTTTTAAAGAATAGCTCATGCATCACCAATCTTACCAACTGCTTACCTTTCTTCATTTCTCAATTTCAACTTCACCATCATCAATATGCAACTTCTTTTATGCACTATCTACAAGATGATGACCCTCTTAGACTAATATGCTTTTCCACTTGCTTTGAAATTTACAATCTACTTATATAAGAAATGGTTCAAGAAATTCACTTATCAAAATGATTGTACATGGTAGGAGATTCATGCATTAACTTAGCTTCTGGCTAAATGATAAATTATTATTTGAAATTTAAAAATTCAACAAAATGAATGAATCAATCATAATTTCGGAATAAACCTTTGCTTGATCATGTTATCTATTTAACCCATCTTAATCGAGGTCCAAAAACTAATATTTATGACTTAGTCCATTGAAGTTTCTCATGCACAAAAAAAGAGGAATCATTTTCGAACAAACATTAGCATTGTTAGTATATAACCTAAAATGAAGAAAGTAGCAAGTCTTTTGAAATTGCAGTCCAAAGTTATGTTTAGGGATAATGATACTTTATTACACTTCATTATTATAAAATGACACTGACATACCCTAACTAAGTTTCTCTCTTTTTTTAATGCCCTAACAATTTTTTTTGACAACTTAGGGTAAGATAATTAAAATGTCTTTCAACGGCTTTTAAATTTTTTTAAAAGTGCCACGAATAGTTAATCGGTTCAAATTTAAATCAAGAACTCAATCGATTCAAATTAAAACTCAGAATTGAACCAATTCAAATTAAAAATTGTCTAAAATGCCTTCCGATGACTTTTAAATTTTTAAAAAGTGTCATGTGGTACCACTCGTTGCCACCGTCGATGATGGTGTCGCCGGGCTCGAGGTGCTCAGACAGGGTCGCGATAGTCTGGTCCACCAGACCTTCAACCTTGACTAGGATGATGATGGAGCTAGGTTTTAATTTGAAGGCCTCCAGAGAGTTGCGAACCAGAGTCATGAACTCCGAACTAGGGAGAAATAAAATATTTTCAACAATTTAACAAAAAACCCTTTTGATTTTGTGCAAAAAGTTTCAATACCTCACAACTTGTAATTTCTTGAAATTTGCATTGTAATTGAAGTTGTTCCTTGACATTTTGGTTAAACTTGTTTCATTCTCATATGATAACAAGAGAATAATATTTCAATTTGGTCTCCACCATGTGGATTTGAATTTTAAATTAAGTGTTAGGTTCTAGAGTGCACGTTTCAGAGTTTTCTATTGATTTGTTGTTGTTGTTGTTGTTTTTATCGGCTATTGATTTGTGGTTGTTAAATTTTGATTCCTGGTGCCGACAAGAGAGTCACGATCTCGACGTCGGAGAAAGAAGCGGACAGCGATGAAGGAGGGGTGAACGGTGACGGAAACGGAAACGGAGGACGACGGCGGCGAAGGAGACGGACCACAATGGATGAGGAGGCCACTATTCGAGATCTACTTCTCCATTTTATTATCATTTTTTAATTAATCTACATTTTGATTTGAACCAGTTCAATTGACATGGATGAATCAGAGACTGCTTAAATTGAACTTGTTCAATCAAGAGTAGTATCACCATCGCTTATTCACTTAAAAACAAGATAGATTAGTATTTGATAGAGAAGATTCCATGTGATGTTGTAGCTCCTCCAATAACAAAATCCCAGTATTCTCAGAAGGAAGAAGATGAGAGAGCAGCATAATGGAAGTTTGTCTCATAATGTTAAAGCTTAAAACAATAACCCAAACTTCAAAATTAGTGAACAGGACTTGGTCAAATGCAAAGAAACATAACTTCTTCAGTACAAGCTAAACTCCATTAGTTATGGAGCTCTGAAGCAAACCAAAGCTTCAACCGTCAAGTTCACGACGTTTGTAACAAAACGACAAGTGGATTGGAAACAGAACCCACCAACAAAGGACAGATTATAAACACATCCAAAATGAAGAATAAAGGAGGTATTTGTAGAAACAAACAATGTTGGGAATCCATACTGTTAAAGTGATAATGATTAGAGAAGTTCCTATTCCATGCTTGTGAACAAGCAGCCACATTAGTTATTATTTGATAAGTGTATATGGTATGAGATTCAACTATACCAAACAGCAGAAAGTGACAAGTGTATGTTGTTCAGCAGACTCGACTCTAGTAGCTACCAGTTGGCGGAATGCCTGCGTATTGTCTGTCCACAACCTCGATGAGCTTGTTGGCTATGGCGCTCGCATAAACAGAAGACCCTTCACAAATCTGCACAATATTAACACAACATTATTGAAATTAGATTCATTTCATATTATATATATATGTATGACAGATGAATGGAAACGCAAATGCAATAGCAATAGCAATAGCACCTTGGTGTTGAACATGAAAGTGTAGTAATCGCCAATGTGGCCGCCAGCAATGTGGTGGAGATCGAGGTGGAGGTCGTGGAGGACCCTGGAGACGAAAAGCAAGCAATTGATCTTCTTGCGCTGAACGAGCTTGATGGTGACTTCGTCGTCAATGAGGCGAACATCGACCTCGGTGTCCTTGGACTTCCTCTGGAGCCAGGAGCTCCTGAGGGAGGTGGGGTTGTAGGATTGGGCGTCGGGGTCCCCGGGGTTGCAGCTGTCGACCTCCCCGTCTTCCCTCTTGTGCTTCTTGGTCCTCTCCCTCCCACACCTCTTCTTGTCCACCAGTATCGTCAGCTCATTCACGGTCCTCAGCAGCTCCTTTATGTACTCGATGGCGTCTCCCACGATGGAGGCCCGATCGCCCTGAAATGAAACGCAAACATGAAATGAAGCCCGAATTTGCCCAATTAGTTAGGTTGGGGTGTGGGAGTAGGTGCTACCTTGGTGGGGTTGGGGACCAAACTCTGGAGGGCCTTGAACTTCTCGTTGAGGTGGTTCCTGCGGTCGCGCTCGGTGGTGAAGGGCTTGGCGATCTTGCCCCTCCTGGTCTTGGCGGAGGCCCGGGCGTCGGAGAGGCCCTTGTTGAACTCGAGGACGCCGTCGTAGAACCTGGCGTCGGGGTCGTCGTCGGGGAAGAGGGAACCGGGGAGGCTGTAGCCGTGGGGGAGGGACTGGAGCAGCTCGCGGAACAGAGGGGGCTGAGGGGGGAGGTTGAGGTGGAACAGAGGGTCGAAGGAGACGGAGGAGGCAGACCCGTTGTCGCCGAAGGTGATGGTGGAGGAGGCGGAGCACCGGGGGAGGTGGAACAGGTTCAGGAGGTCCGGCGTCGGGGGCTGCTCGCCGGAGTCGCCCCAATTCGATAGGATCTGGTTGGGGTACGACAGCTCCTCCATCGACAGCTTCAGGTTCTCCTCGAAGCTCGTGTCGTTGGTGCTGCTTCGGGACACGCCCAGCAGCTGGGAGAAGCCGTCACCGCCACCGTCGGGATCGAAACAATCACTCTCCTCGTACATTTTGTCTCTAATAGATCAAAAAGAGGAAGATGCTTTTTGGGTTGGAACAAGGAAACGAAATCCAAGTCTGTTTGGGGAAGCAACAAGAGAGTGTACAAATTCCCAATTTCATCCCATTTTCAACAACTGGGGAGGAACAGAGAGAGAGAGAGGTAACTGATCAAGATTCAACAATTCTACTTCTTATTTAACAATAACAATATTTATGGGAATAAACATACTGTGAGCTCCGTACCACAGGAAACATAAGGGAACCGCCAATCTCAACCGTCAATCTCCAAACTCATGATTTCTTCATTTTCTTAATATTCCAATACACAAACACAGGTTGTTACTCAGATTCCCTACACAGGGGCCCACCCATATCTCACACTCACCATAAACCAAATGGTAAATCACAAAAACTGCCCCTCAGTTATTTCTATTTTACACAAGTTATCATATATTACAATTTTTGGAAAAAAATGTATGTGAATTTACCAAAATTTTAATTTTATCAAATAAATATATTTTTCATAAAATAACAAATATGTCATCAAAACTATTATTTTATTTTGTTTTCTAAACTCACCCATATTTAAAGTTTTATAGGCAAATATCGTTCAACACAACGAATAAAGTCAGACCAAGCCGCTTTTTTAACATTGGCCTAATTTATTCAAGTGCAAGTAAATAAATCAGTGATGAACTCGAATTAACAAAAAAAGTTATAATCTTTTAGTTAGTTAAGTAAAATAAAAATAAAAATATATTTTAATAGTGATTTAGTTAATTTACCAATTTTTTATTTATAAGATATGTAATTTTTTTGCAAAGTAACAAAATATATCATTAAAATTAGATTTTTTTAGTTACTCTCTTCACTATGAACCACCTAGATCTGAACTCGTATATACAAATATCGAAAAACAACAATAACCTTCAATTGAATTGACAATATACATATTTTGTAAAAAAAAATAAATCTACCTATATTTTTTTTAACGAACAAGCAGGTTGTTTGTTATGACCCAAATGAGTCAGATCTTATGAACTAAATCAAGATAGCGGGTTTTTGAGGGGACACCATAACGGCTTGAGGCTCACACTATTAGTAGATGAGTTTTGGTTTCGAACCACGTTGTGATTAGGGTGATGAAGAGTTAAATGATAGATTTAAGATATGATATGTAATTAAAAAAACCAAGATATCGGTCCAATCAGATTAGTGGTCCGGTCTGTTCAAATCAATAATAATTATTTAGTATGAATTAAACTGTGGTTAATAAGAATGTTGAATTTATTAGAAGTAGAGAAGAGACCGAAAATAGAAATTACAATATGGATTCACGCGATTGGTGGTTTGTGGGAGAAAGAGAGTTAGTTTAGGTCGGAGGTATAATTTATCGTGTGGTAGTTACAGTCTTCTGTGGGGACCACTTGCTCACTAATCTCCATGCAAACCGCCACTCCCAACTAACTTATTAAAAACCGTTTTTTCACCTTCAACACACTTTTAACTACAAACATTAACTTCAAAAATATTATACGAGAATCGTTTTTTTATATAAAAGAAGGTAATGCAATGTTATTTTAGTTTAATTTTTGAAATAAATAATCAGCATTTTTACTTCTAAAATGGGTATAGCTTACTACCTGAACGATTGATGAAACAAGAGATTAAAAATTTATAAAATAATCTTTAAACCATTTTGAATGAAATAGTCTAAATTCTTTAATTTGAATGTGTTTCCATGTATGTCCTGATTGTCATTACAACTTATTGTGTAAATTGAAATGATTATTCAAATTTGTGTATAAGTTAACATAATTAATTATTGTCACGACACATTAACGGGCACATGTACTTTTTAAATAATAGGTAGAGATATAAGTATGGACTGTTTTGGTACAAGTTATTGCGTGATTGAGACAAATTTTAGATAAACTATTTGTTTTGAACAAATGTATTTTATTGTGGTATATATGATTAGCCAAAATACTTTGAAAATAATTAGATTATAAGACTCTATCTATGGGTTTTCTTATTTGTTAGTTTATGTGTTTAGATAGGCTAATCCTAATTAACTTAGTATTGTAACTTTTTCCATCTTATATATATATATATTCATAAGTAGAAGTTGTTTTATTTCATGCTAATAAGGTCTCGTGTCAATCTCACACAATGTGAATCTTCTCATTAATATTGGAGCGTGCCTATAAAAATGTTGATGAATCAATATGCAGAAGGTAGAACACTCGGAATTTGTTGCGAAAGTGTCAGATTTGGACAAAAAACTAGTGTTTTTCATGCAGAAACGGCTGTCTGAGTCAAAGTCATGGCCGAAATTTGTCGTACCTCATGGCATAATCATGATTTTACTCAGACGGTCGTTTCTGTCCGAAAAACACTAGTTTTTTTATCCAAATCTGGCACTTTCACAACAACTCCAAGTGTTCTAACTTCTGCATACCGACTTCATCGACCACATTACATCACATGAAAATGTATATAAGCTTTGAAGGTTTATGATTTGAATATGTTATTGTAAGCAGAAATATAATATGATCTCTACCTCTTAGAGACCAGATAGAAAGAGAGTACATTAGTGGTAGATTCGTTTTGAGCCTATTAATTGTATTATAACAAGAGATTGGATGCAAAAATAAATAAACGTATAAGTAAGATAATAAGTAAGAACATCATAAATTTACATAATTTGTCGACAGTATGACTATGTCTATATGGACAAAGGAGAGGAACTTATTAATTAGAGAGACTATACAATGATCAAGTTATCAAGAACCTGCTAGGTTATATTAGAGTATTATTCATAATACTACATTTTCTAAATCAGAAGAGTAAACGTAAATATAATCTGATAGGAAATGGAAAACTTAAATTTATTTTTATATTGTAAACTCCAACTTTATCGAACAATTTATCCCTAAAATTCTCTCAACAACCAATAAGCCAGTTTTATATCGAACAATTTGTCATTACAAGTCGTTCGATAAACATGACACATATATCATTAGATAATATCAGAGAGCTGTATGTAATTCGATTAATATTAAGAATTACCGATACAATGAGGAGATGCCCATTTAACTCAACTCTCTAAGCCTCTATGCGTAATCAAGTAAAAGCGGTAATTAACACAAAAGGAGACAGTTAGGTTGGAGTTGGAGATACTGAATGTTATTCTTGTAATGGTTTAATTGCGTCTACACAACATGATACCAACGCCTAAAGAAGTCTAAAACGAAGAGGCTAGAAAAAGTGTGGCCACTTTAATTGATATTAAAATGTTCTACTGTAAACATAACGTGTGATGGTTAGTGATGACGGAGAAGGATGATTAATAATGAAAGTGATAGAGGCACGTTTCTTGGATGTAGAGATGGTCGGACGGAGAAGTTGGTATTAATGTCTAAATCCGCTTCTATAGCCACTAAACTAGACACTTCCCAGGAGGCAAACTATTTGTGTTTTCCCTTTTTTATACACTTCTATTTCAATCATATAATATATACACTTCTTAATTTTCGCTGTGTTGTGTCCTATCTCAAATAATCTATTCAACTACGACTAAGATTAATGTTTGTTTTTTACACTATTTAGTACCTAGTGTTCTAAAAAATATTATAGGTTAATTGGACACGGAGAACTTTTTGAAACTCATCTAAACTGCTCAGAGATTTTTAGAATATTGCTATTTAAGTTGCATTCAATTCACTGTAAATATATTTCCATGTGGATCGATGGGTTTGATATTCCATATTAGTTTATTAGAATTTTTGTCCGGAAATTAGAGACATATGTAAATAAATAAATTAATTAATTATACACATATTTACGTACCTCCCGCCACCCATCCTTGAAGGCTGAGAAACAACCTTTACTAATCCCTCTATTTCAGGCAGAATTAAGTTGGTAATATTTCAAAGAGATATTAATTAAATACAAAATTACTTGTGCTATCTTTCTAAATCACGCGACTCAAAAATAAATAACCATTTTTTCTTGTTAGATGTAAGACCTTGCTGTACATATATATATAACAAGTAGCTAGTTGCAATAGCATTTTTATGAATATTACTAAGCTTTCAGAATTGAGATTAAAAATTCCATGTATGAAGATATATACTAACAACTCAACTAGTTAATCAGTATACTCACGTGACTAACATTCTTACATTTAGTTCAAACGAAACACCTCAGTTGTTTAGGTACAAATATTTTAATAGAGGTCGTGGGTTTAAATCTTGCTGGACACATTGGATATGGACCATATACATTGGGTATGTTAGAAAATTGATGTAATTCTTCAAAAATAAAATGTGTAAGAAATTGCTTGGAGAATGCTTTTTTTTGCTTAGTTCTGTAGAAAATTGGTTGAATTAAGTTTTAGTTCCAAATAAAATGCGTAAGAAATTGGTTGGAGAATGCTTCTTTTTGTAAAGAAAAATTGGTAAAGTGAAAATATAAGCAAGAAACATAAAACAGAAAAAACAGTTGGTAGCAGAAGTCATGTGTAGGAAATAAGTAGATTAGAATGTGATTATATATTAGTGGACAGGAAAAAGCATGGTTCTTACAGAAACTGGCAGTGGTCAGATCAGGGTGGGTGGTCCTGTTGTGTTGTCCGTACCCACGAATACGATCGATGGTGCTTTTTTGACTCGATCAAGGTTATGAAGGTTCGTATCAATTATGATCGCTCCCGTCCCATTACAAGACAAATATGTATATGCGTCTGCCACGACGAGCCTCTCCTCACTCTCTCCACTGCATTATTCATGATTGATTTGATCCACTCCTTTGCTCTATAAAACATACTCTTAAACTTGGATCATTCAACAACACTTAATTATTTATGCAAATACAATATAACCATGGAAGGTGATCCACTGCAAACTTATAAATCAAATAGGAAAATAGAAACACATGTCACCTACACAATGAGATGAGTAACGGCTGAAATTGACACAGTAGCATGGACGCGTAAATAAGTCGAACTTGTAATTTTTTATGGTCATTTCTTAATTTTGTTAACTTGACCCAAAGGCGGTATGGTCATTTCAATTCACTCTGTTGAGTTCTGCGAGAGAGGTGATTTGCAATTCCCCTATGCTTCGATTTTGCTTCGAAAATCTAGATTCGAAGAACATGAATTGACCAAGACGAATTGACCAAGACGAATCTCAAATCGACTAAGACGAATCAAAGAACACGAATCGAACAAGTCGAATCGAACAAGGCGAATCGAAGAAGACAAATCGCAAAAGTTGCATTATCATAAATTTATGAATAAAAATTCGAACAAGAGTAAGCATGAGAAGTTGCAGAGCGTTGTGAAGAAGAAGAAGATCTACTGGCGTTTGTGATTTTTCGAAACCCTAAGTGATAGAATATATAGGCATGAGTGAGGCGAGCCAAATCGGGTAAGAATCGCAGAAAATCTGCTGGTGCGACATTAGTAGTTGAGTCAGGAGCTGAGTAAGGACTCGGCTACTTGATGTTTTCTTCACTGGTCGAGCTTGATTGCCGACTCCTTTCTCGTTTGGGATTTGCTTGGTAGCCGAGTTTGGGACTCGGCTAGTAAACTCAGTTGATCAATGTCTGCTTTATGTCCATCTTCTGAATATTTTTAATTAAATTGGCCGAGTCTCGGTTGAAGTACCCGAGTCAGGGGACTCGGCTAGTAAACTCAGTTGATCAATGTCTGCTTTATGTCCATCTTCTGAATATTTTTAATTAAATTGGCCGAGTCTCGGTTGAAGTACCCGAGTCAGGGGACTCGGCTAGGGTACTCGGCAGCTGGACACTTTGAATCTATCCCTCCTCTTCGTTGATTTAATTAAATCAACCGAGTCCTAGTTGAAGTAGCCGAGTCAGGGGACTCGACTGGTGGCCTCTTTGGCTTTCCTCCATTTCTGTCTTCTTTCAGTTGGATTGGTCCTTGAGATAGTAGGCAAGTGTGAGACTCGGCTAAGAAACTCGACTACTAGGCTCTTCGATGCAGTTTTGCCTTTAACTCTATTTTTGGTCCGAAATGCCATCTTTTTACCTGAAACAGTCAACATACTCATGATGCAAAAGATATAAGATTAATACTAAAACACACACATTCGGGGCAAAAATGGTCTTGAGAGCGGGATGAATTGCATTGGAAGAATGCTGAAATTCTTTCTCATTAAAGTGCATAAACAAATAAATCATATTAAGTAAAACAATAAATAAGAATACCAAGAATTTATGTAGTTCGTCGACAATGTGTGAACTGCGTCTTTAGGCAAACGAGAAATATTTACTTGAGAGAGAAACAAAATACAATCAAGTTATGGAGATCTTTCTAGGTTATTATTTAGGGATAATGACACGTTGATACACCTAACTATAGCGAAATGACACTTTCATACTCTAACTATTTTTCTCTCTTTTTTAGTACCCTAACAATTTTTTTGTGACAACCTACCTCCAAAATGTCAAAAATACATAAACTACCCTTGGTGTAAAAAACTATAAATTGTGTTGGTTCAATTTTTTATATCTCTAGTTCAATTTGATTTTACTTAAGATGCAAATAAAATTATGCCCGAAAGTATAAAATTAAATTTGAACCATTTCAAATCTGGTTTGATAAATCATATTGGACTAGTTTTATTTTGATTTTTTAAATTAGGGGTATTTTAGTCATTTTAGCATAGATTGTCACAAAAAGTTTGTTAGGGTACTAAAAAAGAGACAAAAATAGTTAGGGTATGAAAGTGTCATTTCGCTATAGTTAAGTGTAACAAATTGTCATTATTCCTATTATTTATAATAGGGATAATTCCAGTTCACTATACTCAAGTATACACGATTTCAAGTTCAGCACCAACTTTTAATTGTTTTTACATATACCTAGACTATTTTTGTACGATTAAGGTAACTTTCATTAAAAATGACATAACTGCTATGTAAGTCGTCACTATATTCAAGTATGCACGATTTCAACCCAAAATGTCTTCGTTATATAATTTACAAATGATGCAATTATTTGATAAATATGAAATGACTATTTTAATTTCAATTGAATAACAAATTTAGTTTTTGGTGCAAAGATATATTTTTCTTTTCAAATAACAAAATTGAATATATATTATAAAATGATTATTTTCCCTCGTCTCTCGGGTTCTTGAAAATTGTTGTGAGTAATCAACAACCCAAGCTCTCAAAATCAACCTACTGCCTCATCTCCTTAGCAAAATTTCATATCACGAACCATAAATTAAACAAACCATTAAAGAATTTGGGTTTATGTTTTTAAAAATAAAATTCTAGTAAAGCTCAAAATAAAATTACTCCATCCTCAAACAAGATGAATTAGAAATAAAATCTTACACAAATGCCCTTTCATAATTTAATTATTATTTGGGACAGGGCTACTTATGTTAATTGAACACATTTCCCATGTCCGTTTAGGAAATTTGATAATGGGCTGGGTTGCGGGTTGGAGAGGGTTAAGTTTCTCTAACTTGACAATCGACTCATAAACGTATTATTTGGGTTTTTTTGATCTATTACCCGTCCAAATTGTACTGAATTGGGTCTGTTAAGGTGGGAATGGTTTTGGAATCGGATTGAACCGGCCTGAACTGGACCTTCCAATTCTCCGATCATTGGAACCATATTCGGAACTGTTATGTGAGGAAACATCCAGTTCTTTGGTTTGGCTCTTGATTTTATACTGTTGAAACCGATTGATTTTCAATTTTTAATTTATGCTCAATTTATAAGACTTTAAAATTTTAATTTGACTTCGATTCATAGTCTAAAACTTTAAACTTGTACAATTATAATAAATACTAACGAAAATCGGATGTTAAGATTTGATTATTACAATATAATCAAAATATAAAGTTCGCAAATAAAATAACAATACAAGATAAGTAACGTATTCTTGGCATTCATTATTCAATCAACATAATCCATTCTTGGCACAAATCAGTTCTAATATGTCAATCTACGGTTTTAATTTGTGAGAATTATAACCGAACCAGAATTGAATGGTCCTCTCAAGTTCAAAACTAAAACCAATCATTAACTACGGTTTTGAATTTTTCGGTTCAAAGTGCGGTTTGGTTATTTGTTTGGGACCAGTTCGGGTCCTAAATGGTCACCCCTAATTAGCCGGCGGGTTTGGTTAGGTTGGTTTATTTATTTAATTTTTTGCTGATGATCAAAATTGTTGAGTGAAAATTACTTGCAACATTAATAATGTTGAAACACTAACCCTACTTCAAAGTGTTGGTGATATTTGGGAAGAGGAGATGCAGGGGAACCTAATTTCATACTGCACAAGCGAAACCCCAATAGTCGTCAAAAATCTTGAAAACCACCAAACCCTTTCCAATACGGAGATTCAATCATCAAGTTAATAATATTTACAGCAAAATGACACATAGAAAGCCACACAGACAGAATCATTTCAAGCAGAGCAGCTAAAGAAGAACAACTTAATTATACAATCTAAAATGGACAGTATCTTAAAACAGAAGCTGAGCAAATATTTGGGAATCCATACTGTTACTGTTGAAGCCATAAGCATTAACTATATTATATCATGTCATGTCATAAGCATATTTATATTTAGTATGAAATAGCAGAAATTGATAGTTGTAGTTTCAATATTTGAAGGAACTTAGATGTTGTTCAATTCAGCAGACTCTCCAGTAGCGGCTACCATGTCTCCTGCATATTGTGTGTCCACAACCTCGATGAGCTTGTTAGCTATTGTGCTTGCCTTAAAACAAGATCCTTCAGAAATCTGCAGCAAGATTGAAACAAACCCAATACACAGATTAACATATATTGATTTCATGAAACAAGCATGGTAATGAATGCACCTTGGAGTTGAGCATGAAGGTGTAGTAATGGAAATGTGATGGATATCAATGTGGAGGTCATGGAGGACCTTGGCCACAAACAGCAAGCAATTGATGTTGTTGAGCTGAACAAGGTTGATGGTGACTTCACTGTCAATCACGCGCACATAAACCTCAGTCTCCTTGGATTTACTGCACTTGTAGGATCCACCATTTTTGAGCTTCTTCTCCACCAGTTTTTTTAGAAGATTGACAGTCCACAGAAGCTCCCTTAGGTAAGCAACTGCATTTTTCACAATTGTTGCTCTATCAACCTGAGATTCCCCAATTGGGTACAAATATCAATACAAACAATACTTGTACAAGGTTTAGTTAAGGCTGGAACAAAGGAGTAAGCTGAGCGTCGCAGGAACTCCATATACGCATTAAAGCCCACGTTTAATTCAAGAGACTTAAAACCCACGTTTAATCCAAAATACTAGCTTGTCAGTGTAAGTGTCCAATATGTATACAAATCTTTCCTTATTAATGTTGGGGTTTGGGACCAAATGATGCATGAGGTGGGTCCTGATCCGGTTCTTCTGGCTGGCGAAGGGTCTGTCGGTGGCGGCGCGGATCATGCAGTCTCCTAAAAGCATTATCATGTCAGTCAACAAAGAAGAGAAAGCTGAAAGTGAAATTGAAATTAAAATTCAAAGTGAACCAACATCATAATTCATACCCAGTTGCATTTTTCTTGGAGGAAAACCAAGAGCTGGCTGTAGTTGCATGGAGCAAGATAATTGAATTCTGCTTGGGAAAGCCGTAAAAAAGAGTCCAATCTTGAACAACTCTACTGCAGTAGAGAGAAAGAGAAAAGAGAGGATTTGGAGGAAAAGCCACTCGCATTAGGTTGGGTTCCATCCCCAATCTGATGTGCTCCACTGGCGTTATTGCTCTCCCCAGCGTCACGATCAACTTCATCGCTTCCTCCTCCTCGGACTGAGCTCCTTTCTCCTCCTCGGATTGAGCTTCCTCCTCATTTGAGGCGCTGCTCTCCTCGTCTCCGTCCTCCGATTTTGAGCTCATAGTATATGTGGAATGTCTTTAGTTGCAACTAACTTGGCCCAGACCTCCCATTACTTTCCAATGTTTGGATTGAAGGTCGCTCAAATGTATGAGCACCAGTGCTTGATCGAGCCACTCGCATTTGCTGGAAGGAGTGTGAATTGCCACCGGCGAGCCAATAGTTCATGCGATGTTGAAGAGAGTTTAAGGTTGTACATAACAGAGTGCCTCCGTGGGAGCTTTTGAACTGTCACATCAGCACACCCACTCTGTGCACGCACTCACTCTTTGGAGGACACAATAGAGTGCCTCATGTTTATATTATTTAATTCAATTAATACTGTTTTTATATAATTAAATATTTCAACATTATTATTCATTTATAATTATAAAAAATAAACTACTTTATCATAACACGCATATGAAAATATTCTTTCGGTTCGGTTGAAAATTCCTCAGGCTCCCGCAACACGACCTCTTCATATTTCGGTTCTCCTTTCGTGTGCAAATATGAGAACATGAGAGGTATATATAGAGACAATAAATATTAAATATACTCCATGAATATTATTTATTTATTTATAATTTTATAATTTTTTTATTAATAAACATATTGTATATTTATCAAAAATGGAAATATATATGGATACAATAAATATTTATTATATTTTAATTAATTATATAATTAGTTATAAAATTATACAATTATACAATAAATATAATTAATTATATTAATTATAAAATTTGTATTTTTCTTCAAAAAAAATAAAATTTAATTATATTTAATTATATATTAATAGACATATTATATATTTGGCAATATATATTTATAACTTAAAAAAATTGCATATTACCTATTTAATACATTATTATATATTAAATTAGGGAGTCCCTCATTTCTTTCTCCCACCCTCTCTACGCACTCCTTCTCTTTCCATCCCTCCCTCCACATCACCCACTTTTGAAGAGACTCTCCATTGTGGCTGCCACATGACAGCATTGAGAGTCCCCACTTCTTGCCCACTCTCTTGTTGTGGACAACCTAAGAGATTTGAATCCAAGAGAACCTGAATCGGGCATACTGGGCCCATCAGTGAGGTACTGCGGGTGGTAGTGAAACTTGAATCGGGCATGTGGCGAGTAAGTGGTGGTAAAGACAAGTCTGGTTGGCGGCAAAATAGGACGGGGTGAGATAAAAGTCTCTCATGTTAGGGTTGACATTAATTTCACACCATTTGTTGGTACTAGTCAACCCTATGTGGCTTTGTTCGACCTCAAGTGGATCCATATTAAAATATATTTTGCATAATATTAATCCAAACAAATATGCCATTTATTATATTGTCAGTTCAAGCAAAATTTATTTTTAGCTTCTTCCTAAGCAAGTCGATAGTTTCAAAACAGATCATCTTGTATTTAATAACGGATTGGTCAATGAGAAGTTGAATTACGAGAGGTCGGGAGACTATTTTACCAATGTATTGATGCTCAAAAAAAGAATTATGGGTGAGCTGCCAAGATAAAAAAAAATAGTTGGATATATTGATGTGTAAAATGTGTTTAGTTTGGTGTACTCATGTGCGATTATGTCTTAGAACATTTAGTATATAATATAGGAAATTTATTTTTATTTTTATTATTTTAGGCTATTTTATTTAGAGGGTATACCGTATATATGTCATTTAAAAATATATTTCCTCGTGTGCTTATCAAATGCATTTGTTTTGGCTAGGAAACTTATGGTGTTAGGTTAAGTGCATTAACAAAGTCTTAAAACACAATGTGATATTTTTCCTTGATAAAATTACCCAACAATAAAGAAATTCTCTAGAATTAAAATTTAAAAAACAAAATTAGTATTTTTTTATTTCGAACTTGCCGATTTTCTTCTTCTCTAGACGACTATTTTCCATCTATAACTTGATAGAACGACGATAAAATGGGAGTCAAACTAGCTCGTAAACACGATGACATGGAGATAGAGAGAGTCAGATCGAGTTGAGTTCGCCAAGAAAACAACTCGACCTCGAGCCTAAGATCTAAAGTCTCATAAACATATTTCGGTAGTGTGATAAAGAAGAAGAACAATGACTTATTAGAGAAAAGGAAAGTCGGCAATGACATGCTGGGGAGAGTGGAGGCCAAGAATGGTCGGTCGAAAAAGAGTAAGATCGGAGTTTGAGCTGGAAATTTATTTTATTTCACTGCCATTTTTTTCTTTAGTAACAGCGTATGAAAGTACGCCGTTACAGACAAAAAATACGCTGTTACACTTTGTAACGGCGTACAAACAGCCGTTAGTCGATACGCCGTTACAAAGGCGCCGTTATAGTTTGTAACGACATACACATGACGCCGCTACACCAACACGACGTCGTTTCGGCAGTCCGTTAACGGGGTAATCGTTGTTGACGCCGTTAACTTTGTAACAGCGTATATATCACTACATACGCCGTTACAAATTTGATGGTGCCGTTTACACGGCTTGACACCGTCAACTTAGTAACGGCGTATATTGTCAAATAATACGCCGTTACAAATATAAGAAAGTATTATTTTAATTACAAAATTGTAACGGCGTATTCTATAGAATACACCGTTACAATTATTAATTTATTAAAAAATAAAAACCGAATAAAAATTATATATTAAATATATAATTTTTATTTGGTTTTTATTTTTTGTATATTAAAATTAAAATTCAAATTCAAATTCAAATTCAAATCCAAATAAATTAAAATTACAAATGTTTAAATAAAAATTACATTAATTAAACTACGACGGTGGAGGTGGAGTACCAAAGTTGGAAAACATGTTCGGGTCGTAAGGGGCCAGAGAAGGATTGGCTTCTTCGTTGAGCTTCGATGTTTCTTTCTTGAGCTTCCAACCTCTCATTTTGCGCGGCAATCTGCTCCGTCGCCTGGCTGAGCCTAGTCTGTATATCTTCGAACTCCTCTGCAGACACACCGCTGGAGGACTTGCCACGTTTTCTAGGTCTGGCTTGTACCTGGTAATCATCTCCAAATCCCCAAATTTTGCGTCCTCAGTGGAATTGGGCTTCTAATCGTCCCGCGGCAAGTTTCAGGTTGTGACAATGCTTATTCGCTAACATCATCACTTCAGTCTCCTCCGCTTCGGTCATCCTTTTTAAGTTTCCGTGCTGGTCTGTATTGACCGGGTCCTGCTTCCAATCCAGCAACGCCCTCTTAAGGTAAATCTGTAACAAAATAAAATATCAAATTAATGAAAAATAATAAAGTAGAATAAAATAGTAATTATTAATATAATCTATAAAAAGAACTTACGCGTTTCGGCTTGTTATCCTCCTCCTGTAACAGTTCCGCCTCAGAAGCATCCTGTCCCGGCACCCGGTTAACAAAAAGCCAAGTCTCAATCCTGGAGGAGATGTTTGTGTTGCCTGACTCTTCTCTCTATATCCAAAGAGTCCGATATGATTTTCGGCTGGATCGATGGTTAATCTTGTTAAGCGAATTTCCCTCATATGTTCTCCAAGACCACGTACACCCTACACATTGAAATGAAGTTAGTTGAAATGACCACATAATTAGAATTAAATAAAGGTTTCATACAATTGCGTATGAAAGTAATAAAATACCTCGTTATCGTCAAAGTGTTTGACGAGCCACCGCCATTGTGCTTTTTTCCCTTTAAATATGTTGGGAATTCCATTGCGGTTCAGATAGTCAGGCGAGACATAGAGTTTGTACCATGCCTTCATATTTGATTTCCGCTCTTTACAAGTGGACCACGCCATCTCACGAATCCACTTCTTGAGGGGATCTAAATCTGTGGGCAATTCATAGTAGCGCTGGCATAAGTAAATTGCAATGTAAATATCCAAGTACGTTAAATTCGGACGGTAAATTTAGAAAGTTTTGAAATTACCCGAATTTTTCTCCAAAATTTACAGTACTCGGACATAGGAAGATCGAAAAACAGCTAGTAGGAAGCGTCGCACTCGCGTGCAAACTTACCTACCATGTGTTTAATCTTCAAAATATTTCAGGCTTCGTTGATTCCGGGCGGAAAATACTCCACGGACGTTGTAACTCTGTGTCCCAAAACAATCCTAAAGGTCCCCCGTTCTTGGATATTGTCTCTTCTTCGAAGTCGAGGCACACGTCTTATTTTGAATCGACGTCCTTCCTGGCCATCCAGCTCTTGGTATTCAAGCAATTCGGCTGCAGCTTGAAGTCGAAATACAGCTCTTTATCCGGCGTCTCGTCCCACTCTAGGGGAACAAAACCATACTGGTTCAATGGCGGAGACAGTGTAGAGGATGCTCCTACATTTGAGGGTTCGCAACCCGTTAATGTAGGCGTCACAACCTGGTAGCCCCAACCGAAATCGGGGGTCGGCTGAGTCGGCTGTGGAGGTAAGGGAGTGTAGCAATCCCTATGATCAGGGGACTCCCCACCAATAGGCGGCGACGGAGGCGGTGTGTCGAGCGTCGATTGCTCGTAAGCCAAGAAAAATTTCGGGTCCATTAACTCATGTCTCGGTGCCCGAGCATTAGGCTTCTTTGGCCGTTGGTTCGAATCGCTTGACGAGGAGGCCATTATATCTAAAGACGATTTCAAATTTATTAACCGTAAAAAAAATATAATTTTGAATTTTACAAATGACCAAAAATGCCCCTAGGGGGCATTTCCTTAAAATTACCAAAATGCCCTTAGGGGTATTTCCTTAAAATTACCAAAAATGCCCCTGAGGGGCATTTCCTTAAAAATTACCGAAAATGCCCCTAAGGGGAAAAAAATTACCGAAATGCCCCTAAGGGCAATTCCTTACAAATTACCGAAAATGCCCCTCGGGGCATTTCCTTAGAAATTGCCGGGCATTTTGGTAAATTCAATCTAACACATTCAATAATCTAACATATTCAAATTTCAATCTAACACATTTCAAATTTCATAATTATTCAATAAATAATTATTCAAATTTCAATTTCAATTAAATTTCAAATTCAAACAATTATTCTAACAAACCCTAAAACTAACATATTCAAATAATTTAACAAATCTAACAAATTTAATAATTTTAAAAAAATTTAACAATTTAATAAATGTAACAAATCTAACATATTCAATAAATCTAAAAATTTAACAATTTAATAAATCTTACAAATTTAACATATTCAACAATTTTAACAATTTTATAAACTAATTGAAATCTAACAAATTTCAATTTTAATTAAATTTCAATTTTAACATATTCAAAAAATTTAAAATTTTTATAAACTAATTGAAATCTAACAAACCCTAAAACTAACATATTCAATTAATTTAAAAAATCCTACAATCTAACAATTAGTTTTAAAAACTAACAATTATAAATTAACATAAACCTAAACAAATCCTACAATCTAACATATAAACTAACAATTTTAAACAATAAATAAGAGAGATAGAAATACTTACCTGAACTGGAAGAGATGACGGCGACGGAGGTGGCTGGCCGGAAAATGCTGAGGAGAGGTAGAGCAGAGAAAGAGAGGCAGAGAGCAGAATAGAGGAAGAGAGGCAGAGAGCAGAGGCGGAGGAAGAAGAGGGTTGGGGTGTTTATATACCCCAATTTTGTAACGGCGTATTTAGGGTAGATACGCCATTACTAAATTAGTAACGGCGTATCTCCCCTAAATACGCCGTTACAAAATGCCCCAACGGGCAAAAAAATAACCGTTGTACAACAGAAAATTATTTGTAACGGCGTATTGGCTAGATACGCCGTCACAAGTAAATTAGTAACGGCGTATCTGCCCAACACGCCGTTACAAATAATTTTCCCGGGGAATCGAAAATTCTGGCGCGGAATTGAAATTTTGGCCAAAATTTCAATTCTCGCCCAATTAGTAACGGCGTATGGAGCATGTACGCCGTTACTATGCCAAACCCTAAATTAATATTTTATTCGGTTCGAACGATCGTTATTGATCGGGAGTGTTCCCGTGGTTTGATTTTTCTGAAATTTGAACTATACCACTTCAATGTCATTTCCAACATGTTGAACGGTTTGGATTATTATACAAACATTGAATTGAACTAAACGTTCAATGAAGTTAGCGTTTAGGGTATAGTTTAGGGTTTACCATTCTATACCCTAAACTCACGCTTTCACCGAAAGTGATTAGTGTCTAAAATCATGTTTTAATCCAACCGTACAGATTGAAGCGTAATAGTGTTGTCGCTCATATGCCAGATTTCTCGTAAATTTGAAACATGTATAAACCTCGATCTAAACCGATCACCCGTAAACACATCCGTAAATAACGGTCAAACCTCCGTTAATGTCATTTCCGTCATGAGTTTTGTTACGAGGTTTTCAATTTTGATTAACGTATATGATATTTAGGTAGTGTACAATGTTTAATGTCAATTGGGTAGTCATTTAGTATATGAAACGGGAAATTAATACCGAAGTCAAGCGTGAAAGTCAACAATCTTGACTGTTTTCATGGTCAAGATTCTTGACCACTAGTAACGGCGTATCTAAGAGAATACGTCGTTACTAAATTAGTAACGGCGTATTCTCTTAGATACGCCGTTACTAATCTTCACACTTAGAAAATTTTTGGCAGAGGCTTGTTTTTCTGGTTTTTTCTCCTAAACCTTGTTCTTCCTAAAACTGAGTAATTTAGTTATTTAATCTGAAAAATGATGAATGCGTGGAAGTGTTTATGGAAATGAATTAATTGTTGAATAATTTATTGATAGTCGGTTGCAAAGATAAATACATATTTTCCTAACTGTCTGAGTTGGCCGAATCATAATCTTCATACCATTCCATATCATCTTCGTTCTCGTTGTCTCCATCCTCTGAATCAGCTGTAGGGACATGCCGTGGATTTTGGTGTAAGTATCTCAAGTCGATCCTTACACCACCCAGTCTCACCATGTCAATTCGATCTTCTTGGTATGGTTTATCTACTTCGAACTCCGGCTCTTCATCACCTGCACGAGCTAAAGTGCTCGGTTTGTAGTTACCCCTATGAGAGACAAGGTTGACAACCTTCCACGAAGTAGCAAAGTGCACCACATCCGGGCCGTTGATG